>CM040976.1:2684639-2752483 GCA_022985145.1 Pangasius djambal | reverse complement strand
GTAATAGCTGCTAATGGGGATTTCTTTGATGAATCCAAAATTTGAGTATTTTTCTATGTTATGTTCATGTTTATGTTCATAAACTTTTTATTTAATAAAATATGTTTTCATAGTTTGTGTTGTCCCTTATTATCAATGCAAAATGGTCACTAACTAAAGAGGATTTATGCTGATATTGCCCAAAAACCCTATTTTGTTCGGGCGTTTCCAAACTTTTGGAGGGCAGTGTACCTTTGCAGGTATAGACAGCCAGTGCAAATAAAATGTGGACTGTGCAGTATCTTTCTCTGCTAATGAAACCATTCTCTGTTTTCTATACAGGATTGTACTGGATTATAACTGGACTATACCATGTTGTGTTTTCCAGCCTCACGGATCCAGCGAATGTTGTCACTGTACTGCTGTCGAACTCGCTCGGTAACAGTGGCACTGATCTCTTCCAGCACAGTAGTGGCAATGTTATCGGTCTGCTCCAGATCAGCCGGGTTTCCTGAGGTACAGACCCAGCGGAACGGCCCAAAACCCAGAGAGAAGATATCGCTTCACACAGAGAGGGCAAAGGTCAGACTCGGCAAGTCCGTTTATGCGTGACAATAGTGCTGCTTTTCCATCAGACAGTGTGGCACGGTGTGGGTGATAACATTTTGACCTTATTCTGTAATTGTCTGGATTTGGTAAGAAGTAGATAAAATTCCTCTCGAGAACAAAGAAAAACCCAAGAGGTTCCTTTTGTCAGCTGCTTTATGTGTCTTCACATACACTAAAAGGAATATTATACTGATTAGCATCTCCATTGTTGCTTTTTATTATTATAGCTCTTTTTGCTGCTAAAAAGATCCATAAATAACCATATATCACGAACTGCTATACCATAAGTAATGTTCCATAACAGGTAACTATAAATAGATCAAAAGTATGATGTGTCATTCTGCTGTCGTAGAAGAAGAATAAAACATTTTGGGACGTGCTGTTATAGGAAAATAATCAACTTTGTGGTATTAACAGTAACTCCGCTTCATCAAACTATCCCGTTGTTGATTATTTTCCTATAACAGCACAATCCATGCATTGGTTGAGTATTAAATATATGCCTGTTTGTGCGCCTTATAGTAAAGTGTTACCAGAACTCTGAATAGTTTTTCCTTTTAGGGACCTCCTCTCAGTCGCAGGGTTCTGTGTAGAGAGTTTCCTTATCATAAAGTATCAAATGTAGTAGCAATAGTAGTAGTAATAGTAATAGTTTTTCCTTTTTGCATACTCCCTCAGTCGCAGGGTTCTATGTAGAACCCTGCAAGTGAGAGTTTCCCTATTATAAAGGATCTAATATAGTAGTAGTAGTATTAATAGTATTGATAGTAATAGTAGTAGAAGTAGAGTGGTAGTTCTACTACTACTACTTCTACTACTACTATTACTATCAGTACTATTAATACTACTACTACTACTATATTGTTGTTGTAATAGTAATAGCAGTGATGGTAGTAGTAGTGGTAGTTGTTGTAGTAGTAATAGTTCTTCCATTTAGGGAACTCCTCTCAGTCGCAGGGTTCTGTGTAAAACGCTGCAAGTCAGAGTTTCCCTATCATAAAGAATCTAATGTAGTAGTAGTAGTAGTAATAGTATTGATAGTGATAGTAGTGGTAGTTGTTGTAGTAGTAATAGCAGTGGTGGTAGTAGTAGTGGTAGTTGTTGTAGTAGTGATAGTAGTAGTAGTAGTAATAGTTTTTCCTTTTAGGGAACTCCTGTGTTTCTGTGTAGAACCCTGCAACTGAGAGTTTCCCTATTATAAAGGATTTAATGTAGTAGTAGTAGTAGTATTGATAGTATTGGTGGTAGTGGTGGTAGTAGTAGTAGTGGTAGTTGCTGTAGTAGTGATAGTAGTGGTAGTTTCTTGATGCTTCAAGATGGCGGCGCACATGGACGCAGCGGCTCTTTGCTCTTCTTTCATTCATAGTAGTAGTAGTAGTAGTGATCGTAGTGGTAGTAGTAGTAGTAGTGATAGTAGTAGTAGTTGTAGTAGTAGTAGTGCAGGCAACAGACTCGACCAGCGTACTGATAGTTCTGGATTTAGATTAGTACCTGCACCGTGCTGCACTGAGGTGTAAAAAAATGTGTCTATGTTTGTGATTCACCCCATTATATGCTGAACGTATGAAGGATATTTGAACTCTGTAGCACCTCCTCCTGTCTTCTCCACCTCAGCACCTGGCACATAAAACAATTCAATTCGGACGACAGACATTGTCACAAGGCAGCTTTACAGGCATCCAGATGTAGAAAGAAAGAAACAAAGAAATCCACAGCAGCAGCAGGAGCAGAAGGAGGAGGAGGACGGGAGTCACATGTGCAGAAACCTGCTCTGAATACCCCGAAGTTGATATAAGCTGTAACACATAATTACACTCACCTGCTCGTTTGGCCTCCAGTAGAAAGGCATTGCCGTAATCCCAGAAGAACATTCCCTTCTCCGAGAGCTTATTAATGGCTGCGACGTGTCTACAGAGACTTAAGAGAGAACAGCAGCAGGGTTCAGAATTAACACTGCAGCCATTTTAGCACAGATTTCTGAACAATTAATTCATTCTGTGAAAGTATGTAATGATTTTATGAAATTGTTCACACTGTATTTCCTAATTTGCAACCCACATATGAAGAGATCTCATTGTAATTCAACTGCATTTAATTTAAAAGTTGTATGTTCATTGCATTGCGTATGTTTTTCATCATTCTTCATTGTTATTAAATGAAAATCTTAGCAGCAAATCATACTATAATTAATTCATTTTAATATACTGTGTCTCTGTTTTCTCTTTTTCAGTGTTTTTAAAGAAATTAGTTTATAGTTAGAGTTATAGCTAGAAACTCCTTTACAAACAATTTAGAGAAGCTAATCAGGAGGAGGAAACCAGAGAACCCGGAGGAAACCTCCGAAGCACAGGGAGAATATGCAAACTCCGCGCACACACAGCATGGATGGTGAGTATATACTGTATGTGTGTACCTTTCATGCACAGTGTCTCTGAATCTCTGAGGGTCGGTGTTCATGAGCTGGTTGGCTTGCGTAAAGCTGAGCTGGACCGGGTAATAACCACCGCTAAACGGGTTGTGCAGTGACGTCTGATCGGAACCCAAATCCACCAATAATTCTCCCGTGCGTTCATACTCCTGCCACAAACGCTCCCTAAACACACACACACACACACACACACAAACACACACACACACACACACACACAAGTCAAACACATGGACACTTACTCGGTCCCAATAACCAAAATTACCATTAACACTCACCACAATGCCACAATGTTGCCATGGTAACCCAAACTCAGTGCCATCTTGGATTTCCTGGCCTCTCTGTGAGGGGAAAAAAAAAAGCTGAGTCTCACATCACACACTCTTAATATGAGTAGTGTGTTCACACTCGTAGACGGTGTTTCTTCTCATAAATACTGGCAGCATGTTTCATTTCTCTCCTGTATTTCATAACGTGAATGATCTTGTTCAGACATGGAAGCATCACAGGGCAGCAAAACACACTCAGAAGAAAGCGCTATCTACCCTCTTCCACATACGTGACCTCACAGACTCCCACGATTGGCTAGTGTTCCTGTGACTGACGCTGGAGAGAGAGTATGCCCCTCCCACCCAGAGTGCACGACCGATTTCTCCCCTTGGCTCCACAATCTCCAGGTAATAGGGTGAATGCTTTTTAAGTTGTGCAACTTAGCACGCAATTAATGTCAATTAAATTTTGTCAATAAACGAAAAGTTGCGAGAAACTATAGTGGAAAATATTTCCAATTACATAAATGTGTCATCATTAATCACATTCCTCTGCTACAACAAACCAATAAAAACATGTTAATTAGCGCACTATAGGTGAAGGGGTCTAAAGATTTTGTCCGTTATGTTTTTGTCACCCACATCAACATCTTTTTGTTACCAAAAAAGGAAACTTCCTTGCTAGCATTACGTGCATAAAGGTGATAGAAACATAGCCAGTGTAGCTGTGTGTATCTGATGGTGTAGAGATACCATTAAACCTTCAAGAAATTGAATGCGTGTTATAAACTCCTTAGAGGTGTTTTAAACACAATTTATTTATTTATTAAAACAGATTTTCCTCAGTGCTGATGTCCCAGATCCAGATGCAGATCCAAATTAAAAATGCTGATTTTTTATTTGAAGCTATGTGAGAGGATGTTTTGGGGATGTTTATATAGAAGACATGGTGGCTATGTATAGGAGTGTATAGACGTCGACGAGCATGTGTGGTGTGTGTGTGAAACCTGATCCGTTGGACGCAGTGGTCGAGGTCCTTCGTGACCTCCATCACCCAGCCCTGCTCATGCCTCTTCCTCAGAGGAGCTTCATCCACCTTCAGGAAAGAATACACTTTGGGTTAGATATCTACTCTACTCTAGCATTGCTTCTGCTCTGAAGGCTTTTTAAAGGCATTTAGATCAAAGTTTCTCAAAGTTTCTGAGTCCTGAAGAACCGCCATCTTGCACATTTTCACATAGCTGGCACTAAATCAGCTGCCAGCGAGCATTATGCATTCTTAAACCACTGATCAACTCACAACCAAAGAATTCTCTTACAATGTGAAATAAACAATGTGCACAGCTGTGTTACTCCAGGACCATGATTGCGTAACACTGACCTAGACCACTGGATCTTTAGCTAATAATTACGCGGAAGTTGAACATTAGTGGCTCCTGCTGAGCTGTAGGACTCAGATCGCTTGGTAACGTCTGATCAGTGTCTGACCTCTGCGATGACCCCAATACAGCCAGCGATGACCGCAGCTTTGGCTTGTGCTCCACTCATACCACCTAAACCGGAGGACACGAGCACGCGACCTCTCAGGTCGCTCGTGCCGAGGTAGCGCCGTCCTGCGTTCAACACGGTCAGCTACACACAGACGGGAAACAGAGAGAAAACCTAAATCAGTCGTGGGTTAAAGTGTCTGAGGTTTGCACTCATGCACACTGACTTAAAAGACTTGGGTCGTAATTCATCAATCTGGGAAAATGGAAAGTCACAGTGATGAAAGTTTCAAGAATGGGATGCTGCATTCCATTTAACTCAGAAGTGGGAATTTTTCATCTCAGCTACAAAGTCATGTTGCCTCCATGGAAGCTCGTCTCTTATTATTAGCTGTTGCTATAGAAACGATAACGTAGTAGAACTAGCGCTTTAATATACACCTGTGATTTGCAGATGCACTATTGTCAGAGCTGCTGCTGTAGACAATGAATCAACACGTTCTGACCAATCAGAGTCCAGAATTCAACAGTGCTGCGCTATAATGTCATTCAAACCATGGCCACAGGAAACACACCCACACCCATACGCACACACACAAGTCTGACTGGCTGGCAGGTGTGTATCCATGTAACATGACTCCTAGTTGATGTGTCTGATCTTGTGTAATCAATGTGTGTATTGTACAGTATGTAAATATAGTGCTAGCATAATCGGACACAGTTCATTTTACTCTGAAGAGAAGAACAACAATAAGACGCATGATGTGTTTGTTACCATGGTGCCATGAACGATGCCCTGAGGACCGATGTAGCAATAACTTCCTGCAGTCATCTGTCCATACCTGATCACACACACACACACCAAACAATAAAATAAGACTTTACTAATAGTTTATTCATGATTAACAATAAATCTAACAAAAAAATCAGGAGGATAGAGGTGTGAAACATGAGCAAATGAATGTATCTCACATGGTGTTTCCCAGAGCAAACATCTTCTCATAGCTCTCCCTGGAGGAATAGTTCGGGATGACCTGCAAAACAATGAAGGTCAAAATTAAATGGTGAGAGTCGGAGTAAGGTGAAGAGTGTGTGTGTGTGTGTGTGTGTGTGTGTGTGTGTGTGTGTGTGTGTGTGTGTGTGTGTATTACCATGCCATTAGTGATGACGCAGCGTGGGGACGAAGGCAAGCTGGGAAACAGGCCTAGTGGGTGACCACTGTACATCACCAGAGTCTGCTCTTCAGTCATAGTGCTTAGGTAATGAAACACCAGCCAGAACTACACACACACACCAAAAGCTTCCATTTAAGAACAGAGAGGATTCAAGATAGGATATAAGCGAGGCTGGAGGCAGTTATAAAGGCAATTCATATTCATATTCATCTTTTAATATCTTGAGATATATTATTTGACCATTTTTACTTGAAACAATGTAGGAATTGCGAAACAGAACACACTAAAAGTTTTGTCGGTATAAATTCTTCTAAGGGCGTGCAAACATTTGCACCAACCAGCATATGAGCTCGAGGTAGACTGACTGCAGTGACGGCTGGTGGAGATAATATTAGGCCAGAGGGCTAAAATCTAATATCTATCACACACACACACACACACACACACACACTTAAATGCTGATAGACAGCTCGTCTCATCCATCATAGACAGTTCTCCACTGAGCCACCAGAGGGAGCCCTCACCTGAATTTTCAACTCTTCCTCATTGTTGCGTTTCCTAGCTTGGATTTCCTTTTGTTCTGGTTTGCTGGCCTGTGTTCCTTGACTACGATTTTGGATTTACCCTTTGGAGTGTTCATGATTGTCCCTACACTGTGTAGGAGCCAGTCTGCTTGTTGCCGGTTTTGGAATTATGGACACCGTGTTTATTAAACCTCTCGCACATGGATCCTGTCCATGCTGTCCCATCCTCTTTATTACACAGCTGCATTCGTGATTTATTTGTTTTAAGTGTTTCAAGTGCTTTTTTAAGTGTTTGAGGTTCATGCCAGGTCGTTGAAGGGCGTGTCAGTCTGTGTAATCACTTGACAGGACTGTCACTGATAGGCTGCATGAATCTACACTCTGGGATAGAAAGAAATCAGCCCCAGCCTCGCTTCTCTTATTGTTTCGCACGCTTCTTAAGACATTTCTTTTTAAGTGATGCCCAAGAGACAGTGATGGCCTGCTGTAGAAGCAAGCACCGCTTTCTGGGTGGAAAGAACGGCCTTGACCTGTCATTGCTAGCCGTGTCTGTTAGCAGAACATTTATCAAAATGTGTTTTAATTATACACAGACGTTACCTGAGCCCAGTTGCTGAACACTTGTCCGTTTCCTCCATAGGTGACCAGCTCCTGTGGAAACTGTCACGTGACACAGATGTGAATGAGTGACGGATTCAGATTAAAGCACTAATTTACACAGCAAAATATCCCTTCAGTGTGTAATACACTGTACAATTGTTGATATGGTGACATTTTTTTGTAAAGAGACATTTATTTAACATTTATGGAAAGAGTCTCCAGTGTCAGCGCTTAGAGTTAAAGTAATTTTTATGTTTTCAGACACAAGAAAGTCAAGATAGAGGAGTTTACGCTTCGCAGTTTGCGGTTTCATTTGCAGTTAATGTAACTATAAGTGGATAAAAATAGTCATTTCTGTCAAATATGGTAGTATAAAAGGAATAAAACATGCTGTTATTGAAAAATATTGAGCTTTGGGGTGATAACAGTAACTGTGCATGAATAAAAACATAAATAAAGAAGAATTTGGTTGACCAATTATTCAAATATTGAAAATAGTATATAAAATATCTATGTTTTTGTTTATAGTGCCATCAGCTCAGAGCATCAGTGGAGAGCTGCAGTTCAGTAAAAAAAAAAAAAAAAAAAAGGATAATTAGCTACAGACATTTGATATAGATGTAGATGATCGCTGTACACTAGCACATCCGGTGGCGTGGGTAATGAAGTTTAAATTCCATTTAAGAAGGAAGAAATGAAATGATTTTCGTGTGCGCCCGAGCTGCATACGGCAGAGTACTGGCTCATTTATGGTGCCGGTGTGATAGATGGGGATGTACTAGGAGTGTGGATGTGTGAATACCTGTGCTACAGCAGGATCCAGGTTGTTCATGATCATGTGCATGATGGCTGCTGCATGTCTGGTCTTACAGGGGTACTGATCGATGGGATACGCCCTGCGACACACAAACACGATGGTTTCAATACCAAACACTACCGTGACTCGAATTCATTCATTCATGCACTCCACAGCATGATTAAAAAGTAGAATGTGTAAGTCTTTAATTAAAAATAAATATTCTAATCAATAAACATTAAACAGGGTGTGCTGTTCTAGGAAAATAATCAACTTTGGAGTAGCAAGAGTATCACACCACCCCATCGTTGATTGTTTTCCTGTAAGAGCCTGCCCACAGTGTTTTATTCCTTTCATATTTAAAAAGACTTGGATTTTTATGGGGCCTCCTAGGGACTGCTTAGCTAGAAATGGCCCCTCTGGTCAGAGTTATTGTGAACACTGATGAACCTTCATGTTTACTCCCCCCCCCCGACTCCTATATGCCTCAATTCCTCATAAGCTGCCTTTGGATGGCAGAGCTGATAAGCAACTGGAAATGGAAATAAATTCTGCGACAGAACAATTGTCTAAATTGGAGAAACTAGCCCACAGAAATATTTCTGATCAGAAGGTTAGGGGTTCAAGCCCGGGCACTGCCAAGCTGCCAGTGCTGGGCCCTTGAGCAGGGCCCTTAACCCTCTCTGCTCTAGGGGCGCTGTATCATGGCTGACCACAGCTTCCTCACAAGCTGGGATATGCGAAGAAAAGAATTTCACTGTGCTGTAATGTATATGTGACAAATAAAGGCTGCTTCTGCTTCATTACAAACTGGACCTTTAAAATCCATCGTACTAACAAACATAAGGTTGCAAATTCAAATTGAAAACATAGCCACAAGCAGTGATCTGCAGGGGGCCAAGCACCATGTACAGATGCACCATGGGTAGCCAGTTCTCACATCGAACATAGTTCTTGCATAGAAGAACATACTATAAATATTTCATGATGGTAAGTTAATGGTAAACCTGTGACATGTGTGCTACAATGGCTGATGGAAACCATGTTTTTGACGTCACCTAGTCAGCAGTAGAAATCCATGCACAGACTAGCACAATATACAACACATTTTATCCTGATTGGACTTATGGCCTGAGAAACAGTTTTTTTTTTTTTTATCTAGACCTGCGCTCTATTAAAATCTGTAAGATGAACTGCAACGTATCATGACTCAAACACACATGTTCAGGACACACATGCTGATTGGGATTGTGCAAAGAATTTAATGCCAATGTTCACATGGCAAATAAACCTTTGTTTAATTAATTATTAAAAAAAAAAAAAAAAAATTAACCGACATATTAACATATTAATATTTCATTCAAATTGGCCATGCTTGGGTTACTATAGGGTGCCTATGCAACTTTGGTGCTTGGCCCCCTAATCATGTTAGTAAATCTAGAAAAAAAAAATACAATATTATATTATTATTATATATTATTATTATTAGAACAGAACAGAAAACGTGTTTACTCTAAACTCACTTATAATTTAAGTCTAGTGGCATCTATTGTATATTTAAAATGACTACATAATGTAAATGTATGTTCTATGATGAGAAAAAAAATCTCAACAAAACGTGTTCTGATGGAGTTTTGTCAAAATTTCCATTTTATAGCTTCTATTGTAGCTCCATCATGAAAGAAAGAAAGAATGAATTATAGAGATTTAGAGATGCTTTATAAAGATGAAGAACTGGTTTGAATGGTTTGACAAAAATGCGTAGACTTCCATTATACGTGAATTTGGAGCAAACTGCTCTTTTTTTTCAGCTTTCTGCTCTTTTTTCAATGTCTGTGTGGATCACATGTACGCTACAGACACAGTGGAATCATTCCTTTAAAACAACACAAGGTTGCAAATTTCAATTCTGGGGTGGTGCAGAACTGCAGAACTGAATAGATTAATCAGTGTGTGTGTGTGTATACCTCATGCGCAGGGTAGGGCAGAACCGGTACATGTAAATGTGTCCGTACTGGGCGAGCTCCTGGGCAAATTCAGGAGCCAGACTCGCATGTAGAGCCGGGGGAAAATATCTCAAAGCATTCCTCAGAGCAAGCTGGTGTAGAGATTAAACAGAAAGAAACAGATCAGTGTTATATAATAATCATTATGTTACAAAACCTGTTATCCACTATGGGCCACATATCTGTATTTGGATTTAAACCTGAAGTGGGTGTGGCCTAATATGGATTTTTTTGTGTGTGTTGTGTGTGCATTGTGTGTGTGTGTCTCCACTTCATGCAGTTATTATTTTTGCTTGTACCTGCCCATTGTATTTTCTAACGAAATTAGCTGGTTCTGTTTCCCAAAATATAAACAAATAAGTAGCCTCATTTAAACCACCACAACACTGACCAGGCAGGTCCTAAAGATGAATGAATGCTGAAAATGCATTGTTGATATTAATGAATGTAGTCTCTTTTTTTTTGTGCCCCACGAGCTTCATTTGACTGCTCACCTGCATGAAAGTAAAAACTTGCCGTTCATGTGACTTTTTGGCTGCTTCTCAAACACACGCCCTGAGAACTTTTTGGATAAAATATTTTTTTTTTTTTTAAAAAAACAGTGCGTTTCCTATTTGTACCTGCATCTGTTCATTCTGAATAATACTACTGCATCCGGTTAGATCACTAATATATTGTAAAGGTATGAGATGCTGTGGGTTCGATCTGAATCTGCGGTGCTTTTTCATGTTTCCACTGCTTTTATTGAATACGGACGTTCCCCTTTTTTCCACCAAATTTGAAGAAATCCTTTTTTTTTTTTCGCCTTTGCTACACCACAACTCTTATCTTCTGTAATTATTGACAGGGCTGCAAACGCTGAAGAAATTTTTGAAAGCAGGCCCCAAAGTCCTGTCCTTTGGACCCTAAGCACACTGCACAACTGTGAGTGAAATGAAATGGATGAATGAGTCCACTCTTCCTAATCTAATGTGTTTTCCGGATCTGATCATTGCACTATGTTCACTGTGATTAGTAATGATTAGTGATGAAGGTAGTTACATTAATGACAGTATAACCAGAGATTAAATATATTGTTAACTAATTGAACTGAACTATTTTTTCTTTACAAGCACAACGTATTAAAATAGTCTATACAAGCTTCTATATTTGCAGTACACATTTATCAAGCGCACACTTTTATGTTAAAGGAAAAACAGGCAATGCTCGAATGACTTACTCGTTTCTCGTCTGCAGTGAGGTTTGGTGTACGAACAGGTGCATGAGGCACATTTGGGTCTCTGCCATGATTGGGTGGAAGCGGTTCGAGAGGTAACCCTCGACAAAGCTCCTTTAAACTCGTCATAACACCTGCAAGCAGAGCTGAGAAGGAATTAGAGTGCAGCTGTGGTACAACATGAAGTAAGAAAGCGGTAACAAACACTTCGGAGGGTATCCCTCTTCCTCCTCCCCTTCACGCCATCGGCCGGTTGGACGCTTTCAGCTCCGATCTCATCCAATGGGAAACTGAGAGTCTGTTCCAGGGGTAATCATTGATTAAAGATACCACATGTGGATTACATATCGATGTATAGATGACACCTTCAACTTAATGACATGGAGAGTGATTGTGGAATTGTAAAAAGTAAAGAGAACTGGAGTTCTGGGTGGCTTCTACTTTATGTTAAATAACCAGATCACCAGGTGGGTAGGAACTGTTGAGGAGACAGTGAGACATGGAGGACGATCATCACAAGTAGAGAAAAAGAGAAATGGGAATTTATAAGAAGTTACCTTGGAAGAAGGTAGAGCATCAGACATGGTTCTTCTCCCAAACACCAGTTACTCCATAACTCCTCATATATATAAAAAAAAAAAAAAAACCTACGTGCAATAAGTTTTGAAGACACTTGTAGAAGATCTTGGTCTGTCCTCCATGCAGAGCTCTTACACTTATACTTGCACATGTCCTTCGTCTGCAGACCACAGCGTTTTGGAATGGTAGATCTTCAAAATTGATGACCTCAATAATCAACAATACCGTGCAATTCGGAAACTTTGGGGATCTCACGGATTTTAGGGGTTCCTGGGATAGTCTCTGGAAGGATCATAACCCTCACCAGGAAATAGTGCTGACTAAAGATGAATGAGCAAATTACATTCCTATGAGAATTATTTTTGCTGGAGGAGCGAAAATTGAAATCATTGGGTGTAATGTTTATTTTATACAACTGCTTTTGCCAATTCTTTTAAAGGGTGCCAATAATATGGTTTTCCTGATTCTTTATGGTGAATAAAGTAGTAAACGTTCCATGCGCTAAAAAAAACTACGATGGTTTATCATTATTTATCGTTAAATATAAATGTTAACAAAGCTACCTCTGGCTAATGTGTAGTAAATCGATAGAATTGACTTTTGGGGTTTTTGTTTTTTACCCCACTTACCCCACTCTTATTGGTTCAATAAATAAACGAATCCCTCTCAAATATCTAACCATGGCGAAGTCTTGTTAATTTTTGAACAATTGGATTTTATTCAAGAATTAAACAGTTACACTCAAAGTTAAATCGGTTTGTGTTTATGATACTTTGACCCTAGAAGTAGTAAAACTATAACATTGTTTTTCAAATAGTCTTCACTTTCTCAAAAAAAAAACACATTTTTGTGAAAACATGCACAATTTTTACACACATGGTTTCACAGCTTTAAATCTGCTCAGACAAACGTAGTACTACAAAAAAAATCTGTAATAGTTTTCAATAATGGCCTAATGGTTAGAGAGTTGGACTTGTAACCCGAAGGTGAACCTGAAGGTCGTGGGTTCGAGTCTTGGGTCCGGGAGGGATTGTAGGTGGGGGGAGTGAATGACCAGCGCTCTCTTCCACCCTCAATACCATGACTGAGGTGAGACCCTTGAGCAAGGCACCGAGCCCCCAACTGCTCCCTGGGCGCCGCAGCTAAAATGGCTGCCCACTGCTCTGGGTGTGTGTTCACTACTGTGTGTGTGTGCACTTGGATGGGTTAAATGCAGAGCACAAATTCCAAGGATGGGTCACCGTACTTGGCCACAAGTCACTTCACTTCAGTGAATACTCACGCAAGCAGTTTAGCAGTTCTATCTGCACTTCAGTAGTGGGCAAAGCATTTCAGTATCGTACTACATAATAGCCTATAATTATAATATTCTATATTAGTGAAATTTCTGATCTTACCTACTATATGTAATCACTCTGGAATAGGCTGTATAGGGATTCCATAGTAAACAGTACATACACACTTCGGGCTGCTGCGTGGATCGCAGGAGGATTAAATGAAGCAGCCAGTTTTACAGGTTAATAACGTTCAGGGTTTGTCAGAGAAACCAGCAAACAGTCAAATGTATAATCACATGAGAAAAATCCTCTTCCAGGCAGCAAACTAATCATAGATATCATCTATGATGATGATGATGATGATGGGGGACTAGTGATGGGAAGTCCAGCTCTTTTCAGCGAGTCAGATCAATTGACTCTTTTGGCTCTCGAATGACTTATTTGCTAAACCGGACGAAGTGTGCTTAATTTGGACCAGTGATTGTTTTTCTTCGAATAACTATGGCTGAAATGTTTCATCAAATCTTACTTCTTTCATCTTCAGGAAGCGCTTTATCCCGGGCAGGGAATGTGCTGCAACGTCGGAGACGTATCCCGGGAACACTGGGTGTGAAGCGGGAATACACCCTGGATGGGACGCTAATCCATCGCAGGTCATTATGCACACGAAAGTGTGAAAAGAAAAAAAAAAAAGTGAGATACTAGGTGTGTTTACTTGAGCAGATTGTGAATAAGAGTCCTGGGATGAGCACAGGACAGTCTTTATGACTACAGCAGCAACGGCTCTTAGGTACAATTACGAACTCATCCATAACCAGTCGTGAGCTCAGGAATTATTTCTTTATGTTTCAGGATCGTTTGAGCTTCGGCTCGGTTCTAACTGATGACCTGTCGCGTGGTCCTGATCGTAGTAGAAGCCTGTGCACTAACATGTGCATCAACCTGTAAATTATGGTAGATATGACAAAGCCTTTCTGTACATGGCTCTGGATAAGGACGTCTGATAAATACTGTAAATGTAAATATGAATCCGCTCCTGTGTGGATGAATTTCCACACTAAACTGAAGAGCTTCGATACACACACACACCACCTCATACAGACAATTAAAATGAAACTGCTTTTGGATCCTAATTGACTTTTAGTTCACATTGCCATCATTCCTGTCCTCGGGGCTTTTTAAAACAAAGAAGTATGCCCGTTATTATTATTATATTTATTATTATTATTATAAAAATATCACTATTGCTGAGGATGTTTTTAGAAATTTTAATTTTCAATTTTAAATTACAGATAACGCAAACACAAACATTGATACTAGTTTCAGCAAATAAAAATACTTTTAAAGCATGAATAATTCATTTTCATTTAAAATAGCCCTTTCAGAATGTCTAAACCACTGACTACGAACCAAAAATGTCTTCACATGCAAAAAAATAATGATAAAATACACATGCAAGTCTACAGAAGATAAAAGCTCAATGTAAAATGTGTCATAATTCCTTCTTAAAGCCCTTCAGTATTTGAATGTGTATATTTAACGATAGCTTGTGTGTGGAGATCGTTGGGGAGCAGAGGTTACGCAAGAGGGGAGGCAAGGGCTGGTTAAACGAATTATTACAAAGATTTACATCGCACTCGATATGAGAAATGATCATTTCATCATCACACTGATCTTTTTTTTTTGTTACCCATGTAATGTACTTCATACTGTATACTAATTATTTAGAAATTGTTTCTAAATTAACAATTTATGGCAGGGAGTCTTCAGTTATCCCTAAAATAAAACGTTTTATGCGGAACCCTGCAACGAAGTGTTTTCTTATCCTTTATTAGAAAGCTAGGAATGCTTAGTTATTGAATGATTCCTATAATACAAGAGTCTGTGTTTTTCTGGCTCCAAATGCTGATCTCTGTGACTGACATACTGGGGACCTTTAGATTTTGGTTTGGAAAAGTGCATGTATTCTACCTTTAAACTCCTAAGAACCACTGGGGAACCTTTCCTATGTATAGCCATACAACAAAAGTGTTTTCACATCTTCCAAGAAGAACCCATAAAGAACCCCCCCTCCCCCCCAAGAGTATATATGCTAAGTATTTGGTACAAACTCTAATTATTGCTCCTTACTTTCATCATAATTCCCCAGAACCTGTCAGGAGTTAAACATTGTGCCATTGGTAAACTTAACTTTGACTCCGAACCCTTTCTGACAGGGTTCTCCATGGAACCTTTAAAAGGTTCTCCCAGAGAGGTAACACACAACGACGGCACACAACAGTTTTACACAAAAAGAGCTTTTATTGAGAATGAGCACTCTTTCCAAAAGACAGATGTTTTACCATTTCTTTTTACATATTGGGGGGGGAAAAAAAAAAAAAAAAAAAAAAAAAAAGGGGTTTGTTACACGGTGGCACATTTCATCATATATACAGACACAGACACAGAGTCAAACAGACTTCCAAAAGGAAAAAAAACAAAACGAAACAAAACTATATATGTAGACAGCTTCCAGCCTGGATAACACCAGCTTAAAAAAAAGGTTCTATATGAAATGTATATGGTTGGATTTGACGTCACAACCGAAAGTCTAATAATCCTGCGAGTCGGAGTATTCCCGTGGCGTCATACTGACAGCAGCCAAGAACAAAGAATGTGGCGTAAAAACACGCAACACTGCACCTTTAAATGAAAGACTGGGCATGACAGAGAAGTGAGCACTGCCATCACTATACTGCATACAGTCGAGCAGCAAGCGGGGAGGAGAGAAGGAGGAGAAGAGAGAGGAGAAAAGAGGAAAAAAAAAAAAAAAGTGTGGAAGGTGAAACGAGATCAGGCTTCACCCACCCAACCAACTATCTTCAGAGCTCACAGAGTCTAGCTTTACTCATCACTAACCGCTCCAGAGTTTTTCATAAATATCTCTCTCCCCTCCAACAAACATCTCAAAGCCAAACCTGGCTGTTCAGAATGGACCACTTCAACTCACTGTGCCAAAAAAAATATATATATCTATAAAATAATAGTAATACCACTCATAAAAATAATAAAAAGTGTTTGTTTAGGGTGTGTCTCGGCGTACGCATGTGTCCATGTTGCAGGTGGTTTAGAAGAGTAGCGCCCCCATGCTGCCGACTTCGCTCTGCTCCTTAACGAAGATCTCAAAATACTGGTAGATGATTGTGACGGCCAGTAAGATCCCAGTTCCTGAGCCGATCGCTCCCAGGAAGTCGGCCATGACCGAGAGGCCGCCGATGCACAGGCCGCCGAACGCAGCAGCTGTGGGGATGTACCTGCTCACACACACACACACACACACACACACACACACACAAAATGAAATGGTTAGATTCTCAAGAATCACCACAAGACAATACACACATAAGTATGGAATTCAAAAAGCTTTGTGTCATGCTGTTATAGGAAAATAATAAACAGTGACATGTTGTGAATGAGTGTTGCTGTTGCCACATCACGCTTTTTTTTTTTTTTTTTTATCTCTTTATAGTTGCATTTAATGTTGTGGATCATCTGCTATCCACAAGTTAGTTCCTGTTCTCACTTATGTTATCACGTTGTTCCCTCATCAGCCTCTCTTTTTTTCCCCTCTCTTGAAGCTAATAAGACAAAAATCGCAGTTTCTCGAGAAAGCCGAGAAAACAGACAGTAAATAAAAGACTTCTCGGTCCTAAAGAGGTCAGAAAACTGTTACAAAGCTCGGACGCTGGTGACTCCTTCCAGGAGGTAAATAAACATCTTACAGAAAACGTCACCATATCAACAATTACACCTATTTTTTTGTGGAGTCCCTGCGAGTTACATTAGGGGACCTGATAATGTACTAGAATAAACATTTTGTGATTTACAGAGCTGCTGTTATGGGAAATTCTACCTTTTGACCAAATCAGAATTGAGAATTCAAAAAAATAAATAAATAAATAAATAAAAGATGAATGACGCAGACCTGTTGAGCTCATGCACCATGGACGTCTCTCGGTGTCCCCTCATCACCATCTGCTGCTCCTTAAGCTGTTTAGCCACCTGCAACACAAACACGTCATCTCAGAACACTTCCAAAAAAAAAAAGTGCACAATGAATCAGGACTGCTCCAAACTCCACAGTGCTAGACAGATAGATCGAGCTGAAGCGTACATCTTTGGCAGACGATCCTGACACTTCGATCCACGTCTTGGAGAAGAATGCACAGGAGCCAAGCATGAAGACGATGTAGATGACGGCGTGGACCGGATCCTCCAGCACAGAGCCAAACGATTCCGGAGGAGAGAGATAGTAACACAGACCTCCTACAGGATAGGCGCGAGCTGGACCACCGGTTGATGTGTCCTATTGAACAGAAAAACTTTTTAAAAAAAAAAAAAAAAAAAAGAATTTGCTAAAAAGCAGAGGCGAGCTCAGTGTGTGTGTGTGTACGCATGTGGACATATATATAAATAAAAAACTGACCTATAAATTTGAGAAACAATGTTTCTATGGCAACTTCCACTGATCTTACACCACTGAGCTTTTACTATAAACCTACACTACACACAGAGAACTTTCATACACCATTAATACTAAAGACGCATTTTATATGCATTATTTTCATAAAGCGTGGACAAATCAGTAGCCCGGGTTCTGGGGACAAGTAGCTTGTCTCTGGTTTTCATTTGGTAAGCAGTTAATCACACATCAGCCAAGGAGCGATTTAACTGACGGCAGGAGAAAACTGCACTTTTGCTACGTGGATAAATTCATGTATAGTCCCCACCTCCTTTTTTTAATAAATCAATCTCATTGTTGGGAAAAATGTACTGTTCTGGCTTTCAGTTTACTGCCTCGTGTTTGTTTTTTTTAACCAGAGTTTACAAACAGTGATCGAGACAAATGAAATAATGTGACCGAATGTCATTAATAACCAACGTGAACAAGGGTTTGAATGTGGGTAAGGACTTGAATGAGGGTTAGGATGCCACTTTGACCCAAACGACTAGCAATTTTAAAATAACGTGCGCTATATAGGGTTAAGAAACCATTATTGACTGGCGCCGCACATATACAGGAAGTCGTAAAGAACAAACGAAGCTTCCGAATCCCAAATAACACTCGATGTTTATTATGGCTGATTCCGGATATCAGAACCACCTGACCACCAAAACACTGCGCGGTTATAACGATTGTAAAAATCCAAAAAAAAAATAAAATACCAGTCTATTTCCATATATGTAACTTACAGACCAGGTTCCCAGCAGGTTAACCAGGAAGTTGCCGCTGAAGCGAGTGGAGAGCATCTGCGAGATGACGTAGAGGTTGGACACCAGCGCGGACTGCAGGATGATGGGAATATTGGATGTGTAGAAAAGCTTGATGGGATACGTGTTGTATTGGCCACGGTAACGTGCGGACTTGATGGGCAGATCCACTCTGAAGCCCTGAGATTGAGGAAAGACCGGTGAGTCGTCTCCAGCACTTGCTCACTTCAATCGCAACGTTCTCGGTCTTGGGTACGTGTCACTCACCTGGAAGTATATGACCACGGCGAAGACGAAGACAGTAGCGATGAGGTTCATGAGGTTGGGCAGGTTCTGCCTGTAGAAGGCCTCTCTCAGCGCGCGCACTTTATCGGTCCGAGTGGCCAACAGGTGGAACAGAGCAATGATGGCGCCCTCAAACTCGGTGCCTGGGAACGCAATTGTTAACAAGAATCGGATTAGATATCAGATTAAACGAGACTGCCTGATTTTAGGGGTCGATTTAAGCGAAATTGTATTGTTCCACATAAATCCACGGTGCTGCTGAATTCTCGATTCTGATTGGCTGCTGGTGATCGATGGGGTGCGGCTGCGAATCACAGGTTTACAGTGACATGCTCGTTCTAACACACTATCGTTTCTATAGTAACACCACCACTACCACCACCACGGTGACTTGTATGGCGGATGGACCACATAAACACACATCTAACATTTATGGAAGGAGTCTCCAGTGTCGGCGCTTTTGAAACATTCGGGAATAAATCTGTAACGTTAAAATTTAAAGTTTGTGCTTCTCCGTTTCTAGGGAACATGACAAGCAGCATTTTTCCTGTCCTATTAACGGTCTTATTAATACTTGAGGATTAGTTAACAACTGTTTATAGCTGCTATAATGCAAATGATGAGCAAATTGCTGAGGTATAAGGGGAATGAAACGCAATAACGCGGGAAACACAAACAATACCGTTAATGCACGTACTATGAGGACCTGTACGGAGAGTGTGTACCTCTGCCTGTGTTCACCGTCGTTGGACTAAAGGCTTTCCATACGATGGTCTCGCAGATGTTGGTGGCGATGAAGAGGGAGATGCCTGAGCCCAAACCGTATCCTTTCTGAAGCAGCTCGTCCAGCAGCAGCACGATCAGACCAGCCACAAACAGCTGCACGAAAACACACACACACACACACACACATATACAGTCTCATTCAAACCTGCTTTCTACCCACAGACTTTATACCACATTGGAAAATTTTCCACTTAACAAGTAAAGCAGCAATTGGGAAAAGGGGTGGAGCTAACTTCAGTCCAGAAATCCTACAATAAAGAAACAGATTAATTGTACGGCGATATTCTGGGTTTAGAAAGTAAAGCTGGTTCATTTCACAGGCTTCGAATACTCTGTGCTTCTCAAGGAGTACCTGAATACTTGTTCTTAAAAACCATCCTTAAAAAATTGTTTTAATAAAAAAATCAACCAAAGTTTTGTTTATTACTATTTAAAATACATCCAGTAGATGTATTAATAGCGTATTTAGGGGGTAATAACATCGTGTACCAGTGATGAACTGAAAGTGAACAAATGGAATCAGCCGTGTATATGAAATACCACCAAGAGGCATTTTATTATTATAAGTGTACACTAATAATAAGCCAAGATACTGTGTCTGACGCTGCAATATAATGTAGTGACGCTGTTAGGAAAAAAAAAGCACACGATATCATCTTCCTGGAAGATATCTGCTTTTGGAGAAAACCAGAATGCCTTGCAATCTGAATATATAATGCACCAAGATTGAATTTAGAAACTATTCTTAACCATTATGGTCTATGGGAGATAAAAAAAAAAAATATATATATATATATATATATATCTCTCTGCCCAATACTAGATAGAGAAACGGCGTTTGAACTGAACTGTGTGTTTAATAGAAAGCAGACAAGGGTAGCGGATATAAGTGTACAACAGTATCAGCGAGCGTGAACTGCGCGCTCACGCGCTCGCACGTGCGAGGTATTCACGAGCGAGGTATTCACGAGCGTGGCGAAATGACGCGAGGGTGCAGAGAAACTGGTGCGTGTGTGCAGCACATCAGATCCGCGACCGCAGAGACGCATGCAATTCCTTTCCCCTTGCTCACCACACGCCACAGTTTGCTCATGAGTCAAGTTCGTTTCTGAGACTTCGGGGGCGGGAATACGATGGTTGTTTCCACCGCTATGATTAGTCACCGTCAACCGACTCTCTTTCTTCTGAAGATACCGACCTTGATCTCATCGGAATCCTATTAACCGAAATCCCAAAATCCACTACGATACCTATCGTTTATTTATTTATTTTTATTATAACGCTATAGTTGACTATAGCCAGCGCTGTATGCTCATAAGTTCTCTACAGGGGGCATTTACATTCGCCAGACTGACTTTTCACAGAGGAAATGAACAAATATTTAGGCATATAAATAAAAAAAAATAAAATGGGCTTACTTGTTCATATTAGCTAGCTAATAAAACACAACCTTCAGCTGTAGTTGTAGCAAACGATTTTATTGTGATCTTGTTTGTCGACGCCATTTTGGAAAGGTTTCTTTGAAGGAGATTAACGTCTGGGTTTTCAGAAGAAAGGGGATTGATTGAGAGCGACCAGTGAGGTCTTGTTCCTGCTCGCAAAGCCTAAAAAAAAAAACGACTTTGACTCACAAGCAACATGGCAAGCAAGGGGGAAAGAAAGCTCTTGTGAAACAGCTGTCAGTGCAACAGCTCCAGGCTCACAAATACCTTCGTGTGTGTGTGTGTGTGTGTGTGCGCGCGCAATTCACAGTACTTCTCGCATGTAATTTACCTGAATGATGATGAGGAGACAGATCCCAGCTCCCATCTCTGACGGGTCTCCGTACATGCCCGTCATCACGTACACTATCGCCTGGCCGATAGTGATGATCATGCCAAACACTATAAACACACAAACGTTCCATTAATATTGCGCATTTCTTTCTACAGATCTATACAGCCATGTCTTTTTCGAATATGCGGCCCTATAGAAAGAGAGTGGCGCAACGGAAACACCTTCCCCTTATCGCCAGGAGAGCGCGAGTTCCGTTCCCAAAGTTGCCGTAACTATTGGCGTTTAGAGGTCCAAGACTGCGGAACAGTCTGTGCTCTTTGGGTGGGAGGGGCGCACACTTTCTCCGCTGTCGATCACAGAGACATGCCGCAATCGTAGGCGTCTACGAGCTCGTGCGGACAGTGTATATATTACGGACATCTCTCTGATAAACTAATCCAATCCGAATAGGGCTACAGGCTTCGGGTGTCTGGAAGCACGTGTTCGCCTTCAGCTTGCTGGCTGCTGAGTGGAGGGAAAAAAAAAAAAAGCGGGAAATAAAGACGATGAAGAAACTAAAAAGGCGGCATACTTACATTTCTGGGCTCCGTTAAACAGCGCTCGGTCTTTCGGTGTGTCTCCGACCTCGATGATTTTGGCTCCAGCCAGCAGCTGCATGATGAGGCCTGAGGTCACGATGGGGGAGATTCCCAACTCCATCAGAGTGCCTGTAACATCATATTAACCATCGACTATTAAACCTCAACTCCTACAGTCAACATCCATCTGTTACAAACACCGAGAGAGAGAGAGAGAGAGAGAGAACACACAGCGCTTTTCAATGTGTGTGACCTTAATAAACAAATAAGCAGGCTTTAGCTCCTGTTCTACTATAATTCTTGATAATACATGATCGATTTCACGTGAGTAAATATGGGTTTTGTGCTGCCGTGCTTTTTGGGAAACTCGGCTCGTTATAACGGCATCGTAACATGACATAGCGATGAGGATGGATATGGAGACTGACCCCTGTTGGAAGCCAGAATGACTCTCATCCAGTAGAAGGGATCTGCTGAGTCTGAAGACATGATCCCAAACAGAGGGATCTAAAAAGTAAAAGAGAGAGACAGAGAGAGAGAGAGAGACAGAGAGAGAGAGAGATCTTAAAAACAGCAAAACATGAACAAACGTACACACATCCTGCTGTTATGAGAAAACAACCAACAACAAGGAGGTGTGCTAACAGAATATCCTGTCTTTTTATTTATTTCTTTTTTAATTTTTATCCATTTATAGTTACATGTTCCAGAAACAAGTCCTCAATTAAGTGACAGCAGCCATGAATAGAGAGAGAGAGAAGGGGGAAAAAAAACCCAAAAAAAAACAGCCTTTTCATGTTACGGAGAAACCACAACGCGTGAATTTTTTCTCTCCTGAAAACTTACAAGTTACATCTTAAAAGCACTCGCACTGGAGACTCCTTCCATAATAAAACGCTAAATAAACGTCTCACAGAAAACTTCACCATATGAATCATTCCACGTTTACGTAACCTGTCTGAGTGGAGCGTTTGCCGTACAGTGAGTGAGCGTTACTACAGAAACGAGCGCATTAATATACACCTAGTTACGTGCTGTTATGAGAGAGAAATAAATAAATAAATAAACAAACAAACAAAAACACCTTCTGACCAATCAGAATCGAGAATTCTACAACGCTGTGATATACTGCTACATCTTTTATTATTTGTTGTTAGCCTTGAAAGTTCGGAAGCCAGAGTTTCTGTTGCTGATTTGGAAGAATCGAGGTATTTCCATGGAAACCAAGGACACAGTGATGGGTTTGAATGTTGTGTAGTCTTGTGTTACTCGATTGATGTCACTAATAATAATAATAATAATAATAATAATAATAAAATACCTGGCAGCAGACGAGAAAGATGAACAAGGTGATGGCCGTCCATAGCACCTTTTCTCTGAACTGGATCTGGAGGGATAGACAGACAAATGTGTTTGTGAAAAGAGAAAGAAAGATGGGATAATCCTCCACATCCCGTTTACGTAAAATGATGCACAAACCTTTCTTTCTGGTTTTTGGATCTCGGGTAAAACGGCGCAGAACGGCTTGATGACCTCCAGGAACTTAACTGAAAATATTAAAACACCGTTTGTTAGAAACCAGGTTTATTTAAGAGTAAGAAACGTCGTAAGAACACAGCCGTGTCACGTGCACATCGTTCACACACACACACACACACACACACACACACACACGTTTTATGTACGAGTTTACATGGCTTTGTGCATCAGGGTTGCTACGGTGTCACGGTTAGAGTATGACTGAGTCGTTACTGCACCGCTTTTGCTGTGAACGGACATTTGTGAAAAGGAAGAAAGGGGGGAAAGAAAATAAAAAAAAACACCACACAGCTCATGAAAATGGAAAAAATTCTCAAGCGGTTAATTTGTTTTCTTAAACAAAACAAGACAGTAGGTGATTCACGCGTGATCATATTCCATCATGCCCTTTTCTTTAAGGAAAAAAAAAAACTCTCATGATTTTATGTACTTATGTTCCCCCCCCCAAAGGTCCCATACGGTGCCACACCTCTAGCCTCAACCAGATGTCCTGCGAACATCTGTGTCAAGCTTTTCTTTAATAAAAAAAATAATAAATAATTTAAAAAAAAAACAAAAAAAAAAAACTTACATCTCCAATTCTTATTTGCTATAATGGAAAAATTAATAATAATAATAATAATAATAATAATAACAAGGTATTTTCAGTAAACTGATTTCATCTGTAATAGAAAATGAACTTGTCGCTTTGGTAAGAAATAATTCTAAAATTGTTTTTAAAAAAATCTCATCATTATTATCATTATTATTATTATTATTTTATACACAACGATGTGCAAAGAATTCATAATCACGGTTTTATTTGAATCACTAACTTGTGTTTTTTTTTTTTTTTTTTAAATGTTAAACTCATACCATGAAAAATAAAAATAAATAAATTTAAAAAAATAAATAAATCTTATGCCTCCGATTCTTATTTGCTACATAATAATAATAATATCATCATCATCGTCTTGATATTTTCGGTAAAGTGATTTAATCCATAATAGAAAATGATCTTGTCGCTTTGGTAAGAAATAATAATACTTCTAAAATTGTTATACACACACACACACACACACACACACGGTTGTGCAAAGAATTCGTAATCATGCTTCTATATGAATCACTAGCTTGTGTGTGTGTGTTTTTTTTATTTTTATGGTAGACTCACACCGTGAAACCGCGATACTTTTAGACTACAATACCGAGGCGATATCGAACCGTGACCCCTCTGATGTGGTGAAATGGATGTAATCTGTTGGTTGAAATGAGGGAATAAAACTGCAGCCAATGCGGCGTCATCACACGCGCATTTCACCCAGCTAGCATTAACAACTGGCTCTTACTGCTGTACTGAAGGGGGGGGAAATAGTTCTCATTCTCATAGCCATTACTTTAATGACATTTCATTTTAATTACAGGACCTTACTTTAAACTTTAAAGAAAAAGCAACACTGAAAAGAAAAGCTAGCTGTATAATATACCACTTACAGCTAACGACAAGTAGCTAACTATTGCAGCTTGAAACCTAGCCTAGTGTTTAAAATAAACTATATTTAACCCAGACTAGCTATTTAACTCGGTTTATGTTCCTACTTTAACATTAACACTACTACTTCTTTTTTTTTTTTTTTTTTAAATCTTAGCGTGTATCGTAGTCGTTATTCTCTTTCTTTTTGCTAACAAGGTAGACTAGCTCGAGAAGTTGAGCTAACTAGCTAGCATCCAATCAATGAACCTAAACGCTATAGCGAGCTGGAGCTAGCTTGTTGAACTGTCGTTTCATTCGGTTAAAATATTAGTTCGCCTCATGAATAAATAACGTTAAAATGGTACTCACTCCCCATGGTGGAGTTAATCGGTGTGAGGCTCGGTGAGGATCTGTGCTCCGAGTGTTGATGCGCCGGCGGAGCGCCTTAAAGACACGTCACCACTACACAACTCCTAAATACACGTCAACCATATTAGCCGCCCTTGCTAGCTATAGCAATACGTCAACGCGTCCGCCATGTTAGAAAGGGCAAACCAACCAATCAGAACAGCTATACCGTTACCATTAAAACGCCGCATGCTACATTCACGACCAACTGGGAGTTTACCGGCTTGACTCGTTTGAAGTAAAGTAAAATAAAGTTTCCGACTTCCCAGTAGGAAAGATCCGTCTGAATGAGCTCTCTATCTCATAATTCCTACTCAGTTTTCCCCGAAAGCCCCGATTTCTCTGCGTTACGACTCCGTGACGTCATCTCAATATTCAATATGGCGGCGCACATAGGAGTGAAAAAGTAGTAACAAGAACAATGAATAACAGCGTGGTTTAAGGTTATTAAGCAGTCTTCTGAGTTTGGGATTGAAATGGTAATTCAGTTTCTACATGATTTGTTCGATCAAAGTGTACTTTCATGTAATTATCGGCGCTATTAATAATGAATTATCACATCCACTTGAAAAATAAATTAATCACTAAAAAAACAACTCTTTAATTCCAATTTAGAGCCAGTTTACAGTGAATATTCAGTTTATTCCCGACTTCGGACTGCTCTAATGTGGGAAGTTTGAGGTTTCGAGTTGGAAATTTCCGAGTTCCCGGATGTCTTGAAGGCAGCATTTGACCCGGATGAAGACTCTTCGTAGCCTCCTTCCATAAATGCTAAATGAAATAAAGCTGCTCTTATATAATAATAATAATAATAATAATAATAATAATAATAATAAATAAATAAATAAATTCTTACCAATCAGAATTCATTAGTCCTGTTTTTGTAATGTAAGTTGAATCACGTCAAATTTGCAAAGCCTATGATACTTATAGTTATATAAAAAATATGTACTTATATACTTAGCTCTACTCTGTTCAGTCAATGAGTCTGGCTATTACACAAGCCGTTTAGATCAGGTACAATGTTCAGCATTTTTGCTTTTCACCAGTGGGTGTCGTTAAACGCTTGTAAAACGTTCAGTGCTACTCTCCTATTGTCTGGAATGGCTAAATGGAGTTGGCCGGTGAACGCAGCATGACTCTCTGCGCTCTAAAGGTCACGGGGTCATGAGATCGTTAACCATTTTATACAGTCTGTGTGAGCAGAGGTAAGGCTTCCTGCTCTAAGCTAACGATGACCTATCACTTATCAACGACATCGTAAATACAGTTTAAACACATTTTAAGATTTATACAATCTTAAAATTATCTTTAAAAAATATTAAGGCTTATCTTGAGGTTGGCACGTGGGGGGCACGAGCACAAAATGGCGATGTCTAGCTAGCGAGTTAGCTAACGCAATTTATAGCTTTTTATGTAACTAGCCCTGATAAAATATAGCTGCGAATGATTCCCAATATCATTTCCACATTTTACGTCACCATCCTGAACCTGAACAATTAAAAAAAAAAAAAAAAAAAACTAGCCTTTTTTTTTTTTTTGCTTTTATTTCCTGTAGCTAACTAACGGTTGTTTGATTCCAAATTTCAAAGAAATGACTCCGATTCTAAATCAGTAGAGTCGATTCCACAATGATTTAATCTTCACTCTTATTAATTAATTAATTAATTAATTAGTAGCATTGCAGCTGTCTTATATCCACTCTGCAGCAAATGACTTGGTGTGTATCACGGACTGGGTGTGATTCAATTTCCTGTGTGGATTCGAATCAGGTCGGAGAATCGACTCCTTGCTGTGAGCTCGTGCCTCTTCGCTCGTGAGTGACGACGTTCTTTTACGATTCAAAAGTTGTTTTCCGTTAACGCTTAAAGGTGTGTATTATATGAATAAATTCATAGATATTATGCTACATTTACGTACTTACTTTAAATTGGCATATTCATGTTAGAAGAGAGTGGTCCAAAAGTCAAGACATAACTTTTATTGAACGAAATAGCTACAAGTTTTGAAAATCTGCTGTATATTTAAAAAAAAATAAAAAAATAAAAATTTAAATATGTATAGCAAATACTATGCCCTAAACTTGAGCCAAAAGTAATTTTCCAACTGACATTTTTTTATTATTATTATTAAATAAATACACATCACATGCGTCTGAGCAAAATGTTACATTAAATGGCGTTTTCCAGCATCTGAAATATTTTATGCGTTGTGTGTGTGCAGCTGTTAGAAATCAAAATATCAAAATCCAACATCTGGCCAGAAGTTTGTGGACCCCTGACCATCACATCTGCATGAGCTTGTTGGACATCCTAATCCAAAACCATGGGCGTTAGTAGGAGGTTTTCAAACCCTGAAAAACAGCCCCAGACCTTCAGTTCCTCCTCCACTGCACTTCACTGTCGGTATTCCAGCAGGAAGAGTTCTCCTGACCTCCACCAAACCCAGATTCGTCCATCAGACTTCCAGATAGCGGAGCGTGATTCATCACTCCAGAGAGCTGCTCCGAAGTCCAGTCGTGGCGCTTCACTCCACTCCAGTCCAGTCCACTCGTCATTTCACACAGAGATCTTGGTGTAGCTGCTCGACCAATGGAGATCCATTTCATGAAGCTCAGGATGCACAGCTGATGTTGCTTCCAGAGGCAGTTTGACCCTCTGTAGCGAGTAATGCAACAGAAGAGTGGGTGATATTTACCCGCTACGTGCTTCAGCTCTCAGCAGCCCTGCCTCGTGAGTTTGTGTGGTCTTCTGCTTCGTGGCTGAGCTGTTGTTGCTCCTAGACGCTTCACCGGGGTGGCACTGTGACAGTGCCATGTTTAAAGTCACAGACTCATCCTACTGCCGGTGTTTGTCTGTGGAGATCGCATGGCTATGTGCTTGATTTTATAGATCTGTTAGGAAAGGATGCGGCTGAAACCCCAGAACTCAATCATCAGGAGGGGTGCACAAACTTTTGTCCCTGTCGTGTATTTTCAAGCAAATAGACATCATACAGTAACGCAACCAAACCTGATGTTTTAATAATAAAATGTAAATGCACATACAGTTTAGAAGTGAAAACATTAGTGTGAAACTGCTTTACATTATAATAATAGTAGTAATAATAATTCTTCTTCTTATTGTTATTATTATTATTATTATTAACACCATTATGTTATGCTGTTAAATACTTTTTTATTAGATTATAGCAGTAACATCTCCTCTCTCCATCCACATAAACCAAAGACTAGGAGCTCTGTTTACTAAATATGATATTTAGCTGAAATTTAAGGGTAATCTATAGGAGTATGGTCACCTACTGTTAGAGGATCTTCATCGTATTAACCGACACGGAGAACTCATCGGAGTGTGTTATAGAATTCAGCCAAAGGTTTTATTAGGATCATCTCATACACTGTGACGAGTAATCATTTTTAGGCAGGGGGAAAAAAATAATCGATTTGGGATATACTGATCCGATGCTAAGTAACAGCATCAGAGATATTTTATGGGCTTGTATGTTTCTCACACAAAGCGCTCCTGTCTCTGTCCTTCCCAGCTTAGCATCATGACCAACGACAGGACAAAAGTGAAGTTCAGTTGGCTGCGCACAGCATTCGTCTCACCTACGAAGTTCCAGAAGAGTGACGTCGGTTTGGCTCGACCCACCCGCTGGGGTGGCGACGCGTCCCACGAACCGAGTAAAGACGCCTCTCCCAGCCTGAACGCGTCCACCAGCTCAGTGGGACTGGGAGAACTGGAGAACATGAAACTCGGCACGCCTCAGGGGAGACGCGTCACACCATCGCAGACGCAGCGCACTCAGAAAACACGCCGTCCGTCCAGCAAACCCTGCAGACTGTTCGAGAACGCAAAGGTAATCCGTTTGTACCTGCACCGCGAGGTCGTCCGTGAAACTGGATTTGTGGTTTAATGTTCTGCGGATGGTTTTGCCGCTCATTTGAGGAACTTTAACAATAAATTTGAATTACTTCAGTATAATCAGGGAGGAGCATTAACAGTAGCTATACAATACATATCATGAAAAAATATAGAAAATGACACTACGAGAGAGAAAATTAGAAAGAAATGAATCAACGACAGGGTCGTTTGATGAAGTGGAGTTGCTGTCACCACCCCAAAGTGCTTTATTCCTCTTCTACTGCAGGACGAATCGATTCCTCTTTATTCCTCTTCTACTGCAGGACGAATCGATTCCTCTTTATTCCTCTTCTGCTGCAGGACGAATCGATTCCTCTTTATTCCTCTTCTACTGCAGTTACATTACAACAATGAGCTTTTTAATTACTAAAGAATGACTTCCTGTTTTTTTTTATTTTTCTATCTGTTTATAGTTACATTTAGTGTTGTGGAACGCCTAAGAAACAAGTTAGTTCCTGTTGTCACTTACGTTACAGCGGCGATGACCTGCCCTACAACCCCCCACAAGCACACGCATTTTTTTTTAAGTAACTCAAGACTCAGAACTTGTATATTTAGGCTCCTCCCCTTTTAGTGTTTTTCCTGATGGATGGAAATATATTTTAGAAAGAGGTGAGAATAATATATTTTAAAAGAAAGTGGATTTGTGTGTGTGTGTGTGTGTGTGTGTGTGTTTAGCAGGACCCACAGTCAGGATGTCAGTCACCTTTGCAGTCACCATCATCCACTCCTGGTGAGAAGCGAAAACCAAGAACACCAGAGGAGGGTTCAAAGGTCATCTACCTCCGAGCCCTGAGTGCCGCTCTCGGGAATAGACAGAAGTTGTCGCCCCACTCCGAGGACGGTACCAAGAGGCCGCACTCCCGAACGGCTCGTATAGAAACCCTCGCTGTTAAACCCGAGCCGGGGAGAAACACGGGGCACTGCTCGTTCAGCGAGGAAACAGCGGCTGTGTGTGTCCAGTCAGAGGAGCACACGCACACCCAACTCGTCTTTTTAGACACTAAGGAAGAAGAGAACGCAGTGGTGACCCACCACAGGGTAAGCAGGAGAGGGTCAAGACCAATCGGAAAATAGACCTGGGCAAATATTCATAGATGTTTCCACCACAATATTTGGTGAATTTGTCACAATATTTCGTTTCGCTGAGGCTGAAGTTGGAAATCACAGCTACTGAGCATGAGCAGTAGTGCGAAAAGATGCAGCTAGCTGCCTTAATCCGTCTCAGAGGAAGTATAGAGGAACACAGCTGCGTTACTGTCAGAGCTGCTGTTACAGAAAATTAATCAACCCCTTCAGATTTGAGAATTCCATAACCCTGTGATGTACATGATATTTAGCTATTTTAGCAATAACTGTTAGTAAACACTAATTATTTCATGCTCGATTTTGTAGTAGAAATAGTGATAGTAGCTATAGAACAGTATCTATGACGTCAGGGATCACCACAGTCCAAATCAAAAGTCCACCTGCTGATGTTTGGTTTATCTCCATCCACAGAACGTGGTCCTGAAAGCTAGCGACTCATCTGATTGGTCAGATGATGAGGATCCGGTCAAGCTGAAGAAGTTCTCACAGGACGAATGTGTGGAGCGAGTGATCATGTGCAAGCAGGGTGGAGAAGCCGACGATGCTGAAGCTCCACCTCCTGTGGAATATGTCCCACCTCCAGCAGTCACGCTGACCGCACAAACCTCATTCGGTATGCCATGGAGTGATACGCGCCACCAGCCCGGCACCTCCTCTTGGAGCACGTGGCGGGAGGGCGGCGACTCCGCCAGCGGAAGTACACGTCTATCCAGTAATCCAGTCGTAGCGTTGAGGCGGGACTTCAGTCCTAAGCAGCCAATTGGACAGACTTCATATGCACATTCGCGCCATGGATTAATGACGTCCCTTACTGATGACGTCATCACCCGCAGGAGGTCAGCGGGCTCAGAGCCTCTCTGGCTGTCAGACTCCGACTCTTTGGGCTTCATTGACACCCATTGTCACCTGGATATGCTGTATGGGAAGTTGGGCTTCCGCGGAAGCTTCCGGCGCTTCCGGGAGAAATACAACAGCAGTTTCCCAGCGGAATTTCACGGCTGCATAACCGACTTCTGCAATCCGAGGATCACGCAGAAGGAAGCCATCTGGGAATGGCTCATAGGAGAGGACTTTGTATGGGGTGCTTTCGGATGCCACCCTCACTTCGCCAAGGAGTACAACTCCACTCACGAGCAAAGCATCATGGGAGCCATGCGTCACCCCAAGACGGTTGCATTTGGAGAAATCGGTCTGGATTACTCGCATAAGAATTCAACCAACCCCAGCACACAGAAAGAGGTAGTCCTGCATGACGATGGCTAAAATCCTAATACGTTGTACACTTGGGGAAATGAAACGTGCTCTTTTAGGAAAGTAATCAACGACGGGGTGGTGTGATAAAGCAGAGTGACTCTAATGACCTGGAAGTTGAATGTTTTCTTCTAGCACGTCTTTGTGTGTTTTATTCCTCTTATACCACACCATGAATCTTTTTTTTTTTTTTTTTTATTAAAGAATGTCTCATTGTATGTTTTGTCTGTTTTATAGTTATATTTTAATATTCTGAAATATCTCTGAAATCCATTGGTTCTGTTTTTTTCTCCCTGTTGAAGAAACTGGTACATGAACCAAAGCGAAAACGCTGTCGTTCTCTTGGATTTCGTGTGTGCAGGTGTTCGAGCGGCAGCTGCGGTTGGCCGTGTCTTTGGGAAAGCCTCTGGTTATACACTGCCGGGATGCTGATGATGACTTGCTGGACATTATGAAGAAGTGCGTTCCCCAAGACTACAAGATACACAGGTTAAAAAAAAATAAAATAAATTGTTTAAAAACACTGAACGTGGAGGAATTCAGTCACGCGTTGTCGTAACGTGTCAAGGTGACAGACTTGTGTTTCATGTGTTTGTGTGTTACAGACACTGTTTCACCAACAGTTACTCCGTAATCGAGCCGTTCCTGAGCGAATTCTCAAACCTGTGCGTGGGTTTCACAGCGTTGGTGACAAACCCGAACGCCATGGAGGCCCGAGACGCTGTAAGGAAAATTCCACTGGACCGAATCCTGCTGGAAACGGACGCACCCTACTTCCGACCCAGACAGGTCTCGCGCAGCCTTAGAACACATTAATTAATCCCACGAATTTAGACGCCTTAATCTATTTTTGTGCTACAGTCAGCATTAAAATCAGGGGCATTAAATTAAATATCGTGCAGAGAGAGCATGCGGTCCGTGTTTTTCATTTCGAAAAGAGCTTTTTAATTGAAGTTTTGTTTTTCTTGGCATACACTGAAAGTTCATTCACTATTTTTAGCCCCAAAATGATGCGATCTAAAATTATCATGGAAAAAAAAGCAAATAATATTTAATGATTTCAAGTCCAAAGACTGCTCGGACATGGACTGCACTTAAAGATGTGGCTGTAATTTTATTTTCGCCTCCGTATTTTTAAAAACGCTTTCTTTACGTGATGGTTTAGGACATCACATGTTATATGTGGTTCTTTCTACATATTACCACCAAGTTGGAAGAACACAATTATATAGAATGTCTTTGTACGCTGTAGCATTACAGTTTCTCTTCACTGGAGCTAAGAAGCCCAAACCTGTTCCAGCATGACGATGCCCCTGTGCACAAAGCGAGCTCCATGAAGACATGGTTTGAAGACAAGGTTGGAGTGGAAGAACTCGAGTGTCCTGCACAGAACCCTGACCTCAACCCCACTGAACACCTTTGGGATGAACTGGAACACCGACTGCACCCCAGACCTCCTCACCAACATCAGCGCCTGATCTCACTAATGCTCTTGTAGCTGAATGATCACAAATCCCCACAGCCACGCTCCAACATCTAGTGGAAAGCTTCCCAGAAGAGCGGAGCTTATTATAACTGCAAAGGGGGAATAAATCTGGAAAGCACATATGGGAGTGTTTGGACAGGTGTCTACAAATATTTTGGCCGTATAGTTGATGAAGCCTCACTTGGAGATAATAACATCACTGAGTCTTTTTTTTTCTCCTTTGACATGTCTTCCATGCGGAACGATTTTAAGCTCCTTTATATCCTTGTGCTCATGGTTGTTCTCTTCATTTCAGCCCTCAGGTTTTCCACAAGGTTCAAATCCAGAGATTTTGTCCTCCTGTCACAAGTTGCATTGTTTAAGCAGTCATTCTTACATGATTGTATAAAGGGTACCAATACTTTTGGAGCTGTCTGCATAGATTTCTAGTTGTTGTAGTCTAATTCTATAACTCGCTGAATTAACTCTTGGCCCAACGAGCCACGCCGTAGTGTTGCCTTCGCGGTGCAGTGTTTCTTCTAGAACTTTCCGGGTTGCCACGGTTGAGCTCTGGTTCAATAATCACAGCGATCTTTCCGACTGATTTAGATTTGTAGCTAGTGTAGTATTTTCCCGGCATTTAAACATGGTTTAAAACATGGATACAGTTACAGGAGCACGTTCTATCGTTTTAATACGACAGCGAAGTTCATTTTTGGATTTCCGGTATCCATAGCAGCAGCTCTGACAGCAGATTTATATGAATTCCCTCATCCTAATACGTCACTGTTGCTATGGTAACACCTCATTCACGGGGACGTGTATGGCAGTTGCTCCACATAAACGAATTAAAAAACGTGTGTAATTGTTGAAATGGTGAAGTTTTCTGTAAGGAGACGTTTATCTAAGATTTACAGAAGGAGTCTCCAGTGTCGGCGCTTTGTAACGGGCTTCGTGGAGTTTGCGCTTTGCGGTTTCTCGGTTACATGACAAGCTGCGCTTTTGCACCTCATCAGCTTCAAAAGAGAGAAAACAGACAGGCTGGTGAGAGAACGCTATAACACAAGCGAGAACAGGAACTGAATTGTCTCGTGGGCGTTCCACAACATTACATGTAACTATAAATGGATAAAATGTATCGTTCTTGAAGAAATTAATACGTTTTAATTAATAAAGAAGAATAAAACACTCGAGGATGTGGTGTTCTAGGGAACTAATCGACGTTAGGGTGGTAACAGTATCCACGCTTCGTCACACCACCGTGTCGTCGATTATTTTTCCTGTAACAGAATGACGCCAGTGTTTCTACTCTTATTTGGATTGTCCCCTCTGCAGGTGTCTCCGTCTGTGTGTAGGTTCTCTCACCCCGGGATGGGCATACACACCTTACAGGAAATCAGCCTGCTGAAGGGAGAGCGCTTCTCCACCGTGCTCCAAGCGCTCCGCCAGAACACCACACACATCTACGGCCTGTAAAACCCTCCACCTCCACCTCCACCCTTAAACTAATCACCTGTGTACAGTCATATTTTGGCTATTTATTGAAGCCATGGAGCTTGTTTAAAGAATGAATGTTCTGCTCACAGAATCCATTTTTATTAAAATTATTAAAATGGTAGATGTTCAGTTTCCCTAATTAGTTACTGAGTTACTGAGATTTGGATTTACTCTTCCCTCAGATTCACAGCTATGGATCTAGCTAGTTTCATCATTTAAGGTTTTTAAAACAGTTTTCTTGTTCTGAAATTAGCTCCATCCCACATTTTTGTTGTTGTTTTTGTTTTTGTTGTTTTGTCAGTGTTTTCAGGGGGAAAAGTTAACATTAGTGTGCATTTCTGATCCGCAGTATATACGGTATCTGCAATACGCGGATATGAGATGCGGAACCTGGCAACCCTGCCCACAGAACTTTAAGAAAAGATTGAAGTACGTTAACATGGATACCTGATGCATGAGAAATGCAGCAGGACAGAAAATCTTTTTTTTTTTTTTTTTTTTTTTTTTGTACACATTAATGTGGTGTAAACAGAAAGAAACTCTGAACACTAAGAAGCTTGCCATGCTGTCATTTTATTTTTTTATTTCATTCACATTTCACAAATCTGTCGTTTTAATAATGTGCATTTTGACTGCGAGTGTTATGAATCAGGATCCTTTCAGTTCAGATGCTGTTAGTTTGCTCCGTCTGAAACAAATGGAAAAAACAAACACACGTGACTTCACTGTGCCAGTATTACTTCTTAAGAGTGTGTGAGATACCAGAACCTACCCAAAGTTGGTGGATCACCCAGGACATCCAGTAACATCCTCTGCAGCACAGGGCCATAATCCTCATATTCTGTCTCACTGAGAGAGACAGCCAGCTGGAACGGTGCGCTCACCTGCAGTAACAAAGATGCCGAAATATTGTGTTGAGAGATTACGAGTTTAAAAAAAAAAAAGAAGAAGAAGAAGAAAAATGATCAAAAGTTTACAGCCCAGGAGTAGAAATGCAAATGTCAGCATTGAAAGAGAATTCTGGTCTCAGCTAGAGACATGCATGGGACGTGATTATGCCTATTTTTTGTTTGTACCTGCCTGTGATATTTTCTTACGAATTTAATTCTATTTAGTTTCGTTCTTTTTCCCAAAATATAAACAGACTAGCAGCTTAATTTAATCTAACACGACCCTGATCAGGCAGTTACTAAAGATGAACGAATGCTGTAAACTGTTCACACAGCTCTCAATGTGCTCTTTGTTTGTCCCGCAAGATTCATATCTGACCGCTCGCTCACGCCCACGTGACTTATTTGTCCGGATCCTAGTCTCTAGTATCCACAAGATGGCCTGTGAACCTTTTTGGCAAGCTTTCTTGACCAAAAAAAAAAAAAAAAAAGTGGCCTCCTATTTGTGTCTGTATTCAGATGTACATATATTTGTACAGGGATACGGTTTTCGTTTTATCCATTCAAACACCATAGGGGTGCAAACTTTTACACTCAGCTGGAGCTATGTACCATAAAGGTTGCACCTATGTGGCAATAATGATGCGAGCTATTGAAATTCAAACTTAATGAAAGCTAATATATAATATTTATTATATTATGTCCAAAAAAATGAAAGCATCGTAATTCCCGCCTAGTTTCACCCTTTACAGGTGGTTTTCAGCGTGGTACGTCATACAGTATAAAAGCTAAGGAAATTTAGACACCAAAAAAAAAAAGTTCATTCTGAGATGCTTTTCTGCTCACCGTGGTTGTAAAGAGTGGTGGAGTTACCGTAGCCATATTTGCCTGAAGAACTGGCGCTCACTGATTGCCCCCTCTCCTTATCCCTGTGTAATCTCTAGAGAGTGTTGTGTGAAAATCCCAGCGGATGAGCAGATAAATCTCAGATTAAATACTCAAATTGCATGAATTAGCAGGTAATAAATTAGTCAGTGAGTGTATATTATACTACATCCAAAGTCTAGAGGTTGTTCATCGTTACTACCATCTAGTTTACATGGTGCCGATCTCTTCATCTCATTCAAGTGTGCCACTTTGACGACGGTCCCTAACTCGCAACACATTCTCAAGCTAAATTTCTCTCAGTGTTGTGGATGTGCATGTGCATTGTATTGACTGAACTAAAGGTTAATTGAAAACGAATAAAATGTTGGATTTAAACGTTTACACTTCCAGTGTTTTTATTAGGGTAAGGGTTTGTGTAATTCTTGCACCACTGAAGGAAGCGAAATGTCAGTTAATATCATTCATATAGCTCTTTGTTTTATTTCTCGCCTGAATGTTTGCGTACCATGACCTTATCCTCAGAAGGATGAGGAGACTCGAGCTCAGCTGCAGTCCTCCGTCCCACTCGAGGTGGCTTTCGGTCTCCACGATTCTAAAACACACACATGTACTGACTGAAACCCTTTTCATCATCTCTAAATATAACTGGTGATCGAAACAAGTCTTCAAGTGCTTGCATACACACACACACACACACACATTTGTCTTTCTATCCTTGTGAGGACCTGCTGTTGACATAATTCATGTAAATAATAGATGCTATAATTGATTCACCTAAATCCATCCCTAACTTTAACTTTACTAACCAAAAGGAAACCTTTTAGTTTTTTAGATAAATGTTGCAGTTTTTCTCATGGGGACCAGCCAAATGTCCCCACAAGCTCAAAACTGTCAGATATTACTATCTGTTAATATTACTATTCTGGGGACATTTGGTCCCTACCAAGATATAAAAGCATGTCTGCGTGCACACACACACACCTGTGGTCTCTGGGATGGACTGAGGAAGCTCGAGCCACACATCACAGTTTCAGCCCACAAAGAAAAAGCACAGAGGAGCAATATCACGTGACCGATGCGGCCGTGACGCAGCATGGTGAGCGTCAGTCTCTCTCTCTCGCTCACTCTCTCTCTCTGGATCTGGAGTAAAACCAGAAAGAAAACCAGCAGCGATTAAAACAATGTGAAAGCATCAGGGATAAGAACCAGTTAAATAACCACTCACAATTCAAAATAAGGCACAAGCGCATCAGGCACTTCGCTGTTCTAATACTTGTACAATGTCAGTAAAGTTGAATCTAATCTAATCTAATCTAATCTAATCCACCTATTTTTGACACATGCACACTCTTGTTTAATGATCTGTTGGATTCACTAGAAAAAGAGAAAAAGGGGGTGGGAAGATATTCGTCTCCCCAATCTGGTCACCTGTCACCAGCCAGCTCTCCCCATCACATGACCGCTACCAATCAGGAAGAGTGAAGGCTAACACGTGCTTCCTCTGGGACACGTGAAGCCAACCTCTGCATCTCTTCTAACTGCTGCTCGTGCTGTGTCACAGGGCAGCGTAACACACTCAGAGGAAAGCGCTATCCGCCCTCTTCCACATACATGAGCTCGTAAACACTTTGTCTTGTCAGAGTTATTCTTCTAAATCAATCAATCCACATCTTTCCTTGACTACTTCTATAATTCTTATTAAACTTTCCAAACCTTGTGTTCAGTTTGTGTTTCTTGCTATTTTCTAATATCACAACCACTGAGAATATATATCAAAGTATAAATATATACTGTCCAAGAATCTAAAAGGTAACTGCACAAATTGTAGCACACTGAATTTACTACATCTGCTATATATTTTCACACACACACACACACACGTCTGAAAGCTTGATGTCTTACCTAGAGTCAGGTAATGTCAGGACGGCGTTATGAGTTGGTCTGATCCACTCGCGCCTCTTAAATATGCTGAAGCTTATCACCTCTGAGACTAAAGTGAGAAGATGACTGTAAAAAAACAAACATTGTAGAATATCCCTATCTGTTAATGCACTGAATATTTTCAATGCTACAATAATAGGGTTGTTTAAATATTTGAGGTGTGTGTGTGTGTGTGTGTGTGTGTATGTTTAAAGATAAGATAATATCGGCTCTTCTGTTGGGTTCACAGTGAAATTCCAAGTGTGCATTAGCAATAACTGGATGAGGAGATAAATGTGTGGGTGAGTAGATCTCTTCCTGAAACACAGCGTGATGAACATAATGACGTTTGGTTGAGTGTAAACAACGGCTCATCTCTGGGAACCAAACCATCTCTCTCAGCGTGCACACGCAACGATCACAACGGAGACAAGTGTGTAAAGTCGCATGGTTTTGAAGTTGGTTCTTATGAAATTCTTGATAGAAATTCATTTGAAAGGAGTCTTGCACCCCACTCATAATACATTCATAAGCATTGCATGATTGTTGCATACATGCATATAAAGCAATTTTGGACAATATTTATGAAAGGCTTATATATAAAAAATGTTTATGTAGGTTTTATGTATTTTCAAAACAGTTCAGTCATCTGGAAATGGGAAAACTTTTAACTTTGGGGTCTTTTCTCTAAAATCATCCTTTTCCCAAATTCATTTTTCCTCTGCTCTCAAAACACAAATTGTTTCTTTTCATTCAAGCACGTTTATTTTCCTCTTTATAGTTTTGCAAGAGGTGCAGCAGAGACACAGGAAGCTGGAGATCTTGACAGATCAGTGGCTAAAGGCCATGTTTCTCTTATTCTTTCCTCCATCCATCCATCCATACTCTGTACCTCTTATCCTACACAGGGTTGCAGGGAGTCTGGAGCCTATCCCAGGGAACTTGGGGCACTAGGCAGGGAACACACACACACTCATAATCAGCCTGCAATGCATGTCTTTGGACTGATGTACCAGAAATCCCAAAGCCCCCAAAGCAAGGGGAAGACATGCAAGCTCCGTGCACTTGGGGCAGAAGCAGGAATTAAAGCCCCATCCCGGGAGGTGCAAGGCAAGCATGCTAACCACTAAGCCACCATGTCCAACTATGTTGTAGGTTTGAGCTTCCACGTGTATGAAAAGTGCTTTAGAAATAAAGTTTATTTTTATTATTATCCTCCAGAAACAACAGGACGACGGACAGCAGCTCGTGTTGAGCACAGAGCATCCCGAGATGGAGGACGTACAGAGCACAGCATACGAGCTGGAGAGTCTGAGGATGCGGGTGCATAAACACAAGCTTCTGAGGTGAAATGCAGACTTTTACATTTTGTTCTAGTGAATGGTCTTGTGCCATTTCTCATGCTTGGTCAGTTTAAAGGAATCAGACGTGTGTTGTGTTTGTTGTGCAAGTTGCGGTGGATGCTGAGAGTACAGGAGAGTACAGGGTCTTTTAGAGTGGAGCTCAAGTTGCTTATTTGGACTGAACTCACATAGCCACAGTGATCGTTATAGAAAAGACACAGGTGTAGTGCAGGCAGGAAAATGTTAGTGAGTTAGTGAGTTAGGTAGCAGCCCACACGGAGATTGAATCACTGTGAATTACGTTTTACATTTAAGGCTCTGAGGCGCACATCCATAAAACTGATTTGAAATCACATAGTGAAGTGGCTTGAATCTGTCATGGATCCCGCTCTTTGCATCCTGGTTCCCATGTGTTTTGTTTTTCTTGCTCGATCTCCTCCACCCCTGTGTTCTGCCACTGGTTTGTTATCTGACTGTGTTCACCTGTTTTGTGTTAGTTCTAGGAAACTGACACAGAAATTCAAATCAGATATGCAAAAAAATCTGAGCTGCTTTTATGAACAAAACGATTCTCTTCCAGACCACCAGAGGGCAACCTCATACTTGTTTTAGAATTACCTCTTTTGTTGTCTAACCCGCTTCCTTTCTTTGTGCACAACTGTTTTGTGTTCCCCTTGATTGGTTGTCCTATTTCATCTCTGTCTATGTCTACTTTGTCGCTGAGTGTTGTGGCTTTCTTCTGGTCATTCTTGTATAGAGGACAGATCTCTGAAGAGCCAATGATACTGTTGATGTCTACACAGGTTCTTCTGTTGCAGCCAGTGAGCTCTGTGACCCCTTCGGTGTTGTAGCTGGACTCTTGAACGTTCCTCTGACAATTTTGCCTGTGTGCTCAGTTTGGAAGGACGGCCTGATCTTGCTAGAGGTTGCTACGAGTTGTGCCACATTTTTTCCCCCCACTTTGTGATAATGGATTCCACAGTGTCTTAGGATAAGGTTCAAAGCTTTAATCTTGTTATCCAGCTTTTTTTCCTCCTAACAACTTCATGCGCTTAATGCACTACATACGCTATAAAGCCAAAAGTTTGTGCACACCTGACCATCACACCCATGTGTGCTCCTTCCCCAAACTGTTGCTACAAAGCTGGAAGCACACAATTGTATAGAATGACTTTGTATGCTGTAGCATTACAATTTCCCTTCACTGGATCTAAGAGGCCCAAACCTGTTCCAGCATGACGATGCCCCTGTGCACAAAGCAAGCTCCATGAAGACATGGTGTGTGAAGGTTGGAGTGGAAGAACTGGAGTGTCCTGCACAGAGTCCTGACCTCAACCCCACTGAACACCTTTGAGATGAACTGGAACACCGACTGCACCCCAGACCTCCTCACTCAACATCAGTACCTGACCTCACTAATGCTCTTGTATCTTGATGATTACAAATCCCCACAGCCACGCTCCAAAATGTAGTGGAAAGCCTTCCCAGAAGAGTGGAGCTTATTATCTGGAATGGGATGTTCAACAAGCACATATGGGTGTCATGGTCAGGTGTCCACAAACTTTTGGCCATAAAGTGTACTATGTTTCCCAACCACCTTAAAACTAGAAGAAGAAGAAGAAGACTCCATGGCGGTAAAGGGCGCAAACAGAATTTTCAAAAGTTTTACCTTTAGCTTAGCGAACATGAACACTACCCCAAAACCCTAACAGTAATAATATCTGAGAGCACGTTTTCAGTAATCCAGTCTGGGATCTTTGTGGTGCAAAAAAAAAAAAAAAGCAAGCTGTGGTTATACTATGATAATTATGGTATGTCTGTCACAGTTTCACTATTACTATCATTATAGTTGACATAAGTACCACAGTAAAACCGTGATAATATGATAGTGAAGAGTCGACTAAACCAGAGTTATCATAAGACACCACAGTAAATTTGTGGCATAATGAGATTTATTGATGGATAATATGCACACTTTCTTTTTTTTTTCCCCTAATGATTAGTGTCACTAAAGCCCAGCCATATAAAGATATAATGGGTATGTAAACAGATATTTTCTACAAACTGCTCAGTTTAAGAAATATATATACATTTAAACAGTTTGTTCGAACTCGGAAAGAATTTATCCAGATTGGCGAAAATCTAGAAGACATTTCTGTAAATAACTCCACAAGTCATGTGATGTACCTCCATATAAAGGACAAAGGACAGTCTTTTGAGAATAACAATGTAAAAGGAGGTTATCTATAGGGCCATATATATATATATATATATATATGCCACAATTGGTCAGAAGGTGTTGATTAATTGTCTTTAACAGCACCTCTGACAGTAGTGCAGCTGCAAATCACAGCTTTATAAAGCATGCTCATTCTAATACTTTATCGTTTCTATAGTAACAGTTCCTCCACTTAAATAGACTTAGAAGATGTGTGTGATCATTGATATGGTGAGGTTTTCTTGTGGGGATTTTTATTTAACATTTATGGAAGGAGTCTCCAGTGTCAGAGGTAAATCTGTAAAGGAGTTTATGCTTTGCAGTAGTAAACTCACTGCCGAAATAGCTCAGTTGGGAGAGCGTTAGACTGAAGATCTAAAGGTCCCTGGTTCGATCCCGGGTTTCGGCAGTGGAGGAAACTGTTAAATGCAGCTACTCCCTTTAAGATTGTATGTGTACACACTACTTTTAACCCTTTTGCAAATTTCCCCATTGGGGACGAATAAAGGATTATCTTATCTTATCTTAACATGACAGACTGAGCTTTTGGCTTCAAGAGACTTCAAGAGAGACAGAAATAAGAGGCTGGTAATGGAATGACTGTTTATATCTGCTCTAACATATATGTTTCTTGGATGGATGTTCCACAATGTAAAATGTAACTATAACTGGATAAAAAAGTATAATGTTATCATTCTTTAAAAAATATTGGCAAATTATGTTGGTATAAGAGGAATTAAACTTTGGGATGTGCTGATATAGGAAAATAATCAACTTTGCTTTGCTTCCGCTTCCTCACACCACCCCAAAGTTGATTATTTTCCTATCACAGCACCTTGTCCATTTTTTATTTTCCATTTAGCTTTCTGTGTTTTGTTTGTAGAAGACACTGAAAAGGAGCTCAAGATTTTATGCGGCGTGAATAATTTTGTACATGTAAATTCTATCAGTAACTCTGACTTAATGTTCCTTCAGTGACTCATGTAATTTGAGATTTAAAAAAAAAAAAAAAAAAAAAGGTCAGGTATGTGATGTCGCGTATCTGCATACGATACAACTCTGACATCTTTCACACCCACTCCCACCTTCATATTTCAGTGAGTGTCATTCTACCATTAACAGGTTTCATCCTGTCATAGGTGTGAATTACTCACAGATTTAAATACCAGGGAATTCCTCATCATTACGTTAAGCTGATGGCTTTGGAACGAGTGGTGAAACAGCTTCAGGACTGAAACACACATCCAGTCATGATGACCTACTGCTGCTACAAACTGCACTAGAAGGTGCCTCACGTGTGTCTGCTTGTCCCACCTGGAATGTGTCACATGGCAAAGGGTGGAAAGAGTGATGTCACTGTCATTATGCCTGACTCACTGGCCTCTAAGACTTTGAGGTATGTCACACACACACACACGCACACACCACTGACACAGATACCATCCTCTTCAAACATGATCCACACACACGGCCTTTGTAAACAACCTAGGATTACTGCAGATTAAACCAGATAAAAGGTTTCTTCCACCCACACACACACAGTATAGTCAGGAATCTTGGTGGAGGTCTATCTATCTATCTATCTATCTATCTATCTATCTATCTATCTATCTATCTATCTATCCATCCATCCATCCATCCATCCATCCATCTATCTATGTCTAACTGGGCCTAAAAAGCTAACAAAAAACAGAACTTCTGCTAACTTTTAGCGTTTACTATTACACTATGTACAGTATATCCTAACCCGAGCTGCACCATAGCTAACCAAACAATCTGAGCAAAAAGATCTTATAGGGAAGCTAAATTATTTATGTTATGCTCCAAACGGGAAAATGACACTGAGCTAAAAAAAAAAAAGTTCTGCTTACAGCTGTCATTTTTATTGTGTTTCATGATTACACGAAGTGAAGCATTCAGGTCTCAGTGCTCAGTGCTCGCAAACCTGAAGTGCTCTCACACGTGCTCTCGGCATGCGTGATTTACTACACCGCGCTCACGAATTCCTCTGTGTACACGCAATTCATTGCAGTTTTTCATTTTTATTGACCATGCTCGCTGATACTGCTCTGTGCAACCCCTAGTGTGTGTTCCCAGTCCTGATCGGTGACGTTTATCAGCATTATGTAACAAAGCTGGCGTTTATGAGTAAGAGCATTCGGCTGCCAAATCGATCAGTTGTATAAATTCCTTCATTCCACTGACTTCATGATTTTTAAAAAAAAATAAATAAATTATCCATTACTAAGTTTTAGAACCTGTTAATGTGTGTTAATTTTAGCTTCTTGTAAGAGTAAGGGTTGAGATTTCGGGGTTTTTTTTTCAGTGTGTCCTACATACGTTGACCTTTAAAGCTGTCACCATTTCAGTGAACTTCGTTCAGTACAAGGAGGAGGAAGAGGACGGCATGTTCACAGAACAAAGTCTCTGCCTGTCTCTCTCAATTTCTCTTTCGGTCTTTCTCTGTCTCTCTTTGTAAATGGACGTGTAGCCATCAGTGGACAATAAAGAGGCTATGTCTGTTCATATCTGCTAAGATAAGATACCAGGAAAGAACTTGTTTTGCAGATGTTCCACATCATTCCGCAATATAAATGGACATGTATCGTTCTTCAATAAACAGAATCTTGAGATCGTTGGCAAATTACTGTAGTATAAGACGAATAAATGTTAATGCAACAGGAAGTACAAAAGGATATTGTGATTTTATTTATTTATTTATTTAGAAAAAGTGTTTGTGGCCTCCATTATTAAGCAAAGGTAGAGATGGTAATAAAAAGCTTAGTGGCTGATTTAAAGGAGTACTCCTGTGTTTCTTAATCATACTTCTACAACATCTGTACAGCTGTGGGATTACCACGGACAAGAATTTAGACGCCTTTGACTGAAAAACTCATGAAAGCTTTCTACAAAACACGCTTATTGATGGAGTTCAACAGCTGAGCCTTTCATTATTAGAGAGGTAGAGAGAAACACACACTGAGATAGAGAGAGAGAGAGAGAGAGAGAGAGAGAGAGAGGGAGATGGACAGACAGACAGGCAGACAGATAATGAAACATAGAGAGACACACACACAGATGTAGAGCGATAGAAAGAGAGGTAGAGAGAAAAACACATGGGTAGGGAGAGCAACACAGAGAGAGAGCGAGAACAATGTAGGGAGAGACACAGATGTAGAGAGATTGTGTCTCTCACTGAGAGACAGGCTGAAAGAGAGGTAGAGAGAAAGACACATGGGTAGGGAGACAAACAGAGACAGAGAGAGCACAATAGAGGGAGAGACACACAGCATTAGGGAGATAGAGAGAGAGACACACATAGAGACAGGCTGAAAGAGAAGTAGAGAGAGTAGGGAGAGAAACTGAGAGAGAGAGGGAGAGAGCAATGGAGGGATAGAGACACACGGAGGTAGGGAGATAGAAAGATGGCCTGAGTGAGAGGTAGAGAGAAAGCCACACTGAGAGACAGAGGAAGAGTGTGTGAGAGAGAGAGAGGAGAGAAAGATACGTTTTCAGATACAGTACTCCACTTGTCTGTACATGTCTGTATATGAGTTATCAGGTTTATCAGGAACATGTCAGTGTTTTGGAGCGAAACAGATTCTTCTGCATTGCATCATGCAGTCGCCTCAAAAATACAGAAACGGTTGCCATAGGAATCCATCTCTATTGTAGCTCTTATTCCCATGGCAACAAAAAGAGAGGAAATGGGATTGTAGGGCAGCTGGGAAAGTGCTGATTTACTCTCTCTCTCTCACACACACACACACACACACATACACACTCTTGCACGTGCGGCACGTGTGTCCTGACACTTGCTAATTTTGCTCAGTACAGAAAGCCTTGGAGAGTCTTGTAATTTCAAGGGCTTTCACATACACTCTGTTTAATGTGAGCTCCTCGTGGGTTCCGCCCTCTGTATGGTTCTTTACACAGGTAAGAACACTGCAATCACTCTCGTGTGTGAACTGAAACAAACGGTCCGAGAGCATCCGAGTGACGTGGCCTCGGTCCGGGTCCGAGTGAACTCTACTGACAGAGTGATTTGACTCTGAATCGACGCACCTGCAGGAAGTGAACCAAAACATGCAGAAATTCCATGTGTCACGGGTTGGAGATTTGGACCGACAAACAAAAAGAGAAAATGAAATCTGGATGCAGTACACAAAACGCCAACTAGTTATTTATGTAATTATCTAAATGCGTAATTAGTTCCAGGTCCATGTTCTTCAGGCTCAGGTGATTTTTGTGATTTCTATGTGTACTTGGTAAAGCTTTGTTTATCTTTTTCCATTGCCATACTTCTATCCAATGAAGGAAAGAATTTTATGAGGACGTTTTCAGCCCTACATGCATCCAAGGTTGTTTTTTTTTGTTTGTTTGTTTAATAGCAATCCAAAAGTATCAAGTTCTTTATGATTCAGACACGACAAACTACGTGAACGCACCCTCGGCTAATATTAGTGATGAATAAAATTGGGGTTGCTATGGTGATGTCATTTTTTTTTGACAGGTTTGCCTGTCCCTAAGAAATTCATGACTCTGATACTGAAATCCCAGTTGTGTTGATCTATGACAAATAGTTTTTGGCTAGCGATCTAGGATGGTAAGATGACATTTTCATATGCATGTTCCTGTATATTCATAGATCTTTACGAGTTTTAAGACATTTCCAGATCATTTTAAGTAGGCGCTTGTGCATTAATATAGATATGATTGCAATTTCATTACAATTGCATGAACGTCTTGTTTCAATTCTGGTAATCATCATGTCGCAGCATTAGCTCAAATCTCAAGAGGAGCTGTGATTGTTTTGGTTTCTTCATCAGTTGCTATGTATTTATCGGGACACGCCAGGTACACTGAGACCGGGTTAGATCCTCAAGGATCTATTTGGAAATTTCCACTCTGATTAACACTCAGCAGTCTGCAGTTATCTTGAACATCTGAAGAAAGACATCTAATGACAGCCCATTAACCTAGTAACCTACTAATTTCAGCACAACATACTTATAATTTTTCTTTTTAAATTGGATGCTCTTATGCAGAGATGATGTAGTTAGCTCTAGCATTATTGGCATATGTAAAATACTGTATGCAGGCAAATAAGCATCCTTTAAAAAATTTAATTCAATTAATGTTTTGCAATTATAACAAGAAGGAGTATAGACATAATATATATATATAGTAAAACAGTGGTTAAACACAAAAACACAGAAATAAACAAGGACAGGAAAGAGTACTAATGTAGCCAACAAATGTAGCTAGTAGAGGATTAACCAAATATCAGTTGTAGGGGTGCTGATCATTTAATAATTACTTAAGAAAACCTTTTATTTTTAAGAAACACAACTGTTAAAATAAACCTGTACAATGTCCCTGTGTTTCAAAGCTCAAAACATGACCAATTACAAGTGTATCCCTCATTCATATATGCTAATATTCAGAAAGGGTGCCAATAATTATGAAGCTGAATATAATAGTAAGCTGTAAGCCCGGTCGTGACCCGGTTGTGCTGTGTATGTTCTTTCCGATAAGGGATTTGAGAGCGTAATCCTCTGAGGTTTATTCAGAGCAGCAACAGGCTGTTCTTCTGAGGCTGTATGGAGATAAACACACTCACGGGCAAACACACTTACACACACGTACACAAATACCTGTATAAAGAACTGAGTTTAGAGTGAAAAAGGTGTGTAAATCCTTAAAGTGCCAGACTACGCTCAGTCAAAAGAAGCACTACATGATGCAGGTGTTCTACCAAAATGGCCTTGTTGTGTAAGGTCACAGCTGATCGTAAAACACGTGTACGCAATCTCTACCCTCAGTTTCCTAAGTCTAATTTAATCTTTGGCATATCTGTAAAATCCAGCTCACATCACAAAAAAATCAACATCAGTATCATCAATACATACTGAAAGTATAGTTAGTAGATTAGTATAAACAATAACCAGTAAAATTAATGCTAAAGCATTAACTATAAAGCACTGACCTGGATGCATCATTCTGGACAGGCAAATAACACACACGGGTTATTCAAAGATGCTTGGATATTATCACAGATTTTATTATTTGAGGTTATTACATAATTTCAAATGTACACTAAAACATGGCAAACTTGAGTTTATTCATTTTAGTATTCTGCTTTTCAGTGTTTAATAGCTTCCATAGCACTTCCATAGAGCGGGCGCTAATTTGCATACCCACAAGCCCCAATGGCTGTTCTTCATTTTGTGCTAACCACACTAACCACCAAGCTAACCACCAAGCCTGCGTTTGTGCTATAAGTGTGGGTTTGCCAATAAAAGAGCGATCTTTCCTGATCAAGCTTCCTCCTCACTAATGCCACATTGTTGTCAGAAGTGGGATCAGTCAATTCAGCTGTACACAAAAGGAACAACTCCTGAGAAAGATTGTCCAGACAGTGGCTGGCAAAAGAAGAAAAAGAAGGCGAATGCAATGGGAAGCAGAGGACAGTGATGAGGCCTCACAGGTTCTGGGTGCTGAGTGTTACCCCTGCCCCTGGGGCTAGCCAGTCAGAGCTGACCTGAAGGTAGACAGTGAGCCATATCCAGTGCTCAGAGAGGCCTGGAGAGAGCAGACAAAGGGCTGCCAGCAGCAGCTAACAGCAGGAGTAATATACCTGCCCCACTGAGGGGCACACACTGAAGGACACACCGCCCTCACATCAGCAGCCCTTCAACAAGAACTACCCTGCTTGTGGTCTCTGGATGTCATGCACAGTTGATGGGTTCAGCTGCTTTGCCCTGTTTGCCCTGGATGGGAAAGAGGTGACTTGCAGTCAGCGTCGAGAACCAACTATGCAGACATGAGTTCTGAATTGCTCCCCTTAAGGACTCAGTGTGCATTGTGGGGCTGGACATCCCCACCACAGCTGTAGCACCACTGGCAAAGGCTAAAACAGTGAAAGTGGCCGATGATGAGGAAAGTCCACTCCAGTCCTCCATCAGGGACCCCCCTGCACCATATGACAAGGCTGGTTGAGGTTTCAGCAAAGAGAAGTGACACCAGGTGTAGGACAATGATGGTGAACTGGTGAGACTGCAGAAATGGTTACAGGAGGTGCAGAGGCTGGACTGGTCGGATGTCATCCCCTGCAGCCCGACCTTGAAGGACTAATGCTCACAGTACTTGGTCTTGCTTGGCCGAATGATATAGCAGGGCTGGGAGAGAGTGGCCCATAGCTGTGACATCTGGCAGCTGTCGGTGCCACAGAACCTGCGATGGAGGGTGCTACAGATTGTCCACAGGCCGGCAAGGGTTGGCCACTTCAGGTTTGCAAATATCCTGTACCAGGGATTCTACTGGCTGGAGAGTCTAGGTGTGTGCAGGACAGGGTCTGGCTGTTTTGCCCACAAGTGTCAGTTTTCTACATGATTATGGGCTTCAAGAGCTTGATAGATCCAAGTAATAAATTAGGGCATGTTTCATGTAAATTAGATTATATGAGGGTAAATAGGGCGTGCAGTACGCAAATGACATGTAAATAAGAGAATAGTAGGTGGGAGCTTGCTTCCATGCTGCGTTCATCATTGTGCTCAAATCTGCACTTGGTTCTACACATCTTTGCCTAATAAGGGCCAATGTCTACTTCTACAACTCTCAGATCTCTTGGCATTTGTAGTCCAGTTACCCTTCTGTTTGTGTCATATTATAAAAATTACATGTCACAGAAGCGTCCTGTTCAACTGCAACTATAATGGTCTTACTTTTTAAGTGAATAGTGTTCACGCTGGGAATCTCAGTAAGACGTAGTGCTGTAAATACCTGGATAATGTGCCAGAAACACCGAAAGATGATGGAACCCCACACGTTTTTGGCACTCTGTGGTCCCAGCCTATCTATATAGGAGAAGAGTTGGAGCCATGGCAGATGCAAACTGAGACATTCTGGACAGTTGTTCCAGCTGGTGTTTCATTTGACACTTCGCTGCCATACAAGCATGCAGGTACTACACAGTCAAGTACATAGTGCTAAATATAAAGAATAGTGCTCTATTTATGATGTAGTTCTCGTTTATTTTTGCACATATTTCCTGCTTGCCTTCTGTGCTTTTTGTAGAGGTTTTCAGAAAGCTAACATTTTCAGTTTCTGGTGTCTCTCCCAATCAGTGTTTTTTCCATCTCTCTCACAATTAGTCATAATTACTGTTACTTTTACCACACCAAAGTTGATTATTTCCCTCTAACAGCACATCACAGAGTGCTTTATTCCTCTTACGCCACGGCAATTTGCCAATAAATACATTTTGACGTGTCATATTTTATATCCATTTAGAGCTACATTTAATGTTGTGGAACATCCACACATTATAGCAGCTATAAATAGTCGCTCCCTCAGCAGCCTCTCTTTTTTCTCTCTCTTGAAGTTAATAAGACGAGAAAGCAGCTTGTTACAGAGAAAACTTTTGGAAAACTTTGGAAAAAAATGACCAATTTACTTCTGAAGCACTGACACTGGAGACTCGAAAAATGTCTCCTCAGAGGAAGCTTCATTACGATTCTACATTTTTTTCATTGTTAAATCAAAAATACATATTATGTTAACACTTTAATATAAACCTGTGATTTGCAGCTGCACTACTGCCAGAGTTGCTGTTATAGAAAATTAATCAACACCGTCTGACCAATCAGAATCGAGAATTTCACTGGGCTGTGGTATAACGCCAGATCATTGATTATTTTCAGGTAAAATTAATATTGATCATGAACCTTTACAATTTAATACACACACACACACACACACACACACACACACACACACACACACACACAATTTTGCACACTTTTTTTTTTAGCACTGTTTAGTACAGCCAAAAACTTTATTTCTGTTATATTTTGTCGAACAGAGACAGAGCACAGTGAAAACCAGGATTGATTCTTATAAATATCACATTAAAACGACAGTACAGTAGGATGGAATGTCATATAATCCTTTTCGATTCATCTTAGAAATATGCTCAGCAATAAATAAAGTTCGTTTATAGCATCTCATATCACATCTAGTGAACTATGGAATGAAGTGCGAAGATAAACAAGTGTTGTAAAGTGTCTGTGATTAAATCAGACCGTTAAATTATCACCCATGTGAGTTCTTATTCCCTTTAAATAAGAGTCTCTTCCCTTTCTTCTTTCCTTACATATAAATCTCTCTTGGTCTTGATGGTATTTATAAAGCACCTTGATGTCTGTGAATTGTCTGTATCATAATGGCTTATCTTTTTTGTGCAAACAAGACATAAAAAAAAAAGAAAAAGACATTTTCGCTTTGCTACAAATCCACGTCATTCGTAAGTATGAATGTGTGTGAGAACAGTGTCTCTTTCTTTGTTTAGATTTCATATCCTACTCAGATCTCTTCTATTTCAGAGTGAGAACAGATAAAGACTTCTTCCAGACTCCAGACGGTGGTCTGCCTCCATTCTTCCATCACATAGAGAGAATGTAGAAATGACCGGAGGAGAGTGGGACCACACTAGATATTGCAAAAAAAAAACAAGCAAAAAGTGTGAGCAGTTCAGTCCCATCAGCTCCTGAAGGCCATTTGGGATTTGACCTTCCACCCTTCCTTGACCCTCTGGTGCCTCGTCTTCGGGGCGTGGTTAAAGCTCTGAGGGATCGGAACATAGCCTTCAGCCCTGTTACCTTTATCAGGGTATCCACTATAAGCCTAGCATAGCGGTCGGTGCACCAATTACATGTTTAATCATATATGCATTTAATCATTGCTGTGCTCCTCGAGCTGCGACAGAATGCTAATAAGATTCTGCAGGCCAAAGATATAGCCGCTGTCTCCACCTTCGTGCACGACGCTGTCCTCGCCGTAATCACGACACGTCGTGTGAGCAAAATCGATCATCCTCACATCCACCAACGGGGAGGTCGATCCTGATCCGCCCGAACAATCCCTGTGCTGAGAATGGCCGCCATATGCTCCATCCTCCTCATCCTCATCCTCCTCCTCTTCATCCTCCTCCTCTCCTCCACGAGACGGCCGAGATCTGACATGGGCTGGCGCCGGCGCTCCATCGTAGATGATGAGGAGAGAAGAGGAGAAAAAGCGGTAGCTCTCGCAAGCTTCGAGGACAGCTCGCATCTCTTTGAGCCGCTGGAGAACCGGAGAGAGGAGTTCTCTGCGGAGAACACGTCCGTCGCTGAAGAACTGACACAGGGCTTCTTTAAAGCCGGCCAGACTCAACTTGCGCCCGTGGTACTTGTTCATGAACATCAGCTGCCCCGTCACACTGTGATACACCTACACACAGGGAAAAAGAGGACAAGTTAGTCTGACTATTACAGGAAGTCTCCAAAAAAAAAAAGATAGAATGAACAATGTATTTAATATAATAGTAGACATTTTAAAAACGAATTTAAGGTGTAAGAGTGGTCCTCTACTGTTTTATCCTTAGCATTAAACATGTAGTTACCTGCGTCCCACAGAGCCGCACTCCTATTGAGGAGGATGTGCTCTGCTGGCATTTGCGGATTTGGTTGGCTTTCTTCTCTTCTGATGCGTCATCGCCGTGCTGTCGGGTTCCCATTTTCAGATCGAGAACACAAGGAACCCGATAGCGCCATGTCAAGTTCTCCAGTAGAATGAACTCTGAAAAGGGGTTTGGGTTAAAGAAATAACATTCCCGTTTGAAGATGTTAAAAGGAAATACTCGGGCATTTCTCAACCTAATCACATCTATCACGTCTGTAGAATTCGAGAGGTCAGAGAAACGTTCAAATGTCCCGCCCACCTCCACAGCAATTGGCCAGTAGTGATGTCAAATAGCTCGTATGTAGTTCATGCTTCGGTGTTGATAGACAATGAATCGTTGAAAATTCATTTCTAAAGCAGATTATTCAGGCGTATTTCTAGAACACTGTCATTTTTGAGCTGCTGCTGTTAGAAATTGAACAAATTGTAGTAGCCAAAATCTCAGTGTTGCTTTTGATTAAAAATCTTATGCAGGAGCATGTACACAAGAGATGATGATATTCATGAAAATCCAGTTGTTTGGGAAAATCCAGTTGTCACGAGAGCTCCTCAGTTTGTCTCCATTTCCAAATAGTGACTCACTAATGAGAAACTCCTTCGAATCGTATAACTGGCAACGAGTCGCTGCAAATTTATATACGGATTACGCTGTCAAGTTTAAACCGCTTATTTATTTCAATAACACACCAATTTAACGGACATTTACTGAAACTCAGTTGTTTCACATTAATGACTTCTAATCATTAATGACTAAGTAATACTAGCTATTCAAAAGTAATGGCACTCTATTAAAGATGGAAGGGAAAATTCCATTTCCACACTGAACTCGAACTCAAGTTTGCTAAAAAAAAAAAAAAAATTGCACAAGCACTTTTTCCCCTTTGTTTTAATTTTTGTCTGCTGACATGTAAAGGATACTATGCTGGTTTCGGTGTTTGGAGTTCTCTTTCATCCTCTGGAGATGCTGTTGGTGGCACTGCAGGCTCCAGGGGTTGTGTTTGATCTGAGGTGCCATGTTTCCTTTCTCCAGGCTGTAGTACAGCACCTCGGCTTTATCCTCACGATTACTGCCAAGAGAATAAGAGAGTTTTGTGAGAGGGTGACATTTTCAGCCACACACATATAGTAGGCCACCATCACGATTTACACCCTCAGAGTCAACATTTACAGCTCACCTTTTGCTCTTCTCCTCTTTGCGGCTCTGTCTAATTCTCTCGTTCTCCAGCAGGGCCGACGGCTTCTTCTTACTCCACTTCAGCAGCTTGCTCTTGGGCTCTCCGTCGGCTAAGGGTTCCGTGTTCTCCTGGTCTGACGGATCGCTGTGCAAAGGGTACGCTATCAAACACAGGTTCCCTTCCTCATCCTCCTCAAAGCTCACTGATACCACCCCTACAGCACGAAGGGAAAAAAAACGAGAGGAGGTCAGTACAGGGAGATCTTTCCACTTGTATTTTCTTCCTTATCTTCCCTACTCATTTAAAGAAAAAAACATTTTCTGCCCACTAATCATTAATCTGTCATTTCGATGACAACACCTCAAGTTAATTACATGAGCAGCATCAAGATAAGATAAGAACAATGCAGGGACTTGTTGAAAAAAACAATGCTGCAACAATAAACCGATCATCTGAGGAAGACATCATTTCATTAACAAACGAATAGGAACTACATTACGAACGCTAGTCCTGACAGAACTTCCACTGCGTTGTCATAAAGAGCTAAAAGCTATAACAACACGTATCTCTAAATACGATCTGTCCTACAGCTGTTGTGTGTGGTGATGTCTTCATGGTGTGTGTGTGTGTGTGTGTGTGTGTGTGTGTGTGTGTGAAGGATTTGCCTTGTAAAATTTGTTCTCAAAGACAGAACTATAACTTGTAACTTGTTAACTGGCACCCAGAAGCAACACACACACACACACACACACACACACATTGAAGTGAAGTGACAGGAGTGTCCTTTTCCCAAACCTCATCCGTGATCAACATAACCTTGACTAAAAAAGACACAGAAGGCCTGATTGTGACTTTTATAACACTTCTATTTTAATTTAACGTTAGATACCATAGACACTCAGTTATCAACAGGATTGTGACAGATTGACAGAAACGACAGGTTTGTTTTTTGGCATTAAAATATTGGATTATGATCTGAACTCGGTACTTGTTCGGTATATTGAGAACCAAAGCAGGAGATGATAAGGATATCCCTTTAGATTATTTACACTGTGAGGCTGAAGATCATAGAGATGACCTCATCATGTGTTTAACCCGTTTCATGTATGTTCCATATTGTTCTAAGTGTTTGTACTATTATTGTCTTTTTTTTTTTTTTTTTGCATAAAGAAGGATTGCAATAATAGCAATTATATAATAACGCTCCTGAATTTTGGATTCTGATTGCTCAGCAGGTGTTGATTAAATTTCTACAAATTTTATTATTGTTTCTATAGCAACAGCTTACTATATTCACGAGGACCTGTACGGCAGATGCTCCACTGGATCTAGAGAAGATGTTTATTTAATGTTTATTGAAGGAGTCTCCAGTGTCAGAGGTAAAGCCGTAAATTTACGTTTTCCGACACTTTCAGGACAGAAGAGTTTACTCTTTGTGGTTTCTTAATAATATGACAAACTAAGCTATGAACTAACACGAACCAACATGTCATTCATTAATCCATTTTAAAAACTGTAAGAGTTGGCATTTTGCTGCGGTACAAGAGGAATAAAGCACCTCGGGATGTGTTGTCGTGGGAAAATGATTAACTTCGAGATGGTGACAGGAACTCATCACACCACCCCGTTATTGATTAAGTTTTTCTAATTCCTTCAAATCTGAATTGCATCTCGGAACAAAGGGAAGTGTAAAGGAAAATATTCACATCACACAAAACCCCAAAAGACATCCAAATCTGTAAGCAATGCACTTTTTGCGTTCTCTGGGACCCTGAGGCTTCCAGTGTGCAGGGTGGGTGAAAGGTTGATGATGTCACCAGCTGTGATGTCATATTTTCAGCATTTTCAGCAAGCACACTCATGCATCTGCCACTGCTGAGTCAAACCTGTGTGTGTGGGTGTGATTATCTTTTTTGACAATACTGTGTTTGTGTAGGTGTGTAGACAGACAGACAGACAGACAGACAGGTTGTGTACTACTTCTTTGCAGGCTGCTGGCTTTTTTTAGGCCGTATGTTGGTCAAAGACACTGGCAGCATTCCTACTGACTTATAAAGATGCCTTCCGTTCATCTCTCTCTCTCTCTCTCTCTCACACACACACACACACACACACACACACACCGGGAATGCTGCCAGAGTATGTGCGTATGTGTCTCATGGCATCAATAAATCATGCTGAATGTGATCTCGCACTGGAAACGTTTGGCATAAATCCATATGAGGACTGAATTTCCTTCATCAGAGCTGTTACTAGTATTGATGCATATTTCAGTGTAACTCAATCCTCCGTCTGTAGTGCATCTTGCATCAGTCTGTGTGTGTGTGTGTGTGTGTGTGTGTGTGTGTGTGTGTGTGTGTGTGTGTGTGTGTGTGTGTGTTTGTCATAAGATGTTAGGATCGAACCCGTAAATATTATTTTCATAAGTGCAAAACTTTCACTATGATACCCACATTTGCTATTTGTTATGAAGTTCACTTTTTTTTTGTTCTTATTTTTAAATCGTATTGTATTTCTGTCATCCTTGTTGCTTTTTCCTTTTGCTATTTGGAAATAATTGGTAATAAAAATAAATATAAATAGAAATCATAAATTGAAAAAAGATTAGGGTTAGCACTGGTAGTATTTCTTTTACTGTCTATCTATCTCTATTTTTATACATACACACAATACACACATATACATACATATGTTGTGAGAGAACTCTTAAAGGTTTCATGTAGAATCGTAGAACCCTATAACTATATATATATATATGAGACCATGTGTGTATATATGTATATATATAAATATAAAATGTGTGTGTATTATACCTATCCCAGTACTGTGCATAAGGCAGCCTGGTTTGTGTTTTTATGTCTTCTGCATTACTGTGTCAGTAGAAAATACCAGTAGAAATTAAGTATGTAATGTAAAGTTACAGAAATTTTTTTTTATCATTTTTTTTTAATATGTAATGAAAGTACCACAGAGCAGATTTCAGATTACAACCAAATTGGAGGCTGTCCTGGTGTTCAGAAGCAAGTGTAACAGTTCTGAACTGTGGCAGGTTCTCCGAAATTCTGGGAAAAAAACTTCCTTATTCCTTTATAAAACTGCATGACAGTGAATCTCAGAGCACTGATGTCATTTTGTAGGCAAAGGCCGGTCACGCCAAATATGAATCTATTTATTTTATTTATTTTTCCGCTTTTATAGTTCTTTTTTTATTTAGAGAAATGATTCATTTCCTTATTTTTAAGATATGTTTATTTTAAGAATTTCCTTTCACATGACTATGACAGTACTACATACACATACTCTTATTAGATATATTATAATAGGCTTCATAATAATGTGTCATAATATAATTTTTTTTATTATTTTGTATATGTTTTAGTGTTCTATCCTTTTTTATTCACTTGGGAATTGTAATATATGTAATATTATATATAATATATATTATGTAAATATATATATATATATATATATATTTATATATATATATATAAAATTCCCCATCAAAATATATTCTTGACATTATACTTAGAATTAATTCATCGTAGAATAAAAGTTATTATATTAGAGTAAATAGGAATCGTATAGCAATGACATTCATTCATATGAATTTTTGGCCCATATACATATTCAAAACAAGCAAGGAAGAAAAAGACCAGGAGAGGTAGCAAGAGCGGGACAATGAGCAAGAAAGCATAGCATTATAATAGCACACAAACAGGCCTGAATGGTACGTGTGTGTGTGTGTGTGTGTGTGCGCGTGTGTGTTGGTGTGTTGTCTTTTTACCTTTGTACTGAGGTGTGAATCTGCGGATCTCTGGTGGCAGGCTCTTGTAGAACTGGTGTTCTCGAGGGATTAGTGGCTTGCAGATGGTCTGCTCCCCAAAGCGCAGTACACACGAATGGCCTCCGACCTGATGAACAAAAGGTTCCAACATCACTCCGCCTTTCTTCTGGCCTTTCCCTGGGTATCTACACCCCTCCATCAGCGCCTTTAACGCCGGACTCATCCTCCAAATACATGCGTCGCTCTCCAGGTACGGGGTTCTGTTCCTGTCCTCACACCTTTATCTCCTCAGCACAAAGAGAGGAGCATAAGGGAATAGGAAAATTCCTAGATTCTTGAATTCCTCGAGTCGTCTTATTAAAGGAGTGAATAAAAGAAAGTCCAGCAGGCAGTGATTGTGTGTTTTCAGTGTGACACAGGAATTCTACACTGTGCGTCTTACTGGCTCTGCTGAGACTGAGCAGTCTGTTCTAGGCAGAGAGGAAAAATAGCACAACAACTCACATTGCCCCACCCTCCTCTCTGGTTTCAGCCAATCAGAGCAAAGCAGCTGTTGTCGGGTTGGGTGGGGGTTCGAAGAGAAAAGGATACTGAACAAACAAAAGGCGAGGAGCGGGAGGAGGGAGAGAGAGAGGAAAGCACAAACAAAGCAGAGGAAGGAAAGAGAAAGTGCACAGCTGTTCTCAGCTGGTTTCTGTCCATGACTGGACTTCCCGTTAATCAGGAAACAGAAAGAGGAGGGAGAGGACTCCAAATGATAAAAAAAAAAAAAAAAAGTGTCACCCACCACCACCTAGCCCTAATTTCTGTTTCTCCTGACAGCATTTCCAGTAAGGGTGAATCACACAAGCTCCATAGTAATTACTGAATTCTACTGAAACATACTCTCGGATGATCACACAACTACGGAAACACACAACTCACCAACCACAATTGCGCAATTATCCAATCAGCCAATCATGTGGCAGTGGCATAATGCATAAAATCATGCAGACACAGGTCAGGAGCTTCAGATAATGTTCTCATCAAACATCAGAATGGGAGAACTGGTATCTCAGTGACTGTGACACGGTTGCTGGTGCCAGACGGGCTGGTTTGAGTATTTCAGAAACTGCCGATCTCCTGGGAGTTTCACACGCAACAGTCTCTAGAGTTTACAGAGAATGGTGTGAAAAAAGAAAAAATTGCAACTGATTTGCATTTCTGCTGGTGCAAACGCCTTGTTGATGAGCGAAGTCAGAGGTCAGAAAAGCATCTCAGAACGCACAGCACACCGAATATTCAGGTGAATGAGCTACAACAGCTGAAGACCACATCGGGATCCAATCCTGTCAACCAAGAACAGGAATCTGAGGCTACAGCGGGCACAGAATCACCCAAACTGGACCACTGAAGACTGGAAATACGTAACTTGGTCTTCAACTGCAAAACAAGCTAACTGTACTAGCTACATACAATACACTTCCCAGATGCACTAACAATCTCTGCTCCTTGTTTCCAAGATTAAATATAATTTACGTTCTTTTACGTCGCATTTTCCATTAGTGAGATCTGAATTCAGTAATACAGTTTTAGTTATAATGCACCATCATCGTGGGGTCATATCCATGTATGCCAGGATAAGATGAAACCACTGTTAAAAGTGTTTCTTCCATTTTTTTTTCCATGCAAAGAGTCAATGGGAACTAACTACATGCAGGAAGTGAAGCTGTGAGTGGGGAACTGAAGAAATGTCAGACCACACACACACCATTAGAATTGATTTGAGGAATCGATTGTGCCAGTTGCTTGGATGTGTCACTTTAACGTATCATACCTAATTTGCATAGAATGGAGAAAATCTCAGTTAATTTGTATGTCACATGTTGCACTGTTGTGCTGTTGCTTTCCACTGTCACTTCAATCGTGCCTCTGTGTTGTGCACCTCCATCGAAAAATGATTGTTTGCTTGTCCCTCTGTCACTTACTAGGTGTCTATGTGGGGTACGACACCTGTCTTAGAATTTAAAATGAAGCTAAAATAGCTTCAACTTTCCAAGTGAAAATGATTGGAGTTGATATAGACAACACTTGAGTCATTTTACTTCGTTACTATACTTATGTATAATTTTGTATTGGTACTAACCCAGCCACTGGGAGTACAGATAATGGTAAAGATTGCAATATTGTAGCGAAAGAATCATAGTTGCTATAAAACAAAACTCAACTAGCAATAGGTTAATTTTCACGTGAAAACCTGACATTACTTTCATTTCTTCAGTTAAACCTTTTACTTTTTAAGATTATGACACATTATCTATACTATTTGCTAAAGTATAGATATAAGTATTTCTCAGTACTTTTGTCCACCTCTGGTTATACTATAGCATACGGTTGTAATGTTCCCAGGTTTCCCGCTATTATAGCTAGATAGCTATTATTTCAGTAAAAATGGAGGAAACAGTGCTATTTGTATTTCACACACAAACTTAAACATATCACCTTAAACGCACATGTACATACCATACTTAACTGGCGCTCTTTATCAACTCCTCTGAAATACAACTCGGACAAGTAACGTTACGCTTAAATTGGTCTTGAGTAAGGACGTGAATAAATCTAACAAACAGCTGTTCTACTTCAATACCAATGTTTCAGTTGATTCGCACACGTTTGCTTTCTTCCAGATCATAACTATGTGGGTGTGTCATGTATCATTTTCCTGGAAATGCACACCACAGTAACCACAGGTAATGTTTGTGTCCATCCACATATAACACAATTTCAGTCCTGCTATTAAAGGTTTGTGGTAACGTTGTGATGTGGTGTCACACAACCATTTGCTTGGCCCCTAAAAACATTGCAGTAATGATAGAACTTCCTGTTCACATTGTAATTGACAAGAAAATGCAATATGTAATTCTCCTGCAAATATATATTTATAAAACCACGATAAAAACAAATCTGCAAGCTATAAACTTTATTTTATTGAATCTTGCATACGTTTTCACCCCTTGAAATGTTTCTACATTTTGTAATGATACAAAACATTGGGATCGGACTGGATGTATTTGGGATTTTTTTAAATCATTCATTAAAAAAAAAAAAAAAAGCAGGCATTTTGATGGCTGCACAAGTATTCAACCACGTGAGTCAGTACTTAGTAGAACCATCTTGCATGTACACAATGTAAGTCTTCTGGCATACATCTCTATTCCCTATATCTTCCCAGACATCCTGAAATTGTTGCCCATTCTTCTGGTCAAAACTGCTCAGGTTTTGCAAGATTGGATGGAGACTGTTGTTGAACACCGATTTTCAAGTCTTGCCACAGATTCTCAATCAGATTGAGATCTGGGCCATTCTAACACATCCAGATTCTCCAGCATTGCTTTAGCTTTATGCTTAGGGTCATTGTCCTGTTGAAAGGTGAACTTCTGCCCCAGTCTCAAGTCTCTTAGACTTGACTAGACTCTTACACTAGTTTTCTTCTAGTGTTGCCCTGTATTTGGCTCCATCCATCTTGCCCTCAACCCTGGCTACGAAAAGTATCTCCATGACATGATGCTACCACCACCATGCTTCACCACGAGGATTGTGTTCTCGGGGGCATAAGCACTGTTGCATTTCCACCGCATTGCTTTGTGCCAAGGCCAAAAATTTGAACTTTCATCTCATTAGACCAGAGAACCTTTTTTTTCCACGTCTCCAACATGCCTCATTCATTAAGTCATTGTTTGTTTAGTAACAGGAAATTTAACACTGAGTATATAATAACCTTTGTTTAGCTGGACTGGACTATTTTATGTTACTTTTAACTGCAAGTGCATGTTTGTTTCATTTCAAAATAACTTTCTGACATTGCTTCTCCACTTTTTTTCTTCTGTAGACTTGCCACACATCCGGCGCATACAGGAAGTCATGTGGTGCAAACGCCTATGCTCTTTGGTCATAGTGGATAAGCATTAATAATGGCACTCTGTTTCGTGTGATGACTGCCGAATACAAATGCTGATACAAATTTGTATTTTGAGATTTGTTTGGAATTTTAATGCATTTTTTGTGTGTGCATGTTCAAAGTGTGACTGATGTCCACTACATAAGTAGTGTGTTACTGACAACCATATGCAGTTTGAATTATATACAGCACATCTGGTCCATAAATCAATTAAATTCAATTTTATTTACATAGTAAATTTTTAACAATGGTCATTGTCACAAAGCAGCTTTACCGATATCTGGATATAGATATAGATTTATCCCTAATAAGCAAGCCAGAGGCAACATGGAAAAATCTCCCTAAGACAAAGTGAGGAAGAAACCTTGAGATGAACCAGACCTTGACAAGACCATATGTATCTTGCAGTCGCACTGGCAGCCATTTGGTTCTATCATAGACCATGAAATCCTTCTCTTACCACTGACCAAATACATCCTGCTGACTGTCATGGAATAGCTAAAAGTGTCCTACGATTACGATTACATTCCACTGTGTAATGGAACTGGCATGAATGGAAGAAATGTAAAACAGATGTCATATTGGAAATAAAGAAAAGTGATATCATCTGGGAAACCCCTTCATACAGAAGCACAAACGCATAAAAGTACCCCCAGACACAAACGAAGCACCTCGGCTCATTTTTGTTTATGGTAAAGCCTTTTTCTCACACTGCTGTGTTTGTCTCAGAGTCAGTAGATCATGTAAAATCGTACACCTCTATCATCTGTTTACGTTAAACATGCAGATCGACATCACATGCTGGCGTTGGACAATAACAAACCTGTCCCGTTTCAACATGACGTTTTCGTTTTGAGAAACCACCTTCCAGGATATGGTTCAACATACACAGCTGCTTATATATTTTTTTTTCCCAACAGTGGTATCCAGTGTGAGTGTACTGTATGTCTGGGCTTCTCCAAGCATTGTAGTGCATGTAAATACATATCACTCCATGATGATCCAACCATTAATCATAGGGGAACCCTTATGCTGGGAGTCTCTCTGTGTCTCATATAAACTTCCTGTCTTGCCTGTACTCCGGTCTACTGAGGAAAAGTATTCCTGCTGTTCCTGGGATTTGGTTTTTTTTTTTAATTTGGTGGTATTCCTGGAAGTCACTTTTCAGAGTAGCGGTCACAGGCTCAGGGTTCCTGCATACTATTACCACTGAAACTTTAGTTTGAACCATTTCAACCAATATTTCTCAGTTTTCTTGTTTTTCCTCCTTTGAATGAGCTCCATCTGCATTTGCTCTGCTCCATCTGCGCTATTATCACCATGTTTGATTGAAAATTTAATTTATTGTGCATGTATTGTCCTAAAGTGTTTTATCGCTTTTATACCACAGCAATTTGCTGACAGTTACAATTATTTTTTTTATTATACAACAACACATCATACTTTTTATCCGGCTATCGATACATTTATTGTTGTGGAACCTCTGTGAGACAAGTTAGTTCTCACAAGATAGTTATCACTTTTAGCCACTATAAACATTTGTTCCCTCACCAGCCTCTCTTCTTTTTCCCTCTGTCTTGAAGTTAAGAGAAAAACGTAAACCCGTCTGTCCTGAAGACTTTCCCGTGTCAGAAAACTTAAAGTTACACCTTTACCTCTGACTGTTACAATGCACTGACACTGAAGACTCCTTCCATAAATGTTAAATAAATACCTCCTTACAGAAAACTTATCATATCAACAAAAATAATTCATATTAATTAGAAAAAATAAGCTCAGTATAAATATGATGTATAGAGTTCATATCAGGTTTTATCAGGGTGCAATAAACACAACTAACCTACTCCATCACACCACAACTGACACGTTCTCACACTTGTGCAAATATTATGCTCAGAAAACCAAACCCAGTTCCTCTATAAACCCCACATCACCTCTCTCGCTTTTCTTTTGTTTTGTTTTTTTTGCAAAAAGACACAGTTTCGTCATACAGTATGAGGTGTCAATTTCTAAATAAAGCTTAAATACTGTAGTATATTACATTGAAGCCATGTAAAAATCACAGACACAGAGACATTCTCTTCCAGGTACACACTCAAGCTCTTCCTGCTCCACTTCCTCAGATGGTGAAGAGTCACAGCTATAGTGTCAGTTACAGTAGGTCCATCTCTCCGTGACAGATTCACACTCACTGCTTTTCCACTGACGTGTGCGTGTGTGCGCATGAGCGCATGTCATTCTACATTCTGCCTACAAGAAGCTTGTGGAAACTACTATGAAGTTGTGGAAACTACTAAAGTGACTACAAAGTCACTTTGATCAACAACAACAACAACAAAAAAATACATTTGCACACAAACTCCAAACTTCCTATTTGTCCAGATATAGATTCCAAGGCAGTTTGAGCCAACGAGTTTCTAGAATCATTATAAAGCTATGAGATCCTTTATAATATGTTACACCTGTAATTAAAATATTTTAGGAGGAATTAATAAAACCCAAATAAATCCATTTCATGCATTACAAATTTATATTCAAGCGAGATATTTTCCTCAATTATTTTGTGCCAGGATTGTGGAATTTTCCTGGTTTAATAAAGATCGGGGAAGTTTGGGAAATGAAAATGATATCCAATAGGATATGTCTAATTTCTGCAGGGGATTTAAAAGCCAGTAATTACAGTACAAGTTCATCGCTTTGCTTTGTTTGTACTTTTTATTTCTAATAGTCTGCTAGCTTACTGGGCAAAAGTATCAGAAGAAGCCATTACTTGTCACATATACTTTGCAGTACTGTGAAATTCTTTTCTCTGCATATATCAGTTTGTTAAGAAGTCGAGGTCAAAGTGCCTGGAGCAGATCAGGTTAAGGGCCTTGCTGAAGGGCCCAGCAGTAGCAGCTTGGCAGTATTGGGGCTTGAACCCTTGACCAGTAACCCAGAACCTTAACCACTCATGCCTTTTGATTATAAATATAAATAAAGACTTCCATCTGGTCTTCTTGCTGTAACTAGCTCAGCAAAGGCCAGTGGTTTGGTACCTTAATAAGGCCTATTTATTAGCTTGCTAACATGATATACTGATCTGTTTTATTGTACTGTACTGAACTGACACTATTTACTGAAAGGAAAGTGCGTTGAATGGAGTGAGTAATCCAACTGGATTTTTATTTGGTCATAGCTGCCGGGTCAGTATTTCAAGTCAAGTGACATATAGTGCTGTGTAATAGTAATTTTTAAAGCTTTGACCAGCTGTGAGTGCAAATATCACTGTCTATGTGTGTGTCTATGTGTGTGTGCATGCTTGTTTTCTTCTTTGCTATGATAGTATTGGGTGTTAAGCAGGCGTAGATAGCACTACTGGCCATAACATGGCTACCAGGTTACTAACTGTTCATGAAATATTAATTGTTAGGGAGTATGCATGTGCAAATACTTTATTTAGAAAGGCAATATGAGTACAGCCCAAATATAATACTTGCCCATCGTTACAGAGGTTCACCACGGTCCCCAAAATAACAGTTTATATTACATAAAGGTTTAGATCTTAGGACAGTAGAGGGACAGCTTTTACAGAGCAAGAACAGGACAAGAGTGTGTACGTCAAGTTCATTTTTCTTTTGTGTCATTACTGAAAAAGTTAAACAAAGGCTAAGCACTTCTGAGAAGTGGTAGGACCTCGTGTGATTTATGTGGAGCCATTGCTGAGAAATCACACACTGGCTTACTGTGTGGGAAATAGGGTGCAGGATTGGCAGAAAGGGTATGAAGTGTAAACCTGCCTTGAAAAGTTTAATTAATGTGACCTTTCTGCAAAATTAGAAAATTAGAAAAGACAGTCTTGGCATTGACTATAGACAGTAAAACATACATGTGATTTGAGTTTAATTTAAATTTTTTTTAATTTAATTTAATTTTTATAGTGTCTCCATTTTTCGTCTCTTTGTCTAATATATGGATGTCATACAATGCCACTATCTCTTTCTCTATCTGTTTTGCCCATTCTTCCTGGCAGATTCTCAGACAGTGCCACAGATTCTAAATGCGATTCAGAGCTGAACTTTGTGAACATTCAACTTTTTGTCTTTAACCACTCTTGCATTGCTTTGGCCTTGTTATTAGGACAATTGTCCTGCTGAAAGGTGAAGTTTCTCCCTAGTTTTTTTTATTTTTTTTTTAGCAGACTGAAGCAGGATCCCGTGTAATATCTCCCTGTATTTTGCTCCATCCATTCTCCCTTCAATTTTGACAAGAAGCTAAGGTTCTGAGGATGAAAGGAGTCTCTAGAACACAGTGCTGCCACCACCATGTTTCACTGAAGGGATGGTGTTATTCGAGGTATGGTATCTTTCTTTTGGAGCTTCCAGAAGCTGGGGGTTTGAATACTTATGCAAGCACAATTTTTCAGTTTTAGATTTTCTTTCAATTATTTGCCTACCAGTAGTTAATTTTAATTTTGAAAATGTACTGTAAAAGAACATGAGTTTCTAATAAAATCCTGACAAGAAAAATATGTATATTTATCATTTGTTATTCAGACAAACGATAAATTTCCGATAAATTCCAGGGGGGTTGAATACTTTTGCACGCCACTCTATATGACCACTCACCCACATGTAAGTAAAAACCTCCCTCTCACATGGCTTTTGTGTGAACCTTTCTCGTATACTTTTTTAAAAATAATAATAATAATAATAATAATAATAATAGTGTGGCTTCTATTTATATCTGTATTCGTATTTGTTTAGAACACATCTGTTTATTCTGAATAACGTGTTTGTGTTTGGTTACATCCCTATTCTAATTATCACAAGCCTCTCTGCCTCGTGCATTTCCCTCATGTGTTCTCCGGTGACCCCTTTAACTCACAGCTTTGTCGGCTCAATAATCATTCTGGCTGTTTCGTGGAACTGTACATTAACTGGATCCACACATGCCCTGCAGTTACGAAAACACACTGAGCACATGCAGAACCATGGGCCACATGTGCGTAATGAGCAAAGAATTTTGACAGACAAGAGGTCATGTGAAGATCGTTAAAAAGCAATCGTGCACACAAAGACATTCATACAAACTGCAAACATGGACAAAGATTTCTGAAGAAACGTAGGACGAGAAAGGAAAAGCAGTTTTTAATCCAGAGAGCAAGTATGTCCACTGTCTCTCTCTCTCTCTCTCTCTCTCTCTCGCTCTCTCTCTCTCTCTCTCTTTCTGACGAGCCAGCTGGAAGGGAGTGTGTTTTTAACAGATGTTCAAAAGTTCCTTGTGTTCTTGGAAAACCTTGGACTTGGCCATGGGTTATCTTCTGGGTGTGTGTGTGTGTGTATACGTATGTGTGTATGTTTGCATGTGTGTATGTTACATCACCGGTCAACCCCAGGACATCAAGATTTCAAAATGTCGTACTTAATTATAAATAGATAAAAATGGCACTGGAGTATAGGGTAAATAAACATCGCATGCTTCTACATGGTAAAAGTACATGAAGTTTTTTTTTTAAATCATGTCAAAAAGCATTGTGTTTACGAACAGTTTGATACATACCGCAGTTGACCTGATTGCTGACCCGGAATATACTGCTCCGCTACTAATCATTTTAAAAGGCAGTCATGAAAAGTGACAGCGAGGATTTTAACGAGGGAGAACAGGACGGGAGTCGGGTATCCATGACCCGAGTCTGGAGTCTTTGCTCCTAGCCAGAACTCAAGAGCACATTATGTTTCACTCTGAATATACCCACAATCCCACTGGTCTGGACCGCCGGCGCACCACAGAGCTAAAGGAGAGCGTGACAGGAATGATGAATCAGCACTGGGGCACATGCACACACACACACCCACACACACACACACACATACACACACACACACACACACACAAACAAACTCACATTTACTGAAGTCTTTGGCATGAAAGCTCTGAAGGTAAATATGAGGTCTGTCATAACCTCCAGTCTAAATTTAGCCATGGTTCTCTCTTTAAATCTCTCGCTCTGTGCTCCCACTCCCAAGTGAGGAGACACTCATGTGTGCAAGAATTATGAAATAATTCTGGTTTTGAAACATTTCTTTATACAATACAATACAAATCATATGCACATAAATCATAATATACAGTATGCCACAAATCATGCAAAAAAGGCCGAACCTTTCCATTCACAGTATTTGATTCATATCCATGGCATGTTTTAATCATCAACAGCTTTTCCAGTAGATTTAGATTTCCCCGTTTCAACAATCAGCTACCTGAATTTTTTGTGCATTCTTATGTTTATAGCCAAATAGCCTACATATATGGTCCATCCAACTGTACCTGAAATGAAAATTATATTTGAATTTATACCATAAAATGCCCCATTTTTTTTCCTTCACCACTTTCCTTATATGGTCAGTGTTTCCTGTGCTTGTTTTCTGTTCCCATGGTCGTTGACGGGTCTCCACCTGTATCTAACAGTACTCCTCGTAGCATGTGTATTTAAGCCTTTGTGTTTCTCTGTGTGTCTTCCAAGCATGTGTAATGGATGTAGGTTTATAGGCTGAGATGAGGGTTTATTTGTGTTTTGTTTTTCAGGTCCTAGTTAAATTGCTTGTGTGTTTCCCCATCAGTCTTTCACCATATACTTAGAAGATTAGCGCTCTGATTAATCCCGATAAGAGTGCTTCGTCTACACACTTCTATCCCGAGTCTAAATTCACTAGCCTCCTACTTACACCTTTCTTCCCACGCGATATTATGCTCTCCTCCTTTTCCTCCTCCACATCGCACACTATTTTTATCAATGGAAGCCACATCATATGAATCATAGAAAAAAAAAAACACACACACACACAGATTGATGATGGACATTAGAATTATTATTATTATTACACACACACACACACACACACACACACACACACACACACACACACACACACACACAGAGAGATTGATGATGGACATTA
>CM040976.1:2667353-2684539 GCA_022985145.1 Pangasius djambal | reverse complement strand
CATCCAAGCACACACTCCTGTTTAAAATCCATGTATAGTCTTATCTGTAAAAAAAAAAAAAAAAAAAAAAACATTCAAGCAATAGTCAGAGGTGTCAAAAACAAATTTTTACCACAAAACCCTTCTCAGTAATTGTTTTAAACAAAATTAATGAACATCCTTATTTTCCTTCTGTCCTCTTGATGTATCAACTTTCTTTATTTGAAAAAAAAAAACACTTAACAAAACTAAGTACAGTCTATGATTCTCATTTCAGATTTCACTGCTATTCCCACTACATCAGAAATGGATGTGTACATCACAGATACGCTGTTGGCGCTTACACTTTACCTTTGTTTGCCATAGCCTATTTTGCAGAAATTGATTAGACGTTATTTAGATTTTTTTTTAAATTTTTGTTTTAAAACAAGACCTTGGCATTCATGGACTATTTTTAAACTAACCCAAAAAAAACCCCACCACCCACGGACTTGCTTTTTCCACCTGCGACCTCGTTCCAAATCTAGCACAATTTGGTGTAATAATCGAGATATTATTGTTGTTATTGTTGTTGATACCACTGAATTGCACAGAGATCAGCAGCTTGTTGGTTCTGATGCCTTTTAGGCCACTGTCACACACTGGTGGTCACATGAAGGCCTGATGGCGTGTGATTTTTGCAGATAATATAGGGGTACCATTGTAGCGCTGTCCATTTATTTTACAAGGCAACCAGACGATCCAGAAGACTGGGACTCCAAACAGACCTTTTTGTAGGTTTGACGGTGACATGAGAGGATTTTTTTTTAATTCAAACATTAACTGTAATAGGAAAACCAGTTAGTGTTAGTACCCAATAATGGTATAGAATAGTACATAAGTATGTGATTTGAGACATAACGATAGTTTGTTTAGTCAGTTGCGGACACAGTGTCAAGTGGTGCTATATTGCTCCTACTATTTACGTTGGTATTGCACCACACAGAGGCTTTGTGAGGACGTGCACAAGTGGCACTCCAAATGACCACAGAATACGTGCGGCAGCCATCTTGTGTAGTTAAATGTAGCCAGTAAGACATTAGTAATAGTAGTAGTAGTAATAGTAATAGTCATTGTGGCTACCAGTGTCAAATGAAGGGAAATTGAACTTAATGATGAAAATGTAAAAGTTAATTTCCTCGTCATTCAATGGTGTGCTTCATGAGATACGATGTAGCCTAATTTTATGCTAGCTATGACTTTTTATAGTTTGCTAGATTACTTTGATGGCAGATGAAGATCCTACTCATATACAGACAGAGGGCAAAGTGTAGTTTTCGGTTGTCTCCCATATTGTCGTAGCAATGGGTCAAATGTCATAAATGCTAAGGCATTTGTGTATTTTGTAAAACAACAAAATATTGCTTGAAAAAAAACCCAATGTGTTACGACAAGAAATACTTCAGTTAACATTAATATGCAACTAAATGAAAAGAATGGACGTTTAGGAAGGTCTTAAACATCTTTTAAAGGAATACTCCACTGCAACATGGTCTCTATCCATTGCATCTGTAGTGTGTGTGTGTGTGTGTGTGTGTGTAAAACCTTCAGGAACTTGTGAAGTAACGAATCTACTTTCTGTCACTTTCTGAATCATGTACTACAGATACAGTGAATTAAGAACATGTTGGAAACACTATAGTATTCCTTTAAAACTTTAGTGTTTATCATTCATACTGGCATCACACTGACATCATCGTCCATTCACACAGGAGGGACGTCTCATCCTTCATCACTTACTTGTTATTAATTGTGAGTAATGGCTCAACTTGGGAGATGCGTCATGGTTGAATGTTTGTTTTTCACACGGAGGAATTCCTTCAATCAAATGCGTTATTTTGTACACCCCTTCATTTAGGTAATGTAGCACGTGTGGGCTTTATGCACTTAATTCACTTAATTATGTCATTTAATTAATGACATAATTCACAATTTCTATTTTCATTTTTGGAATTTTCACGTGTAGGGCATACGGTTTTATCTTTCATATGTGTGCATATGTGTGTTTTTTTTACATTTATTAATTTATTTTCACATATTATTATATCACATATAGTGCATGTATTTTTTTTTTTTTTTTTTTTTTTTTTTTTTTTTTTTTTTTTTTTTTTTTTTTTTTTTTTTTTTTTTTTTTTTTTTTTTTTTTTTTTTTTTTTTTTTTTTTTTTTTTTTTTTTTTTTTTTTTTTTTTTTTTTTTTTTTTTTTTTTTTTTTTTTTTTTTTTTTTTTTACCAAATATGATTCCCCCCATTATTTTATTTATTTATTTTCACATTGTAATTGTTCCATATGTTTTTTTGGGGTTTTTTTGCACATTAATATTGACATTCATTTTTCACAGTCACATGTTGCTTGAGTTCACACATCCAATTTCAGGGCATGACATTGTGAAATGCACCTTCACGTGTTTTTCACATGACCGCATATTACAGGGCTTACATGAAAAACATGTCAGCACATATGAGATGTCCACAAGCATGATCGTTTTCATTCCTTCTCCTTTCTTCTGTGGCTGAATCCTGTTTAGAGAGAAACTATCGCTTCTGGATTCCTCTCACAGTGTTGCAGTGCTATATTTAGAGAGCCGAGGCGAGCTGCAAGTGTGTCTGTATTAAACACATTAAGCGAAGTGTGTGTGTGAAGATTAGTATATGTTGTAGAGCACAGTGGACTGCAAGCTATGATCATGCCTTTATGGAAAATGTGAATTTTTCACATGTGATTACATGAGTAATATGCATTTCATTATGTTACAGTATGCCCTGAAATTGTACATGTGAACTCAAATAAGCACATCACGTGACATCATGTGAATACGTGACAAATGAAACTACAGGTCCTTAATGAATCATCTAAAACATGAAATTAAAAACAACAACGTAAATAAATAATATCTAAAAATATTTGTGTGGAAAATTTTTTGGACTAATTCATCATGTGACTTCATAACATTATATAGTAGATATTTGTGTGTTTGTGTGTGTGTGTGTGTTTGTGTAGACACACATGTGTGTGGGTAGAGATAAAATGTCCCCACAATATCTGATAGGAATATCTGACAATTTTGACCATATTGGGAAATTTGTCTGGTCGCCACAAGGAAATATTGTTATTGGTGTTTTTTTTTCTTTTGTTGTTTAAAAAAATGCAACTGAAAAGTTTACTTTTAAAAAGGTTACTGAGGTTAAGGTTAGAGTCAGATATAGGTGTAGCTTAATAATTATTTGTACTGATAATAATGTCAATCAAAGGTCCTCATAAGGATGGTAAGACAAGTGTGTGAGCGTGTGTGTGTGTGTGTGTGTGTGTGCTGATGTGTCTGTGTGAGAGTATATTTCACTGATGGCACTGACAGTAGGTAGCACATCTGTGAATATATGCAGTGAGAAGTTACACTGCGGGAGCGTCTGTGTGTGTGTGTGTGTGTGTGTGTGTGTGTGTGTGTGTGTGTGTGTGTGTGTGACTTTAGTGACATTGCAGCACGGGCGCCTGACGTCAGTGTGAATCTTCGAGCTGACGCACTTTGTGTGAGTGCAGTAATGATTCAGACTGCAGACTTTCAGGAACAGAGCATAAATTCAGTTTCTGCTGAGAACATGAGGACACCGAGCCTGCAAAAATTTTATACACACACAGGCCAGACATTTTAGTGCGTTTCCATTTCCAAATGTTTTCCATTCACTATATACAGTGTGCTCACTACACCGGCTATAACAGTGGCCTTGGATACCCAACAGAACTCCATGAAAGTGGTAGCTAACATAATGTAATAAGATATGGCGAGCTAGTTAACTAGTTAAGTGCATTAATACAGACTAAGGGAAATGAACAAGTACATCATTATCCTCTTCTAACAAAGTTTATCGCACTGTGTATGTGCTTCGCACAAGTCATTGGCTATTCGTCTTTATTTTCTCTCGACAAGTTTAACCATGAGGTGACTGTAACTTATAGCAGGAGAGTTAGACTGTATGTCAGCATTTTATTTTTGCCAGAGTTTCCACAGACCTGTGTCTTCCTCATTTTGAAAATCTGTCATCCGTGGACACTAATTATTCCGCCTAATAAAAACGGTTCTACCGACAGCCAGATTGCGCCTCGGCTGATGTGTGCAGTAGGATCACATTAACGTAAATCACACCACCACTAAGGATATTAAGTTTGAACATACTAATTTCTTTGTTATAGTATGCTACTACATAAAGTACCAACTTTTGTTGTTATTTTGTCATACTGTTTCTTAGAGTAGTACACATACTGTATGTGTGTAACATGCAAAGTATCCTGATAATGCAGGATGTGTAAAGTCAGCGTGTACTTTATTAAGGGCAGTCAAATAATCATTCTCAAATTCTGGGTCAAAACACAAGCAGGCACAAACAAACAGGGATAATCCATAATCATACATGGGAAACAGAAGCAAAACCAGGAAGTCAAACTAGAAACAGTCAAACAAGGAAACAAGGCTCAGAAACACACAGTAATATTGACGAAACTTCGCCAATAGTTAAAGACACAACGGGGCTTAAATAGACAAACTAATCAAAAATCAAATGCAAGTGATGTGGAATCAGGAAACGGGACAGGAGACAAAACACAAATTAAAAAAATGCACGACAATGCATTTTGTGTAACAAAGAGGAACTTGGACAATGAACAAAAATCTGCGCACCACACCCAGGCCTGCCTTGTGTCAATTCTGTTATATTTATTTGTGTTTGACCAATCAATAATCTGCGATGTTTCCTGCTCCACCCACATTTACCTGTTTGGTACTCACTGTAACCTGGCAAGGAGGATAATTTCATTAACTTGATTGTTGTAGGGTGCAGTAGGAAATTTAAAATAATGGTAAAATTTGGGATCGTACCATCTGGTGAATAAAACAGTACTTTTTTCCATATACACATGAAAATAAATGGCCGTATAATACATCACAGATAGTGCGAACATTAGCAGTAGTGCTACATTATGCATTTGTTTCATAAACCTTCATTTTATCATATACTAAAATGTGTCCGATTTGACTGTATTTACCCCCATGGTCTTTATTTGGTACTTTTTAGGAGGATTTCACATTTTGTAGTCCATGATCCATGTTGAAATGGTCCTTTTCTAGGACAGTTAGGCCAAATCTCAAATGAGTTCCTATTCATTATACATGCTCTTGTTATAGACATTATGTAGATTGAGCCACAGGGGAACAGTATGAATGTGACCCTGATAATTACATCTTCAGCTAACCGAAATGAATTAATTGCATACGTGAAAATGAATTATGGCAGAAATAAAATGCTAATCAGAACCCTTTTTTCTACATCATCAAGTGACACGACATAAACTGGAAAGTCTAGGAGACCCATGCTTCAGTGGATTTGCATCAGGGAACTAAAATGATACATGAAGTGTTAAAGTTTCAAATGTATCCCCCCCCTTCAGATTATAGGAAACTTTAAATAGTATTGAAATAATACATTTGTTCTGCCAGCGCTAGTACACACACACACACACACACACACACACACACACCTGCAGGATTATTCATCCTGGCTCACTAACACACACACACACACACACACACACACACAGAGAGGTTATGTGGAAAGCCTGTGGCTTTAGGGTTATGTCTGAGTGGGTGTGAGTGTGAGTGTGTGTATGTGACAGGGGCTCAGGGTCAGGGTTACATAATGTCCAGTACTGACCCACTAAGACCACGGATTAGGAGACAAAGAACAGCACAGTGCACTAATAACAGAGATCGAGCACAAAGGAGGGACAAGAAGGCTAGCTGGACTTACAGATCAGCATCAGAGGTGGGATAATCTGACTAAGAATGCCTGAATAATGTCTTACAGCAATGAGTGTATGTGTGTGCCGAGAACATATTGCTCACACTCTTCTAGAAAGACTGAATCCCAAAGTGTCTCAAACACATCAGACAATAAACGTTCATTCCTATTCGAAGACAAACTGTCAATCTGTCACATATTTATATATATTTGTCTTACTATCTTTGTGTGGACCTTTGCTTAATCTTGTTTTTTTTTTTCTTAAATTAAAGCTGATTTTTGTGGGGGGAAAAAGAAAGAAAGGAATGCAGCACACAATAAGCTTGAGGATTCAGTAAATTTCCACTGCAGTCCATACGGTGAGTCAGCCAGCGACAAACACACACACTCACACACACACTCACTAGATCACCTCTACAGACACCATGGAACTTTCTCTCTGTGCTACTAAAGACATCGATCTCAGTCTCTCTCTCTCTCTCTCTCACTCTTTAACACACACTCAGTGAAAGGGAGAGGGGTTTCAAAGGGCACATGCTACAAAACAGTGCACTAATTAGGGAGTTAATCTGTTTTATACATCATGCATAAAAGAAAAGTATAGAATATCCAGCACACTCCTGAAAACCCACAGTGCATTGCAGTAGGTTAGCATCCAAACCACATAGGGATTCTATATAATAGTACCAAAGACTCTGATTTAGATAGATAGATAGATAGATAGATAGATAGATAGATAGATAGATAGATAGAGAGGTCTACACACCCCTGTTTAAATTGCAGGTTTTTGTGATGTAAAAAATGAAACCAAGGTAAATCATGTCAGATCTTTTCCCACTTTTATTGTGATATAGCAACCAACACAATTCAAATGAAAAACAAACAGAAATGCTTTAAAGAAGTAAAAAAAAAATCTGGTTGCATAAGTGTACACACCCTTTATAATGGGGCATGTGTGTTCAGAATTAACCCATTATATTCAATAAGGTATGTTCAATAGTAATTATCATACACCTGTGAAGATAAAAAAAAAGTTCAGGTGTTTCTGTAGGATTTTCTTGACATCTTCTTGATTTCATCTGACTGCTTAAGTCATGGTCCTCAAAGAGCTTACAGAGCGTGTACAGGATCACACTGTTGAAATGTATCGATCAGGAGAGGAGTACAAAAGAAATTCCAAAACATTAGATCACCCAGTGACATTACCAAGAACAGGTCTTCCCTCCAAAATTGAGGGGAAAAAAACAAGAAGAAAACCTATCAGGGAGGTTGCCAAGAGACCTACAGCAACATGAAAGGAGCTGGGAAGTACTGGTCACTCCCTGCATGTGATAACAATCTCTCGTATTTGTTACATGTCTGGGCTATGGGGTAGGGTGCCTAGATTGAAGCCCTTTCTCACAAAAAAAATAATAAATTTAAAAATCCAAGCCCGTCTAAAATACCCCAAAACGTGTGGCAAAATGTGTTATGGTCACCACACCTAGAATTTTTTGGGCATAATTCTAAAAGACATATTTGGCACAAAAACAGAAAAAAAGACAGCTAATCACCCAAAGAACACCATACTCATGATAAAGCATGGTGGTGGCAGCATCATGCTATGGGGCTGCCTCTCTTCAGCTGGGACTAAGAATCTATTCAAGATAGAGGGAATCATGGATAGCTCCAAATGCCAATCTATTTCATACCAATCTATCCTGCATTGTGGATAGACACACACAATAATAATAATAATTATTATAATAATAATCATCATCATCAGTTTTTAGAGTGTAACTACATAACTTTATATAACTTTATATAACTTTATGAGCTAAGCATTGGTGGATGGTAATGTTAGCTGGCGTAGCTACACTCCTTAGCTAGCTAGCTACTATCTGAAGTAGATAATATTAGCTAGTTAGGTGCCGCGGTTCAGCTAGATGACAAAGTGCTACCATTAACCTTAGATAAACAATGTAATGTTTTTATGGCAGTGTATCTTCTAACTTTCAAGGGCTGCTTCTGTCACATGGTACACGAAAGTAATCAGTCGCTGTTGTAGACTGTTGTGTCTTAACGTTAGGCCAATGTGAAACCAAAACATATTTATGTATAGTTTATGCATTGTAAATGTACTGAATTATGCTAGAGAGGAAAATATGTGCCCATATTGTTATGCTGAAATGTATTGTATTTGGACATACTATGTACTGTATATGGACAGTAAAGTGAAACTGCTTTATTCGGCACTGTGTGTAAGCTGATTTTCCAGTCCAGACTTTTCTTGAACCTAAGGGGCTTTAATGAGCAATTTACAAAATAGATTCAGTGATATGATATGACTTGAATTATGCATGAATGTAGGACATATACTTTGTCCCCTGAATAAATATGTATTAAATATGACCCCTTTGTAAGCTGATTTGCATATTAACACCAGAGCACTTCTGATTATGTGTAAATGCAGGTGGTTAAAATCTTATCAGAATACAATACAGACACAAGACAAATAAAACAACCAGGTGTAAAAGAGCTCGCTGATAACACAATGATAACACATGGGTGTTTCATAGCAAAATCAATGTGCTTATTTGTTTGTGTGCCATAAACTCTGGTTTTTATCCAACTTTAAGTGTAAGAGCAAATGCATTAAATTTATCATCAACTCTGATTTTGGGACGATTTTGCTGTTCCAGCTAATTTAGGAAATATTTGTTTTAGGCTTAGGACAAGCATGTAGCTCTTAAACTTAAATTTTCTTTACACACCAGTGGTTCATGATGTTTTTGGATATGATGGCTTGATGCTGTGCCCGAATTCAGTTACATAAATTTCTTTTAAAATTTGCGAGACAGTAGCAAATTTGAAATTCTTAAGGGCTTTTTGTTTAAATACACTTAACCAGATTGTTTCTCTACCTTTCTAGAAGAACCCTTGTCTAATGAACCTTTAAAAACTCTCAAAGAACCCTTCCTTTATGCTTTCTTTGAACAAACTGCATGTAAAGTAAGTCACTTTAACACAGAGATCAGAACTGTGTTGTTTTCCTGATTTCACTTAACGTCTCACTTACCATGTGCAATCTTTTACACTATTTTCAGACCTTATACAAGTTTTCAAAAAAAACAACAAAAAAAACATATCATGCTAATCAAATCTTCCGACATCACTCTGATGTGGTACCATTTTCAGAAGCACCCCTCAGTATTTTAATAAACGTTTTACAGATTACATCCCTGAATTTAAATCTCATTCATTTTCATAATGCAATCTTGAGGAGGACGTGTGAAACAAAGTGCCGTTATGTTGTCAGCTAATTACACTATAATTACATTAGACACTTTGCCTAATACACAAGTTATGTATAACAGTGTTTAGTCAATTTCAAAAGTTTGCACGCTCTCCGGACAAAATGAAGAAATGTACTTTACACAATGTACTTTACGCAGACATTCAGCCAAAAAAAGCCAAAAAAAAAAAAAACAGTAATGCATTAAAACAGTCACATTACACATGTGTAATTTAAAATATATGTGTTCACCAGTGAAGTTTCGCTCCAGCAGAACAACAATCTGCTTAAAAAACCGGTCTCATCTTCCAGTTTCAACATGCTTGTGTACATACAGTAGATTAGACACGTGAAGAGCAGCTCTATACAAAGTATATTGTGATTTTGCACTTTGATTCTTTTGGCTTTTTTCCAAAGTAACCACCATAACACACAAAACCTTATCAATTAGTGATTGAACTCAATGACCTAGCAGTCAAGCCCGAGCTTGCCAAAGCAGATGTTCAGCGATTGGCTCGAAACAGGAGTCTGGCTCTTTCTCAAGCACCAGAAATAACTCTGTGTGCTTCTGTTATTAGAGTCAAATATCAACAGATCATTTTCTCTTGCAGTCTGAGAAATGTGATCATGTACATTCTTTGTACTTTAAATGTAATACTGTTAAGCGTTTAATTCTATTAAATGTGTTCTCTGGAACTTTGGAGGATGATTAATCTCAAAGTTGTATAGCTGTATATTGCCTTGTACAGCCTCTTATGTGTTTTTACAACCTTGTTTTTTGCATACAGATAGAAAGAAAGCCTTTATTTGTCACGTATGCATGGAGCATATGGAGCATATGGAGCAGATGGGGTTAAGGGCCTTGATCAAGTAACTGATCAGTAACCAAGGTCTTAATTACTGAGCCATCACTTTTATTAGTCATTGTAACTCTCTGTACAAAAAAATATTTTTTTTAAATAATCTAGCATGTCTTTTGTCTTTTAATTGCAGAATTAGCTGAAGCTTAGTTCTCTCTATAACAACAGAAGAACATGTTCATTTTCATCCAGTAGTTGAGGAACCAAGCAGGACCAGGACGGGTGGACAGGTTGGACATAATAGCGACTCCATTGTTTGAGAGCTGGGTCGGATCATTAACAAAAGCTAGCCATATTAATGAAATAAACAATAAATACTTGAACAATCGCGGCTACCTTTAACTAGCTAGCTTGCTTGACATTTTAGGTATGTTCTTAACTCTTTAGAGGAAGAAATAATTCTTCACTTCTTTTGCCTAGCTAAAAAGAAACTGAAGAATTCTGAAGTTCCACTTCTAACTGAAATGATCAGTTATTAGTCATAAATTATCACTTATAACTGATGTGCAACTTTTAGGCCTAGAAGTCATATTTATATTAATACAAATCTACGTACAGCATTTTACCCATCTCAGCCCACTAGAACTACACTTTACCTTGAAATATAATCGTTAAAATACTTCAAAAATTTTATTTTGCATTAATGTGTGAACCCATTTAACATCTCATGCTTGAAACTTCTTTTCCCATGAGTCATCCATTATGTTATGAAAACATACATTTTAGTTTATTGACTCAACCCTAATACCTGAACACATTTACTCCTAGGAAATATTTGGAACATTTCACAAGTCACATGTTCAACAGGAAGTTGCATCATCTGAATTTCCTGAAGATCGTGGGAAGAAGAAAAGTACAGTATATTCTCTCTTTTTAAAATTTAGTGATATTGTGATGATTAATTTAGAAAAATTGTCATTTTAAGTAAAATGTTAGAAAGTCCTTAATTAGCCTGGATGCAGTTAACCACTGGTTCTCATTTAAAAGCAAACTGAAGCGAAGAAACCTTGCTTGTTTTTCTATTATTACAATGCTGCAGTTTCCTCTGGGATCAATAAAGGACTTATCTATCTATCTGTCTGTCTGTCTGTCTGTCTGTCTAGACATGAGATGTTGTTGCCCGAAAAAGGTTAACACAATTTTGAATGGTTAAATGCATATTTTCTTAAATTATTTTTTTTAAAAAAGGTTAAAGAAAGTTTAATTTTTAATCATTACAAGGACTGTATGGCAGTACAATCATGGAATCACCCTGACAATATTAAAATGAGGCCCTGACGATGTCCTGGAATGGAACAAGTGTCAAAGAGTCTTAAATAACACATGGTCTGTCTGGTTGACTGTAAGATTAGCATCTGTGCGTATCGTACATGGCCTACTCTCACAGTTTCTGTTCACCTTGTGTCCTCAAGGAAAGAGCAAATTCCCTACAAATGCCAAAACAACTACAAGCAAAGTGTGTGTGTGTGTGTGTGTAAGGTAATGCTAAGTGTGTAATCAATGATAGGGCTCCTATTAGGACAGACAGTAAATTACAGTATATCATGAAAGTCATATTTTACTTTAGTAGTCTGTCGCACACGTCATTAACCATGTCTTCTGCCTAATTGTGTGTGTGTGTGTTAATATTTTAATTTATAATGGGGAACAAGAATTTGCGTGCATTTACATCATTATCCAACCATCTTTGTACTCAGGGATGGACAAAAAGAGGCTTTGTGTGCTGTTAGATTTTAATTCATAGGCTAGTATGCAAGCTAGTTCTTTCTTCTCTCTTCAACACCCAGCCAAAGGAAAAAACTTTACTCACTTTTGACTTAAACAAAAGTTTACGCTTCGTATGCATATGTAAACAAAATGCGTTTCACAGTGGTACAACGTACCTAGATGTTGTAACTATAGCTTCTTCTGAATCGGGATAGGAATGAGGATTAGAAGATTTTTTTTTTTGTTCAATTAAAAATACACACACTAATAAGTGTGGTTTATAAGCAAATTGGTGTATGTGTATATCATAATGCGAAGTGGGCGGGGCTTAAATCCTTCATCAAAGTTGCTACATTTAAGATAATGCAGTTGACCAAAACAGTAAAACATTTTTCTCTTGGGTTTGATATTGTTAAAGATAAAAATGTATACAAAATCCAATGAGAAATGTTTGGCATAACCAAATTTGTTGTGTCTTGTTGTGTCTTGCCTTAAGATCCTTTCTATATAGCTACAGTCTTGCCTCAGGACACTGGAGTGGTGAAAATAACAGTGAAGTCATCAGGGACTTTTTTTTTCCCAGCATAAATATGTGTAATATGACAGGCTAACTTTAGACTTTACCCACCTTGTGGACATTTAACCTCTTACCCACTTTCTGTGTGTCAGCACTCTTGACATGTTTTGTTTTTTCCGACATCCAAGAAGATGAAAGTGGAACTCGGACATGAACAAAGTCAACAATATTTTCTGTTAAGATTACTGTTTATGTACCCTGTGTCTATAAGTGTGTGTGTGTGTGTGTGTGTGTGTGTGTGTGTGTGTGTGTGTGTGTGTTTGATGTGTTGGTCTGTAGGGAACGGCACATCAACAGCAGCTCCAACAGATAATCACCACGTAACCATAAACACAATTATAGCGCTAAGAACACATGCTAAGTGCTGACCTCAGTATATTCAAATAAACAATTCTGCACACTGAGGACATCCTTTCAGAAAAACATTGTATGTTGTGCAATAAAACTAAATAAAATGCTCACACGAGAAGCTTAGTGGAATTACTGATATGAAACACCACACACTTGCGTGCACACAAACCTGCTGAGTCATGGATTTTGTAGTAAAGTGCTGAGTGTAAGCATAATGACTGTTCATTCCTACAGCATGAAGACGAAGACCTGTAGAAAATGACCAAGTCAGCAAACGTCAAGCAACATGAAGGACAAATACACAGGATTGCAAAATCAGGGTTTTGCGTTGACTCATATGCAGTTTGTTGCTATTCATTATGACTAACTGAGATGTCTAGTGGTCATGTGATTTTGCAATAACGGCTAAAATCTATCAACATCTGGACAATCAGATTGTTAGAGTTAAGCAGTGCATTGTATCACAAGGTCTCATCGATGGCATTATAAGAATGGCACACACTAAAAGACAGATAGGGAGCTGCATTCATGATTTCTAATTTAATTGAAGTGTTTCGAGTCTATAATGCTCTACTGGATTCATGCCATGTTTCCTCTGGACACCAGATATGACAGACAGAAAAGTTGTAACTTTGGTTCAAACCAAAAACTTACCGTTCTGTTGTCTGTCCTATTGTGAAATTTGTACAAAAATCTAGGGGGCATGTTAATCTGGGTAATCACCTAACATGATTGTCACTGATAAACTGCATGAATCTATAGTCTGGGTGAGAAAGAAATCCGCCCTAGCCTAGATTCCCACCGATAGTGGTGCTGTTGTCCTCATTTCCAAAAATCTTTTAAAAAGAATCCACTTCAAGCCAATTGGTAATGATGTGGAGACCAAATATTGAGCATTTTGTCGTTGAATGAGAGGGAGGGCTTAAAAAGATCCAAAAGATCCAAAATGGAGGAAGTGCTGATTTCTGCAGGTTGCAGATATTAGATTTCTTTTAAATAATGCAGTATTTCCCATCTGACTATAAATTTCATAAAATAAGCTTGGGCTACACAATTAATTGGGAGGCTGCATTAGGTGCTAAAAACTCTTTCCTTGCTGAATGATTGCAGTTTCCAAGTTGTTTGCTAGTGATAAATATCTTCAAACTCCCAGTCTTCCAAATTTCATTTCCTCCAAAGCAGGAACAGAGCTAAAAGTACTCTTCTCTGTTGTTTCACAAGGTTGCTAATCATGGCTAATTAATCCATCCGCATGACACACAGCACTTGATATCTTTTGTGCACTTTTCTGGCCACAAGTTTAAGAATCTTGAAGGCTACAATCTGATTGGCTGTCTGCACTTCCATGTGCTTGTTTCTTGTTTTTATTAATGCTGGAGGTCGGACCTTTGAGTGCACTTGTTCAGGTTAGTGTTAAACTGCAATCTGCACTGAAATAGAGCATGTGCATTTGTATTTTATTCTTCCAGACCTGACATCATCTTGCCTATTTTGCAGGTTGATGTGAACTGTACATTTCTTTTTTTTTAATTTCAGTCACACACTCTGTCTCTGTGCCTTGCTGTCTCTTATGCATGCGCACACACACACACACACACACACGTGTTCAATTTAAAGGCCCACAGGGTTAGGGCTCCTCCAGGAAGCTGAGTGCACACCCATTTCTGGGAATAGTATCTGCACATATCCTTCCTACACGAGTAGTAAACGTTTTATGTTATGCAATTTGTCACACATGTAGCAAAGAATTCTTTGTTATCATTTATTATTGTTTCAGTTTTCATTCAGTATGTTTTTATTATATTTTGAACTTATAAAATTCATTCTACTTTTTCTTCCTGTTTTTTTTTTTTGCAACAGTAGATTGTAGAATATGCAGAAAAATACCATATTGCGATTCTATCTTTCCAAATTGTTATACATTTTCAAATATATTAAACTGGTCACGTGTCATATTTAATCAAAAATCCCTCACAGAAAACTTATCTGAATCCTCTGAGATGGTCAGGATGTTTGCAGAATATAATTTAAAAAATTTAATCGATTACATTTATATTCATTCATTTTCATCATTTTATATTCATCATATACCATCCTTTCTGCAATATCAATATCTGCAAAGGCCAATATTGCAATAACAATTAATAAATGATATATCGTGCAGCCTTAACACAGGGTTAAGGGAAAATGAGAGAGGTTTACAGAAACACTCTAATGAGTGTAAGAGGTTCTTTACACAGCCGCGCATCATGACATTTTCTGGTTTGGGAGATTTAGCAGCAGGACGGTTTTGAAATCATGTAATAACCGAAGGCAGATCCTGTGTGATTATGGTTTAGCTTGCACATCTATCCTTGCAGGAGGACAACTGCAGAAAGTAAACTGACTCACAAACAGATTATAACTTTGTCTGCAGTTATTAACACAGAGATAAGACATCACATGCAGCCTGCTGCTGGTTAGAGGAGGCTAATTATTAACAAAATACGCTCCTAAAGAATCTGAGCAATAAGAATCTCTAAGATAATAGAGAATGCGAAGATCAACAATCATAATCCACATATTTTTATTATTCTTGAGTACCTATGAATTGAGTTTTTTGCTCCAGTATATTTTTAATAGCTTTTTTCCTGCTCTCCAACTCACAGCCTGTTTTCCTGAGCTGAAAAAATGTTCATCAGTGATCTTTCTTCCGTTACAAAACCTAAATCATAACTAAATTAGAATTTAAACTTTGGCTTTTAAAAAAAAAAAAAAGGAATGCAGCATTTTCCTCAAGGAATAATAGTGAAATGGCAATGTCAGGACGAGCCTATTCATTTAAAATGAAACTTTTCCAGTTGACTGATGATAACATGAAACCTTTCCAGTCTACTGATTAAAAATGAAACTCTTCCAGTGGATAGGTTAAAAGTGAAACTCTTTCAGCTCCCAAAAGATTTATTGCCTTTTTTTTTCTAAACCGAATAAAATTTGCATGAATTTTGACAAGTGATTGTTCTTCTTTTCTAACAATGGCTAAAATTGTTTCATGGAATCATACTCTACCTTGTAATTAGCAAAACAACATTACAGGTGGATCCTCCCTGTCATGCTGCCTCAGAAACACATCTGAGAGTCAAACACGTGACTCATATGTTGAAAAGAAGTTTCCACTGAAGCATTTTGATTAAGTTACACTGCAAAAGAAACTGTATTGCTGATATTTAGTAAAAAAAAAAAAAAAAAAAAAAAAAAAAAAAAAAAAAAAAAAAAAAAAAAAAAAAAAAAAAAAAAAAAAAAAAAAAAAAAAAAAAAAAAAAAAAAAAAAAAAAAAAAAAAAAAAAAAAAAAAGTGGAGCTGGTTTTGGGGAGCAGCTCATATACAGTATGTGAGTCGACTCCTAAAAGAGCCAACGAGTCAATGAGTCGACTCGTTCACAAACGACACATCACTAGACGGATATCAAATGGCTAATTCATCTGTGTGTCTCTGGGCATTTTGCCATGTCCCAAGCGTGATTATGCTAATTACAGACTGGGTGTAAAGTGCAGAGTGTAATAGGAGAGTTATAGGTGGGCAGTTTTTGGTCACAGATCATGTTTTACCACACTGAATTTAGTCAAGGCAGCAGTGAGCGTGTAAGGATTTGTGGCCTACTCTAATACTACAGAAAGGATTACTGTCTCAAGTTTTTACATCAACTGACTCAGTCTGTACTCGTCTTGCTCCGTAGAAGGTTCTGCAGTTCTAGAGCCATCTTTGCACTGTAGTTATTTAAATAATCTTTAAAATGTATGCTTATTAATTACAAATTGTAACAATGAGATAACTAAATAAAAAAAAATCAGTGAGGCTCTCCAAGACTGATAAACAGCCTACAAGAACAAGAACAAGAAGGTTTCTCTTCCTCCAATTAAAATTGTTTGGTTGTCTTTTTTTTCCTCCATTTGCATATGTATTTAATCGTTGTTGTGTGATTAAGAAAAAACTAAAGAAGTTTCTTATACAAAGGATCTATTTAGTGAAAGACACTTTTTTTTAAAGTAGCTTTAAATTACTACAGTTGTTAATTTTGTAATGAACACTGGGATGCTATTGAACATTTATATTGTGTCTGTCTTTGTATTCAGGATTTCTGGAGTAAAATGGTGAAAACAAATGTCATTGCCTTAATTGTAATGTGACATTTCCAACAGGCCTCCTCACCCAACATCAGTGACCTCACTAATGTAGCTGACTCACTCTTGTAGCTGAATGATCACAAATCCCCAAAGCCATGCTCCAAAATCAGGTGGAAAGCCTTCACAGAAGGTTATTATAAGAGCAAAGGGGGAATAAATCCGGAATGGGGTGTTCAACAAGCACATATGGGTGTGATGGTCAGGTGTCCATATACTTTTGTCCATGTAGTGTTCATCACTGCATACTTTTCATATGAGCAAAACATAACTCTATCAAATCTATAGATAACTTTGAACTATAACTTAATCAAAACTGTTGCGTATGTATATGTACATTGACATAGGTAGTTGTTGTTTTTGGCAGTTTTGAATACTGAAGTTATAACAACGATTAAAATACAGCACAGAGTTTTCCCTTCCAACTGCCGAAACCCGGGACCGAACCAGG
>CM040976.1:2611922-2667253 GCA_022985145.1 Pangasius djambal | reverse complement strand
GGTTGGAATCGTTGGTCTACCCGTTTGTTTAATTTTAAGTCTCTTCTCATAAATCTGAGCAAATTTTACGCCATGTCGGGATTCCCGTGTAGTCTTAAAGCAAACAGAAACATTAGATTTGAGGTTCTAGGACAAGCTAAAAGTGTTATGTGTATACATGTACATTGTTAGAGGGAGTTATTGTGTTTTGCGCTTTTACCGAGGTTGAAAGTACAGAGTATTAAAGAAAAGACAGGTTTTTTTGCGCCAGCTGCCGAAACCCGGGATCGAACCAGGGACCTTTAGATCTTCAGTCTAACGCTCTCCCAACTGAGCTATTTCGGCGCGGCATTAGCAATACTATAAGCATATTGTACAACGCCGACACGTCCTAGCGCTCGCCGGTTAGCATTTCATATCGGCGGAACAGGTTTAGTCATAGTCACCGCTTTATATTATCGGACAGTACATGACAATAAAGGAAATTCTCACTTGTGTGCCATTCTTCACGATTAAACATAACAATACAGACATATTCGCAGTCCAAAGACTATACATCACCCATCTAACAACACCACAAGACACAGGATTCAATATTCCACACACAAGACTTAAGCTGCAAACTTTAGAGATGAGGAAGATTAAGCTGCAAAGGTGTTTTACTGGATTCAGATCCGGTGACTGGGAAGGTCACTGAAGAACACTGATCTCGTTGTCATGCTCATGAAACCTGTTTGGGACGACTTTTGCTTTGTGACATGGTGCATTATCGTGCTTTTAGAAGATGGATAAATTGTGGCCGTGAAGGGATGCACTTGGTCAGCATTACAATACTCATATAGGTTGTGGCATTCATATGATGAATCTGAGACTACAGTGGGCACAGGATCCCTGAAACCTGACAGTTAAAGACTGGAAAAAGACCAGTTGATTTTTTTTGTTATCTTCAACTGTGCCATTTTAGTGGTTCTGAGCCCACTGTAGCCTCAGATTCCTAGTCTTAGCTGACAGGAGTGGAACCTGATGTGGTCTTCTGCTGTTGTAGCCCACCCACCTCAAGGTTTGATGTTTTGTGTGTTCTGAGATGCTTTTTTGGTCACCACAGTTTTAAAAAGTGATTATATGAGTTACTATATCCTTCCTGGCAGCTCGACCCAGTCTGGCCATTTTCCTCTGACCTCGCTCTTCAACAAGGCGTTTTCACCCTCAAAACTTTCACTCACTTGATGTTTTTTGTTTTTCACGCCATTCTGAGTAAACTCTAGAGACTGGTGTGTGTGTGTGTGTGTGAAAATCCCAGGAAATCAGCAGTTATAGAAATACTCAAACCAGCCTGTCTGCCACAGTCAGAATCACTGAGATCACATTTTTTCCCCATTCTGATGGTTGATGTGAACATTACGCAAAGCTACTGACCTGTATCTGCACTTTATGCATTGCACTGCTGCCACATGAATGGCTGATTAAATAATTGCATGAATGTGCAGGTGTACAGGAGTTCCTAATAAAGTGCTCAGTGAGTGACTGAGAGACAGTTTCCCTTATTTTAAAAATCACTAGATATCACTGAATAACACATAAATTGAACAATGCTGTGGCAGGCTGATATTGCGTTTTTTGTTTTTTTTTAAAAACCCACTTCCCATAAACAGTTAATGTCCAAATGTCCCCGTTGCTTCAGTGCTTAATCTCACCTGGATAATGCAGATTTATACACAAGACCTGCCTTTCCCTTTTAAGTCTGGTTCCTCTCAAGGTTCCTTCCTCATGTCGTCTCAGGGATTTTTTTCCTCTGGCTTGCTCATTAAGGATCTAAATCTACATCTGGATTTCTGTAAAGCTGCCTTGGGGCAATGTCTGTTGTTAAAAGCAGTACATAAATAAAACTGAATCTTTGCAAGAAAGCATTTTCATAGCCTGGAGAGAGAGAAAGAGAAAAAGATAGAGAGAGATTTTATTTTTTTTAAATGGGAGAAGAGATGAAGAAATGATCAGAAATTAATTTACATAATTTCTACAAAAATTGCAGCATGTAATTACTTACGTGTATTACACCTGTCAGTTTACAATCTCCTGTATTACGGGTTTGTAATGTAACATCAACAGTGCTACAGAATGCTGCTTACAATTGGAGCTTATCCTGTTTTTGATGCTTTAGTGCACCACATGGTTCCTCATTCCACCACCCCCACAGCATTCCTCTCTCTCTCTCTCTCTTTCTCTCTCTCTCTCTCTCCCTCTCCCTCTCTCTCTCTCTCTCTCTCTCTCTCTCTCTCTTTCTCTCTCCTCCAAGGTGACTTTCCCCCGCAGAGGCAGATGAAGGAAGAGAGAGGGAGGGCTACATTAAAGAAAAGAGGGGGAAAATGACAGGAAATGGAACAGATGAGATTAAAAATGGCATCTTAGAAGAAAGAGTTTGAACTGTTTGAATGGAGTGAATGGTACTATTTAGATCAGATACGTTGAGTAATCTTTGATTTTTCTCTCCTGACTCTCGTTTACTCTCTCTGTCATGGTTCAGTGATCTGGGAGGGACAGACGGGAGGTGAGGGAGGTGAGGGAGGTGAGGGATGAGTGCTCGTGCCCATCCTGCAGGTGTTTGTATATATAAAATGATGTAATGTCCTCAGTGAAACATCATCTTTTCCTGTCTGTGGGTGAAGATGTATTTTAAGCTTTGCTAATCAAACATTCAGGATGCAGCTGTCATCATGTCATCATGCCCACAGTCACAGCAAGCATAATTTGCTGATATAATGCTGTCATATTGCTGATGTGGCCATGTAAGCCAAATCTTTTTGCCTTTGTCTGTCCTTTTGCAATTTTTTTTTTGGTCAGAAATAAAGGCACTGATGTGGCTGGAGTGTTAGATGGGGCTAATATTACCTAGGGTTAGGTAATATTATCCCTGCTGAGACCTCATATTAGCGAACACACAAGATCAAAATGGTATTTTTCTGACTTCAAGTTCAGCCTTTAAAAGCCCTGTACCAAAATTAAATAAATAAATATATGAATAAAGCAACTTTATATAGCAGCTTTCATACATTTACAATGCAGCACAAAGTGCTTTACAGTGTGAAATAAGAAAAAAAGAGAAATAAATGAAACAAATGGTATTCAAAAATAAAATAGTAAAATAGGCAAAAAATTTAAAAATGCGATAAATAATAGAGGTGTAAGAATAATATTTTATATTACATAAAATATTATCTAAAATATAAAATATATAATAAAGGTGTTTAAAAAATATATCTTATGCAAAGTAACATGCCAGTAAAAATAAGGCAAATAATAAAAGCCAGTAAAATGCTAGTAAAAAATTTTTTAGCTGTTTTTATTTTTTAATTAGATGAATATTACTGATAATAAAGCTCCTGACTGAAACATTTTATCCATAACAACCAGGAACAAACAAGTCAGAACAAAGCAGCTACTAAATATGAATCAGTTCATGCATCAGTACACTAAACTAGTACTAAACAACGCTTTAGAGCCAGTGAGAATGTTAAACAGAGGTGTGTCTGACTCTCCTGTGTGTATGACTGAGGCAGTCTGAAGGTCTGACTGATGTGTGTGTGTGTGTGTGTGTGTGTGTGTGTGTGTGTGTGTGTGTGTGTGTGTATGTTTTAACAGTTATCAGGAAAAAATGGAATCTGCTTCAAATTCTACTTTACTGAAAGTTAAGCACAGGCATTAATACTGTAATGCTTACCATATTCTTTTTGTTTTCACTTTAGCATTTAACTACCTTTTATTATTTTTCTTTTATTCATACATAACTTTTAATTTTCTTATATAATGTTTAGTTATTTTTATTTATTATTTAAATCATCTTCAATTTTTTGCGAACATTTTTATTATATATTTCGTATTTTTTATTGTTATTATTTTCCATTTCATTTTTTGTCACTGTTATTATTTATTCTTATTATTAATACAAGTATTATGATGCACCCACATAGAACCTTGTTGTTTCTCCATTTTTTTAAACACACATTTCTTAACACACGCAGTACAATAAGAAAAAAAGAAAAATTGGCAGCAAGCCAGCTGTTCTTGATGAGCTCAGCTGAGGGCTCTGACTCACTGAGAAGAGCCGCACTCCTCATTACTACGTTACACACGGAGTGGCACAGAACACTGCGTCCTAGACTCACGCGTGTGAATGACCCACGAAAGCAAACCAGAAAAGCCCAAAAAATAAATTCATTCTGTCAGTCAGGTGGTTATTTCCGTCATAAAATATCCACATGAAAGCTAGAGATGAAATCTAATCATGTCATTGTGAAAATGTTGCTGCATTGCATGTAAATCATATTTAAGGGAATAAGAGGAGTGGATTCGATTGGATATTGTGGCTGCATGACTGACTAACCACACCCCTTCATAATTTATTCATTCTAACCCCGCCCCTTTTATATATGTGCCATTCAATTAAGCAAGGAATAAAACACTCAATGTTGTGCTGTTATGGGAAAATAATCAACGACATGGTGGTGTGATGAAGTGTAGTTACACCTAGACATTGATTATTTTCCAATAACAGCACATCCTGAAGTGTTTTATTCCTCTTATACACCAGGAATTTGCCAACAATTGCAATTTTTAATTTAATAACTACAAGTCATACTTTTGATCCATTTATAGTTACATATAATGTTGTGAAACTTCCGTTAAACAAGTTAGTTCCTGTTCTCACTGATGTTAAAACAGCTATAAACACTTGGTCCCTCACCAGCCTCTCTTTGTTTCTCTCTGTTGAATTTAACAAGACAAAAAACAAGACAAAAAACTGAGAAATTTCTCTGTACAATGTAAAGTTACAGCTTTACCTCTAACTGGAGACTCCTTCCATTAATGTTAAATAAGCATTTGTTTACAGGAAACCTTACCAGAACAACATTTAGCATTTGTTAAAAAAAAACATATATTTTTTAAATTTGTTCATTATTAGCCTTAGATTATGTGGAGCATTCGCTGTACAAGTCCCTGTGTAAGTGGTTACTATAGAAACGATAGCATAATAGAATGAATGCATTAATATACATGTGATCTGCAACTACACTGCTGTTATAGAAAATTAAGCAACACCTTTTGACCAATCAGCATCAAGAATTCCACAGCACTGTCGTAGAACATATATTAAAGTGCACATTTTGTGCAAAAACACACATTTTAGACAGAAATATATGTCTTTCTTAACATATTTATCACTTTTGTGTGCAGCTTTGTGCAAAAGCTCAAAGTTTTATAACTGATGTTTTATAATTGATGGATGTCTGTAATGAAAGAGATTTTTTTTTTTTGAAGACCTAAAGAAAAAAGACCTAACCTGGTTTGTCGATGTCTTTAGATGCATTTAGCACCTCTGCTTCTGAGAGCTAGACTTGAGTCTTCATTACTGCATCTCAAACGAGTCTCCTGTAAATGTCAGCGTGTGTCATCAAACATTAATATATGTTAAGGTTATTAAAGTGCACCTGTGGAGTGCCACTATCATCACTAATAATGAGAATAACAGAGGACCTGCACTCTTTAAAGATTAATACACACCTCTAACAGAGAGATTAGAGAGCTGACCATTTTACTAATTAAAGAGACATCTCACTGAGTGGCTCAGTCACAGAATTCGATCGACGTAGTGAAAGCATTGGTGTTAAGAGGAACACAGGAGGGATTTAATTGGCCTCTTTGACTTTGAGCAGTTTAAATGAAATGAGTTTACTCTAATTAGGTGAATGAGTCTGGGAACAGCTTGACGCTGCACTTGAGGAGATGCAACGTGAAAATTCTGGCTTTTCCCTCCTAAACTGTAACTGTGTACACATATATTAGCACGATTACATCCAAATTACTTTACTGTGCATTGTTTGGAACTGGATTTTTTTTTCTTAGTTATGAGTGTTAGAGTCATTGCACTCAGACTGTGTAAGTAAAATTCTAAACAAAAGAGCTACTCTGGCAGAACATACTGTTTTCTGTTATCCCTTGATATAGGTTTATACATGTTTATAATAGAGCATGTAAAATTTTATCATTAAATATATTAAGGCTACAAAAAAAATGTGTAGAACCAGGCACTGTAGAGTTCCAGCTCTTTTGACTCTCATGTCACGTCATGTTCCAGTGCAGGCTTTCCTAACTTTTTTTTTTTTTTTTTTTGGTCAGCTGAACCCTTTCAACCTAAATTATTTGCCTTAATTAACATTGAGACTTTATGTAGACTAACTTTTTTTTTATTAGCATTTTAACAGTGTGTGTTTGAGACCGAACTGAAAATCTGGGATTTTTTTTTTTTTTTTTTGAAAATAAACAGCAAGTTTATTAAAGTTTAAAAGTTAAAAGTTTCAACAATATTCATGATTCTGCACTGTTATTAGGTCACCATTTAAATTTAAGCAAATTTCTTTGTACAAAACATCAGATTCTTCCTGAGTCAAATCCCTTTGATTGGCGCAGGTGTTTAGAGGCCACGAGGATTTTTTTTGCCCAATTTTCTCCCCATTTTGATCATTTTCCTCCATGATCCATGACACGAGCCAATTGCCTCTTTTCAAAGATAGTCACAGAGCAGTGTAACTCACACAGAGGACTGTGCTATCCACCCTCTTCCACATACATGAGCTAAGAGACACCCATGATTGGCCACTGTTGCTGTGATTGACGCAGGAGAAAGAGCATGACATCCTTCACAATTCCTGGCCATGGATGACTCTGACATCATCAGGACTCAAACTTGCCATCTCCTCATGAAAAGGCAAACGCTTTTCTGTTGTGCCAAGTGGGAACCATGGACTGTTAAGGTTTTACACAAACTTGTGGAGTTCATGCCAGCTCAAGTGCACACTTTCATTAAAGCAATATTTCTAAAGCCCTGTTTGGATGAGATTAAATTTATGTGGGGTCCTGGGATAATTTCCTATTTTATAGGTGCTCCTCTGTGACTTTATTTCTGTCTGGATCAGCCATGTCTTTGTTTTTTCTCCATCTTCTTTGCAGAAAATTACAGGCCGAATGAATTACCTACTGTTTTTTTGGCAAACTCAGCAGGCGTCTGATAATTTTAGTCCTATCCGGATCAGATACAAGTCTGTGATTTTCTATGCAGAGGTCACCTTGCTTGGAAAAAAAATATTTCGACTGCTGTTACTTTCCATATTTAGTCACTTATCATGCTTACCAGTGACCCTCCGCCAGATGTTAAACACTTCCTGAATTGTGAAACGATTGTGAAATGGATGCTTTTTGATACTTTGTGATTATGAATTGTACTTTCAAACTGTTGCTGGAACACTGGTTCTCCCCAAATAACTGGTTCTCTGAAATAAGAGCCAGCGTCTCTTCTCTACTCCAGTGCTTCTTTGACCACTTGGATGTCATGTTGTGAATGAAGCGTGATCATATGACCATGTGATGCAAACATCTGGGTTCATTGAAAACACAACCCGCTAGAAACTCGCTCCTACTGTGCTCATTTTATTGCTGTCCAGATGCGAGAGTTTTATCACTGTGGACACGTGTAAAATGTATTAGGAATAGGGCTTAAGATTCTATTACAGAATGAAAAATAGAAGCATTTTCAGAAGCATTTTCACCCCACTGTATATTTTTTTTTACATTTAATTTAACATGACATTGACATTTCTACCAGTTTAATGAACCCCCTGCAATGCCACCACAAACCAGCAATTGGGAAAACCTGTTCGACTGTAACAGCATGTGTGTGGTCATTTATTTATTTGTAACACACTAATAGAGTTCAACGGCTGCCCTTACACTTCCATGATGAGTGATTTTCAAGTAAACAGAATTTCTATTCTTTTCTCAGTACATGGAAATGTGCTGAAATTCCTCTCTGTTGTAATCACACACATGGTACAGATGTAGTGGACAGAGATTAGGTTAAAAAACTCTGGAGTATTCCTTTAATGAGTGTGTTGTTATTGGTGAAAAGCAGTCCAACATCTGTAGTAAACGTGAGTTCAGATGTGAACAGCAACAAACAAGGAACTATATATCTTTATTTATAGAATTCAACGTTATTGCTGATCTACTGCAAAATACCCAATAATCACAAATGAATGAAAATCATTTAATGCTATTATATAGATATATACTGTAGATACACAAATACACATAGACCCTGTTGCATTTGTTTTCCAAATTCAGCTTTAAATTAATAAATATAATTTTATTCATAGTTTATATTTACATCCCTGATCATGAACATCAATAATAAATCTATTGCACTCTATCCATAATGAACGTACTAGACGTATGACATATACACATGTTTGTATATAGTGTGAATAAATGCTTCACTTCACGTTATATAATGCCAGTATTTGAAGTAGTAATCTGCATGAAAATCCTTCCATGCATGCCCTGGTTTATGAAATTATTGCCCCTGATCTCTTACACACTCGCTGGCACACACTTGTTTTCTAGCACCACGACAGTTAAATCTGATCTGTGGCTACAGTTAATTAGACATTGCCCTGTGGTTCTCTCTGAGCTCAGTGTGCTTTGGAACGTGTGCTTCTTATTATCTCTGTACAGAATAAATTACAGAACTGTTGACATGCAATACGAGGTGATGTCTCCGCTTGTTCCCTGCACCTCACACACACGCCGCAGGTCATCACTCACGGACAGTCTCCATCAGGCAGCGGTCAGTAGCATTGCTGCAGTCTGCCCTGTGCTTGCGCCGATTCCTCTGCTTTTTCCGAGCCATGGTGTGTGTGTTGTTGTTTTTGTTGCGTAGCCTGCGTAGACGTGTGTGCAGGACTTTGCGCAGTTTCTGCCGTGTGAACGCATACAGCAGTGGATGAAGCACCACTGTCCAGTAGGCAAGCACTAGGAAGCAGACCCTGAGGCGCTCCAGCCAATCAGAGGGTCCAATGGCCAGATGTAGGAGTGGTGTAATGGACAGAGGAGCCCAGCACAGCAGGAAAGAGAGGACAATGATGACGGACATGCGGAAGACACGTTTCTGACGTTCCCTTCGGTCTCTGTGACGTCTCACAGCACGGCGCAGAGCCAAGATGGCTGACACTGAGGCCCCCACACCAACACTGGGTGGAGCATGTGTAGCAGTGGGACTTAATGGTGTGGTGGATATGGCTGGACTGGGATTAAATGGCAAGGCTGAGGATGATGCAGTATGCTTAAGAGGTGTGGTTGTGGTGGTTATAGAGGGGCTGGGGTTTAGAGGTATGGTTATGGTAGATGCCACTGAGTTATGACTTGGAGGTATAGTTGGGGTGGAAGTAGATGGGCTGGGGTTTGGAGATACAAATATGGTGGATCTAGTTGGGTTAGTGTTTAGAGGGAAGGATATGGTGGATGTAGGTGTGTTAGTAGTTGGATTTGGTTTTAGAGTGAAGGATAGGGTGGATGCAGCTGGGTTAGGGATTATATGGGTGATCTTGGTAGATGTAGTGGGGTTAGGGTTTAGATGGCTGGTTATGGTGGGTGTAGTTTGGTTAGGGTTTAGATGGGTAATTATGGTGGATGCAGCTGGGTTAGGGTTTAGAGGGAAGGATATGGTGGATGTAGTTGGGTTAGTGTTTAATGGCATGGCTATGGTGGATGGACTAGGGTTAGTATTTAGATGAGTCATTATGGTGGGTGTAGTTGGGTTATGGTTTAGATGGTTGGTTATGATGGATATAGTTGGATTAGAGGTTAGTGGTATGGATATGGTGGGGTGTAGAGGGGTGTTGATGGTGGAAGCATTTGGGTTATTGTTTAAAGATGTAGTTAGGGTGGACAGTGTAGGCATAGAATTCAAAGGCGCTGCTCCCATTGATATGCCCACATTCGGGGTCAGTGAGAAGGGTGTGGTTGCCGTGGCCGCAGAGGGGGTCGGACTCAGTGGAGTGTTCACTGAAGGTGTGTTGGTCTCTGTGTTAATGGTCACTGTGGTAATGGTGTCTGAGGCCACAAGCGGTCCAGTGGAGAGGGGAGGAGGAGAGACAGATACAGTCTTTGTCATATGCTCTGGTGACTTTGTAGACCTCTTACGGTGCTGCCAGGGGCGCCGGACGAGTGGTGTGGCGCCTCTTTGTGCTCTGGCCGGATGTCCGATGCGAATGCGCAGGGCCTGCAGGATGCGTGCGTAAGTAAACAGCATTACAACCAGTGAGCACAGGAAGATGGGGGCCTGCAGAAAGAGATGAGCTTGCAGAGTCCCTACCAGTTGAGAACACAACACAGTGGTATTTGAATAAACAGGTGCTCCATCTGTTGCCCCAGAGCCAAGCCCTGCCTCCACAAATGGCAAGACTGGCAAGGTTAAAGACACCACCCACACTCCAGCTAGCAAAAACGCCGCTCTCCGTGGCGTAAGCAGACGATTGGCTGGACGGACACTGATGTCGTAGCGATCGAGGCTAATGAGCAGCAGGTTGAGTGCAGTTCCTACACTGGCAAAGGTGGCTGCTGATTCGTGGAGACAGCAGAGCAGGACGTGATGAGGGCTGGAGGCTCCACCCAGAAGGAGGAGCATCGCAGTGATGGGCAGGCAGAGCAGACAGAGCAACAGGTCAAGCGTGTGGAGGCTGAGGGTGACAGCATGGCTGACTGACTCGAGAAGGCTGCAGTGGCCGCAGTACAACACCAACACCGTTAGGTTCCCGCCCACACCTAGCAGCAACTCCAATAGCAGCACAGCACTCACCGTGGCTCGGAAGCCAAGCCATGCCTCCTCCGGCTTGACAAGCCCCTCCCCCACATCGTTGTTTGACTGTAGGAGCGTGAGTGTGGGGCCCTCGGAAAAGCTGCCATCTGTCTCCATGGAAACAATCATGCACTGTCACACACATTGCCGGCCACACCCATCTGTCATGCTCCACCCACTCATATAATTGAGTGATTGACAGGCCTGAGAAAAAGAGAGAAAAAATAATAGCTATAATAACATGATTTCAAGGAACATCAATTGTGGACTCACAGAGTGTGACATTGTTGTTAATAAAGCTTTTCTTGCGTGAATGTTACGGTACATGACTTTTCAAAAGCCGGGAACAATAATGCATTTCGCTACAGTGATAAATGTCACAGATTGTCAGTTATTTGTAACAGATAATTAAACATGAACCAAAGACAAAAGAATTCATTGCTATACACAAATACTGCTGTATTTAATATTAAAATAAAACAACAGAAAACAATAAAATAGGAAAGACATTTCAAAATAAAATATTTGAGTAGTTTGAGTTTTTTGTGCATGTTGTTCAAGTTGCACAGCTGCATTAATTAATGATTTTAACAGTCTGGATTTTTGTTAATTATATTTAAAAATAAAGCTTTTTTACATTGTTTTTGAATACAAAGGACATTGTATGCCTGTTGTGTAATATAAATCCATTTAATTAATTAATATTCTATTATTTCTACCTTTTTGTTTTTGATGCACACAAATTCAAGAAATACTTTCAATAAAAATAAAATAGTCACTAATATTATTATTATTATTACTATTATTATTATTATTATTATTATATTTTTTTTACCATTTTATATTGTTATTTAATTATTGTTTTTATTATTTTTGTTTGCATTATGTATAACACCAGGCCCACTCAATATTTTCAAATAAAAATGTGTCTTTATATATATATATATATATATATCAGTAACTGTGTGGATGGATGGATCTCCAGTAACAGTAGCATTCAATTCTGTCAGTGGCAATGAGATATTGATTTGGCACTGATGGCAAAGATATAAATTTTTTGTAGCATACAATGAGCAATCACACAAGACCTGTTCATGACCATGACAGCTGCTTTGTCCAACCTCTGTTATGGTATCCAACATCAGTCACTCTGAATTCACCTGCTTGTTTAAGAAGCATGCATGTTGTAGTAAATATATTAATTTGGCTATTATTCACATTAGCCAAACTAGACTAACGTCATCACACCATGACAGGAAGAGCTTTTTTGCTATTAAATATCACAGAAGTGCAGAGCCACATCATAAAAATGCCACAACAATAGCAGTTAAAATGACGGTAACTGTCCTGAGAGTTGAAATCAGCTGGAATTGCATGAGAATATTACAGGTTTAAAAACACAGCGGTTCATGCCACCGTTCCAAAAACGACTCCTTAAACAAATAAATAAATAAATAAGTTTGACTGGGGGCTGATCCCATTTCTATGATGGCTGTTACTATGGCAACTGGTCTGCAGGTTTAACTGTGCAATCGAAAGAAATGTTTAAAAAAAAAAAAAAAGAAAGAAACGAGCCCATCTGCATGTCCCTGTGTGTGAGAAGGGATCAGGTCTGAAAAAAAAAACACTCGAGTTTATTGAAATGGAGGGCAAAAAATGGAAACAGATCAGAACTTCAAAACATTTGGTGCTTGTATATATGTTGTATATTTAAAAAAAAAAATCAAATTTACAGTTCACACAGCAGATGGAAACATATGAGTGATGGCTGTCACACACGGCAGACTGTAGATGAAATGGGCAGGAGCTGGAGAGAAGCAGAAGGTACAGGAGCCCGCTGAGTTGTAAATTCACAGGAGGCATATGTTTACATCTCCATCTCTCCATGCATCATCTTTTTCTCTCCTTTCTCTAAATGCCTATCCTGCACAACTCGTTCCTCTCAACATTTCCGCATTCAAATTTTAAAGCTACAGGATTCGCATTTGGCTGTGAGTGCCAAGGAATACACACTCAGAGAGGTCAGGGCTGCGTCCCAAAGCGCATAACAAACACTAAGTAGTATGCCTAAAAGATAATGACACTAATGATGAAAATATATGATATAGTATGGTAGTGTTTGCAGTTTGGGACATGGCCCAAGTGTTTGTGACTCAGAGGAGAATGATCTGCTTACGTTTCCTGAATAAAACGTAGATGTTCTGAGAACAAGTGCGTAATGATACAAATTCCACAACAAAGATAAAATCTATCATTCACTAGCTAATTAGAGAACAAATAAATGCCTTACCTGTTCTGAAAGAAAAAAGCTAAAATCTCTGTTAGTATTAAATCCTTTTTCCTCTTTTTTTTTCACTTTCTTACTCTCTGGTGCGCTCTCTCTCTCTCTCTCTCTCTCTCTCTCTCTCCAGATTAGTTGCAGCTTCTGCCAGACATCATGTAGCCTGACTTCTTTTGTGCCTAAAGCTGGGGTGTGATGATATTTTTGATGTATCTGAGCTGGCATATGATGCATGCGCACAACTTTACTGCCAAATCAGACCCCAAACTGCAGACACAGTGCTGTGAAGTACTATTACAGGATTGTGGACACTGCATGTAGCCTCTAGAACAAAATACGATAAACAATTATAATAATTATCTATATTAACACAATCTTTTTAATCACCTCGTAAACATAAAACAGATTCATGGCACGTAATCAGATTTTCATTCCTTCCTTCATCTTTAGTAAGCACTTTATCCTGGTCAGAGTCCTGAAAGGGCATGAGGTGGGAATACACCCTGGATGGGACGCCACACACACTCATTCACATTAATGTAGCCAGTCTTGGGAGGAATCCGGAGAACCTGGAGGAAACCCGCATGGACACGAGGAGAACATGTACAGAAACTGCACACAGACAGTGTGAAGCGCATCCACTGCTAATTTCAGTCCCTTAAAATGACCCAGAACTGTAGATGGTTCAACAATTCTCATTTTTGTAATGAAATATTATCTTAATTACATTGCATCATTACCAGATTGTGAAACTTAGCTCCTGGAAATGTAAAGGAGCATAATAGAGGTTAAGGAGCACTTTTGAACGTACATCAGCTTATTCCCTGACCGTTCTCTGATTTCTCTCATGTCAACATTTCACCCAAAGTATCACCAAATTATAACAGATATCAAAACAACAACAATAACAACAACTACAACAATTCACTCCCAGTGGAATAAACACCAGTTAGTCACATGCTTGTGTGTTTGAGGGGCATTAGATTATATAGGGTATGCATATGCATGATGATGATGATGATGATGATGATGATGATGCATGACTATGACAGTTTACTTCAGTTAGTTCTAATAAATAAATAAATAAAAAATATCTGGGACATAAAAACAACCCATTTAAACAGTAGTAAAAGAATGCAAAGCATAACAGCAGTAGTGGCACTGTGTAACGGGACACACTGTAATGCACATCGATTCACTGACTCTCTCTCTCTTTCTCTCTCTATTTATATACGTTAAAAATACTGAAAACTATGAAATCATATCTCCAATTCTCCTCCTTCCTCCCATCGGACAGCTCCACAGGCAACATGAGGTTGTAACACATCCGGTAAACGGCTCGCGCCGGTGTTGTTAGTCTGCACAGCCGAGTGCTCGCCACTGATGGAGTGCAACGCGTCAAGATTCACGCGCTGCTTCTCATCTCAGTCCGCTATAATGCTGCAGATGCAAATGTATCCATATGAAAACGTTTCTACATAAAGTGTGATGCCCGCGCGAGGTTTCTTACTCACCTCGTCCCGCGTGCAGCAGTCGCGGAGTCACGCGCCGGGATTTCCCCCCCGCTGCTAGGCTACATGGCACTGCGGCGCGCCGCGCTCCTCCTCGCGCCACTCTGCGCTCTGGCCATCCGCGCGCGTGACGTGACCCATCATGTCATGATCTCGCGCATCACACGGTCGAGTACATCAGCGGGGATCCTACGGCACCGGAGGCATGCGCGCGCGTGCGTCTGTGGTTGCGCGCGCTCTCTTTATCTTTTTTACTTCTCTACCATCTATAACCAGTGTTGCATCCGGACTGTTTGTTGTCATTTGGACACACACACACACACACACACACACACACACACACACACACACACACACACACACACACACACACACGGAGTAGTCAATGCGCAAAGCCAATTTGAGCATGTTTAAAGCATGCTTTTTTTATAATAATACTAATACTGATACTAATTATACTACTAATAACAGATTGATTCCAGAGCCTATCCCGGGAACACTGGATTTATTAACCCAGGATGAAATTCCAGTCCATCGCAGGGCACCATACACACACTCATACACACCTAAGGGCAGTTCAGTGTCACCAACACACCTACTGGCATGTTTTTGTGGAGGAGGGAGGAAACCAGAGAACCTGGAGGAAACCCACATGAACACAGGGAAAACAAGCAAAACACAGAGAGAACCCCGAGCACAGGCTCGAGCCCGCTGTGTCACCATAACACCCGAATTAGCAAATAGGATTATATAAAATAAACATTGCACAGTATGGTTCCAATGTTGACAATTTCTTTTCACAAATAAAAAAACTGCCTACAAATTACCACTGTTGAAAAAAATCAATTAAAGATTGCTCTCAGTTTCCAGAAACTCTTTACGAATGTCAAGAAAGGTGTGAGAGAAACTCTTACCAGAGCTCTTCTTATGGAATTTGGTCCAACTTTCCATCACAGGAGCAATACAGTTAAAAAGTAGTTCTGGTTATTTTACACTTTATAAAGGTTTTATTGTATCCGTAAACCAGTAGAAGACCACAACTACAATGATAACACACAACACATCTCAGAGAGGATTAGTTACAGAGAATTACACAAATTTAGATTGTAAATTTCGCTCCCATTTATTTCTAGCAGGGAAATAGCTAAAGTACATGTGAGAGATTGTGGGAAAGCAAGCGGCAAGAACTTCAGTTTCAACTTGACATTTACCTCCAACTCATTTGGTTGACTCTTTTATCCAAAGTGACTTAAAACTGAGACAGGACAGACCTAAGCAGTTGAGGGTTAAAGGCATTGCTCAAGGGACTAACAGTAGTCATTTGGTGATGCTGGGATTTGAACTCAAGCGCTTCTGATCAGTAGCCCAATGCCTTAACCACAGAGCCACCACTTTAAGCAAATTATAAGCGACAGGCATGTAATGGTGACCAATCAGACGAAAGAAATCTTTAATAACAGCCACCACTCTGTTCTTTCTCTGGTGCATTTTACAACTAATTTGAGCATTTCATCTTTGCTTTTATGCTTTAAAAAAAAAAAAAAAAAGCACATTAAAGTGGGAATGTCATTGGATCCCACTGTAAATAGACAAGAAAATAAATATTTTAACTTCACAAAAATATTTAACTCAGAATGCCTATTGATAACTAAGTTTATGAGAGAAGCCTAGACAAAGCTTAGACGTACATGACATGCTTTTGTTTCTCCTCCTCACTGGTTTGTTCTCTATCATCTTCATCCGGTGTTTGGTTCCTGATTATGTTTGGTTGTTAAAGCCTTGCTGTTTCTGTTCCTCGCCATGAAGTCTTGTTGACTATTTTGTCTGCGTTAATTACACCAAAGACACAGATACAGTGGATAGAGGTTAGTTCGAAAATCACTGAAGTATTCCTTTAACGTGCTGTCCTACATTTCCCAGACAATTCTCACAGGCAGTTCAAAGTTATTTTAATACAATAGAGAAACGACAGACATCCACAATGACTCAGTACTGAGATATGACGATTTTAACCATCAGAAAATGTAACGGTGTGACGGAAAAATCAGTCAGTAAAACTCAAGCAGGGATTGGAATGAAACAATAAAATACTGAAATAACAGTGAGAAAAAGAGAAATGCAGCGAAATATAAATATATGAATATATATGAGAGATTATGAATGGGAAAATGGTACCTGAGTGACAGATCTGGGGTGTTGGCCTAATTACTGTCAATGCATTGCAGTGAGATGTGGCAAAGTAATTTGTGACACAGCCAAAAGGCAGAGAAGAAAACACACACACACACACACACACACGGAGAATGCATATTAGAAACAGACTGTTAGTAAAATTGGCTCAGATTACAAAAACAGGAACCGGGTGATACAGCAAATAAACGTTATACAAACAGTTAGAGTGGCACGGTTTAGTGGGATCCGATGGAATATTACAAACTATACCACAGCACTGCTGAATTCTTGATTCTGATTGGCCAGAAGTTGTTGATTAATTTTCTGTAACAGCAGCTCAGACAGTAGTGCAGCTGCAAATCAGTGTTCTCGGTTCGATAGTAACAACTTACACAGGGGACTCGTGCAGCAGATGCTCCACAGACACAGATTTTAAAAATACGTGAAACTGTTGATATAGTTTTCTGCAAGGAGATGTTTATTTAGTACCTATGGAAAGGCGTCTCCAGTGTCAGTGCTTTGTAACAGTCTTCAGGAGAGAGGAGTTTGTGTAAAATGACAAGCTGCGTTTTTATATTAACTTTGAGAGAGAAAAATAAGAGGCTGGTGAGGGAACAACTATTTATAGCTGCTATAACATAAGTGAGAACAGGAACTAACTTTCTCACAACATTAAATGAAACAATAAACAGATATAAAGTATGATGTGGCATTCTTAAATGAATAAAAAAGTAATCATTGGCAAATTGCTGTGGTATAAGAGGAATAAAACCCTTCAGGATGTGCTGTAAAAAGGATAATAATCACTTGCAGGGGTGCTAGCAATAACTCTGCTTCATCACACCACGATGTAATTGATTCATTTCTTATAACACCACAACAGGAAGTGTTTTATTCCTTATGTAATAAAATAACAGATTTCAGTTCAGTAAGTCAATGCGTCTATCTAATTAAACCTTTATACTGCTTGTTAGAACTTGTTGTAAAGCTTAATCACAGTGTGTTCGCTCGATCAGCAGACTGAAGCCTGAAATGTCTCAGGAACTGAATAAAATGTGCATTTCTGAGTCCAGAAAAAGTCAACAAATTGAAAATTTTAATAATCATTTTACCACATACAAAATGACAAAATTATCAAGTACAATCCACATTATAAATATGTCTGAAAAATAGCACCATTTCTCTTTATTTATTTATTTTTTTTAAAGCAAAGTGAACATGCAATTCAAGAGACATTCGTTTTGGATTCCACGCTGAAAAAAAAAAAATACAGTTCTATATTTACAGTTACAGCTTCTCTATACAGCAGAGACTGACTGTGTACTAAAAATAGCAGCTGCAAATATGGCAGTGATTCTGCGCATGTAAGCAGGCATATCATCGCTTCTGTAATGTCATCGCAACGAGAGACGCACAACCGGCATGGACATTTTCAGTCAATACTCAGCCCACGCTGACAAAACACACCCATACCGCTGTTTAAAATTAGCTAATGCAAAATGTATTATTGTAAAGCAGGTGATAAATTTGATACTCGGACAGAATCCTGATGCAGTGTGTGTGTACTACATGTCCCGCCTTTTTTTTTTAGCACCAGAGTAACAACGAGCAAAAACGGATCAGCAGAAACACACCGTGCATTAAGTGCATGATTTTAGTAGGAAAAACTGGACTATGGAGTCACTAATGGCAGCTAAATATTGGCCACAGACCAGTGAGGCAACAGGTTTTACAGATAATAACAGAAAGTCGCACCATGGTTCCACTTTTAACCCTTAAACACATACCCCATGTTGCTGCTACTGTATTTTCCCCTCCATTTTTTACTGAATATTCAGTATATTTATATCAAGTACTATTTTTTGTTTTAATTCACCAATACCAACATTGTAAATTTTATTTTCATTATTATTATTATTTTTTTTAAACAAATTCATTTTTGTTGGATAGACCCTAGGGAGTGTCTCCTACCCTTTTTTTTTTATACACATTTCTGGCCACAAGCTTCAGAATTTTGGAGGCTACAGATTGGCTCTCAGCACTTCTCTTTAAACACTCCATCGATTTGTATACATGATATAGTCACCGCACTAAAAAGGTTAACAGAATCCCATCTTTAAAAATGATTAAAGAGCTTATTATGAGATAGTTAGTGGTTTGTTTATGAAAAGCGATGAAAAGTATTTACTGACAATCTCTATAGTGAATGCTAAACGTCTGGCTTGTGAGATTATCCAAAGGGTAAATCCCACCAGCTAGTTATGCTGTGTACCTTATTTTTTGGTATTAATATCTATCTAGCTATTTATCTTTATCTGACATACTTGAACAGCAGCACTTAGTAACCTTTAGTAAACCTTTTTTTCTGGCACAAGAGTAAAACGGAGGCTTTTTCAGACAACAGAAGAGGAATCCATGATGACAGGCTGCATCAGGTCAGCCTGGGGTATGCATGAAGTGTTGGCTTTAGACTCCCACTTATGTGCATTAAACACTAATCCAATGACTGATTAGTAGTTTGACATAATAATCTTGAATAAACATATTTGCTTTGAAAGCAGTTTGTTTCTTTTGTAAATGTATTTTAGTCTTGCTGTGCTTTAGGCCTTGTCTACACGTATATAGATATTTTTGAAAATGTACTTTTCAAAAGAATTCCCGTCAACACAGAGTGTTTTCGAAAATATCTCCGTCCACACAAAAGTAATTTGAAAATGTTCAGATGAGCTTGTCAGAGCAGTATGTGGCCAGGGTATGTCATAAACTGTCATGTCAAATGCCTCAAGAATAATATTAAGAGCTTCATACTGAGCGGCAGAGAAGGCAAAATTCAGAATAAAAACCACCAACATTGGCAAACGGTCTGTAACAGTCATTCTGCTACTTTGCAGCAGTTCACTATATAAATATTGTGGATGAAATATGCAAATTATGTATATTTTTGGTAAAATTTTGTAAGCTGTAAGTTCGGTTTGTACTACCAGAGTGCTGGATTCAGGAGCAGTACAGCACATATTGTATTTTTTTTTTTTACACACAAGGGTGTAATAATAAAACAAAGTGAAATTAAATTGTAAAAATGATATACAGAGTGATATACAGAGTGATATACAGAGTGATATACAGTATCCTAGCAGTCAGTCAACACCACAATGGATATGCGCAGGTTCATTCTGTTTTCAAAAGCATATTTTCCCAAACTGCTTTAATTTAAAATGTCTCCACTTTTTTTTTTGAAAAAGGAGCCACATCTGAGTTTGTGTGTGGACAGGAGGACAAACGCAGAGGAAAAAAAAAATACATTTTCAAAAATATATGTCCTTAAGTGATTGGAAATACTGGATTATTTATGAATGAAATGTGAGATAAAATGAGTTGTGAATATGGTTGAACTTGCCAAACAAAATAAATAAAAATAAAAGATAAAGTAAAAAGCAGAAATGGATTATAAACTATGATAAAAAATGGCACAACCGAGGATAGTTGTGTCGTGTGAGAGCCATCAGATGAGCATGATAAGGACACTGAACACTGGTGCTGTGCTGGAGAGTGTGTGCAGCTCCGTCATTACCGTCCACTATTCGACTCCAGAGCATCTACAACACACACAAGACACGAATTAGAGGAATCTGTGTAGCGTAAAAAAAATCTCAATGAGTGTGAGAATGAGACCATATCTGGTTACTGTACATGGTGTTTATTTGTGTGTGTGTGTGTGTGTGTGTGTGTGTGTGTGTGTGTGTGTATACCTCTGCTCTGGTGTAGGCAGTCTTTTTCACACTCCTCTTTGTGTGTGTAGCGGTTAGCGTTTCCTCCGCAGCCGCTGTAGATAAAGGGTCTGCACTCGCCCACCTGAGAATTAAAGTACCAGCGCAGAGTGTATCTGGAGCAGCCGCCCTCATCCAGTGACAAGACACACGGATCTAACACACACACACACACACACACACACACACACACACACACACACACACACACACACACACACACACACAAAATCAAAATAATAAGGAACAGCAGCAGATGAACAGCGCCAGAGAGAAGCTACCGTTCAATAACATCAGCCTTTAATAAAACACGCCTCATGTTAGACTTCTGAATTTGAACTCATAGTTGACTCATAGATTTTATTTCACATTAATGAACACAAATCATTCCAGAAATCAAGAAAGGAACAACTTTTATAGAGAAAATCAAGACTAAACTAGAGGAATCGGTTAATATCAGAGTTCATATGCGGAACTCAAATGCGGAGCTCCTATATAAAATGCGTGACGGTTGGCAGGTCTGCTGATCTAAGAAGAAGTGTCTCTTTCATGACCATAACAACACTCTTATCAGTTCTAGCTAGTAACAGCTAATTAACTATCCTAGCTTGCTCTCTAGATTAGATTTATTATTCTCAGTAATGCAGGGGAAATAAAGATTGGTGTAACTCTGGTGATGAGGAAGTTGTTTGCCTTCGCTGTAGCTTTGGAGGTTACTTTTTATCTGCTTATATTTACATTTAATGCTGCTATCAGTTAGATTATAGTAGCTATAAACAGTAATCAGAATCCAGAATTCAACTAAAGTTAAATGTTAAAGCATAAACTTACATTTGTGAATTCACTCATGACACTATTTGAGGCCTTGGAGACTTCAGTCAGTTTTGCTGCCGTTGTTGGTGTAATTGTTCTTGTTAATGCTGAGATCATTATTTTCTTTTTTTTTTTCCTCTCCTCCTTTTTTTCCTTTTTTTTTAAGGAGTGGGCTAATAAAGTAAGTCCTAAGCCTTTTAATGAGGAATGGTAGGCAAGTGGCAAATAATAATAATAATAATAATAAAAAAAAAAAAAAAAATGCTATGATACTATAAGGCCTCAGTTCCCACAAACCATTAACATACTAAAATCATGCATATTACAATACAAGCACATTAACACAGCAAAGGCCTTACCTTCACCTTTAACCTCTCTTTTCTCTCTCACTGCAAATGTCAAAATATTTACATTGTGTTATTCTATGTGTGTATGGGGCTCACTGAGAAATGCACATAAAACACATAATATACTCCACACACTCCAAAACATACTCCAAAACAATTACACACACAATTACACACAAACAAACACACACACACCCAACAAGCAATTTAATTTTCTTAATAGACATTAATTTCAGTAAAAACGTAACCTCATACCTTGGCTCTGATTGACTGAGGGCATAAAGTCAACAATTTCCTCCATGGGATCATCATAACTCTCTATAGAGTAAACATGCTCATAATCTGGGTCATTTGTGTTTACCACAACATGCAGCTCACGACCTGAAACACACACACACACACACACACACACACACACACACACCGAAATACACCCCAAAAAAGCATGCAAAGTGAGTAAGAGCAGTTAGAGCTGTGTGTGTCAAAATTTCAACACAAAAATTCTAATCTTTAAGGAAAAGTTTGACCAAAAAAAAAAAAAAAAAAAAAAAATCAAATTTCATGTTTCTTAAAATGCAATACATCCACAACATTTTAGTTCATACAGACAAAGCTTATGTAGATTTGCACCACACACACAAAATATGTATTTTATTAATCTCTTCAGCTCACCGGATTAATTATATACCAAAATCATTACACGGTTACTTTAAACACCGTCATAAAGTGATTACGCTGTCGTTTTTCAACCTAATGTTTACTTAAAAACAATTTCTACACATTTCACACAAAACTGGTTTACTCCCTTAGTGAATGTTTAAGGGCAGCTGCTGAATCTCATCATTGGGCTGATTCCACTATTGAGGTGCCATTTGTGTTTCACTGATATTACATTTACAAATATGTATGCAAATTAAAGATAAAACACATTTTAAACCCATGTGCATGTTGCAGATAAATCACAAAAACGTAAATAAAACCTCTACAGCATGTACAAAACATTTTTTTGCTCGTCTCAGTCTGCTAATAACTGCACTTTACCTTCAAAAATACTCCACGTGTGAATCTATTTAACATCTTGTATTTAAACCGTCCTTTTTCTCGAGTTGCCATAGTAGGTTATGAAAAATGGACATTTTAGTTTCACTCAACCCTGTTACCTGAACACGATCACCCCTAGAAAATATGTGAAATATTCCACAGGTCACATGTTCAACAGGAGGTTTTAGCATCTGAATTTTCAGTGACATTGTGATATTGACGAGGTCACCTCAAATATACAAGCCTGTTACACAGAGTTATTCATAAAAAAATTAAGTATTCATTAGAATGTCTTTAATGGCCTCAAGACATTAGCATGGATGCCAAAACCACATTTTGTGTATTTACTAACGTTATGCTAAAAAACAAGAGACAACCCTGTTACTTTCAAATATGTTACTCATTTAAGAGCAAAATGCAGCAAAGAAACCTTAAAAAAAAGAGCGCAATCTTGTTGCCCGAAATCGCTTACCATATTTGTGTTTTTTGTGTATATATGTGTACATCTAGGGTTAGTATATATGTATATATAGGGTATATATGTGTACATAATTGAGTGTATATGTATTTTTAAATTCAATGTTGAGAAATTATTAAACATATGAAGTGGCACCACAATCCTGGAATCACCCACTAAATGTTTATGAGAAATATAGGCTATATTTTTATAGATGTGTTTTTAAAACTTCATAAGAAAAGCTTTGGAAAGACTTTAACATCTGTCTCATCCTAAAACTTATTATTAGGATGTAAAATGAGTAGTTTTGCATGTATGTGATAAAGCAGTATGCTTTAAGCATTTACTGACATCATTTAACATCTGCCCTTAGACTTTACTATTAAACTCACATATAATGAAACAGGTTTTCTGTTCATTTCTCAGAGCGGGGAAACGTGTTGCCTGTTGTAATCACACACACACACACACACACACACACACACACACACACACACACACACACACACACGAGGTGTATATGGATTAAGATAAATGTGCTAGACATTTCCTTTAACGACAGGAGATTAAAGGTGAGGTGACAGATGAGAGGATAATTGTAATTATTACATAATTACTGAGAGGTGTCACTGTAAGCTTATTGCCATTAAAACGGAATAATAAAGTCTCAGAATGCATACATTAGTGAACGCTGAGATGTTGTTTGTGACTTTACTTATAATAAATAGCTTTTTAGCTGTGGTGCAAATCTACACATGTATGAACATAAAACAGAAAACAAACAAAAAAGCTCAAGTGAAAAATCACGTACATGTGCGTATTCCTTCAACTGAGTGCATGTTGGATTAGAGAGTGTTAAATACAAACACTGTACTTAACATCTCACTGTAGTTAATGGGCCCTATTTCTGTGATCATAATGTAAATGTAAAAAGACTAAAGCGTATATACTCTTACACCACAGCGCTGTTGAATTCTTGATTCTGATTGGTTATAAAAAAAGTTTTATAACTCAACAAAGAAAAACGTCTAATCACTGATATGGTAAAGTTTCAGTAAGGAGACGTTTACTTATGGAAGGAGTCTCAAGTGCCAGTGCTGTATTAAAATTATTTGATTAACTTTAAGAGAGTGAGAGGGAAAAAAAGGAGGCTGGTGAGGAAACGACTGTTTAATATAACGAGAACAGGAACTAACTTGTTTTGTGGTTGTTCTGCAACATTAAATATAACTATAAACGGATAAAAAGTATAAATGTATCAAATGTATGGTGTGTACTTCTTTAAATAATTATTATTAATAATTACATTGCTGTGGTGTAAGAGGAATAAAACACTTCAGGACGTACTGTTAGAGGACAATAACTAACTTCAGGGTGGGAATAGTGAGTTTGCTTTATCACATCACACCACTCCGTCGTTGATTATATTCCTATAACAGCACAACATGGAGTGTTTACCTGCTTTCCTAGGCATTGTTGTGGGATTATTCCACTAAACTACACTTGAGCCTACACAAAAAAGGGCCCAATAACTCAATTTATTCCAGTGTGTATATAAATACACACTGGAATAAAAAAGCACCCCGATAATCACAGGCCATACAAGCACAGGAAGCTACATGTGGACTTGTGGACACAGATGACAGTAAAGTGAACAGGATAAATGGAGAGGTGGACAACACACTCACCCTCCTCGTCCCCTTGGGCTAGTGAGCGCTCAGGGGACGCGGAGGAGCGACTTCGGAAAGACTGCACCGCTGAACGGCCCTGAATTTCTCCAACACCTGATAACACGCCCACAATAAAATTACACAAACACACACCAGCTAAATCCCCTCAATAAACACACACACACACACACACAGATCCCACAGATCTCGCATCGTACATCATTCCCCAGCTGACCCGCCCATACACACATGCGCTTAAATGCTACATTAAGTCTGCAGAGCATGCATTAACATCATGAGCACATTAACACGAATGCAAGACATCAGGTTCCCACACACTCTGGCTTTGGTGAAAGATTTTAAGTAATATCTTTAATGCTGATTCATGACACTTGTTTATGGGAACACAAAACAATGCCAGTTTATAGCCACAAGATATTTAACCCCCTGAGTTACTAAAGGTTTGCGTGTGTAGAATAACGTACCAACTTGAAACCATGCAAACGAATTCGCTCAGGTCATCACGCGTGCCTATTTTTCCCCGCATCCGACACATCGACTGCGAGAACTGACTGTTCGCTTACTGCCTAATGTATCCCAGACCTGGCGCTGTTGTTACGAGATAATCAACTGTGACTGGTCGTAATGTTTTGGCTCATTACATTATGTTATAATGCATTTATAAACTGTTCACAGTATGCATTATAAACAGTGCTTATAACACATTATATCGTCAACACCAAGAAAAATTCAGCCTCAGGTTCATTCATGCTTTATTTAATCCATTAAACTCTAGACACTAAACAAGACACATTGAAAAAAAATAAGGTTTGTAGTGCGAGTCCCTGATTAACATATCATTTGTTAAAGAAGGTTTTGTGATGCGTTATACAAAAGTGTTGGTTTCTTTGGTATTGATGTTATAATGTGCTATGAAGTCTATTCATAATAAATATGGCATGTTAACAGTTCATAATGCATAATAAAGATGGCTATAAAGTGTAATGACTTTTTCATAAGTAATTATGACAATGTGTATAATGCCTTATGAATGCATTACATTATGAGAGTCAGTTATAAATATGACCTTCATATTACCAAGATCAGTTATGCACATGTGGCAAGGTTTAGTTTCAGTTTGACTCTCCCAGGAGGCGCTTAGAGATCTGAACTCGCTGCTGCTTTCAAGAAAAAAAGAGCAAACGCTAAAACCTCATTTGCATATTGTTTTCTTCCATGACTTCGACATGATGCACATCATTATCCTTTGTAAATTTTTCTCCTTGCACACGCAAACTGGTACCTTAGTAAATCAGGGCTTTATAGTGTGTTAGATTCACAGGTGTTCCTTCAATATCACACGTATAAAAATGGTCAAATAGTGATATGTTAAGCCATAATTAGTGGAAAAATTAAAATATTAACCAAGAGGCTAACGTTAAAACCTTTTGCTGGTTCTCTTTTATTTTCTTTCCTATTTGCCTTATATTTTTGAATTGGTGGCTTTTTTTTTGAGCAGGATACATTTCCTCATTAACTTCTTTGAATTCCTTTTTTTTTTTCTATTTAAACAGTAAAAGGGTAAAGCTACATTTTCTCTTTCTTAACCCAGATCTCATGGAAGACAAACATTTACACTCATTAAATCTGTAAATCCGGCTGCTTCAGGTGTCCCGATTAACTCCCTGTGTAAGTCAGGAATACTGATACGAGCGAGTCTGTGGCTGAGAAACTGTTGAGGCGTTGCTTTGCTAATTTTCTGTCTTAATGTTACACCAAATTTTCAGTGTGAATTATACAAAACAACTCATGAAGCATCTGGATTAAAAAAGGAAAAAAAATACAAAATACAATAAAAAAAAATAAAAATAAAAAATCAGGTATGTAGCATCTAACAAAAGAAATGTACTAAAATGAAAATAAAAATATCCAACTTATCTGAAATGTATTTCAGGACCTTAAGGCAATTTAAGGATTTGAAAATGTATTGAATTTAAAAAAAAAACAAAACAAAATAAAACCATTTTTAATGATCCACGGATGCCCTGTTTCATAATAGAGAATGTAAATCATATTTTGAAAGGTCAGGTCAGATTTTCTAAAATGAAATCTAGTCATTAAAGCATGCAGTAATGATCCTGTGATCCATGCTGGTTTGGGTGCGTAGTGACACTACATAACCTTTTCAATGCTGAGCTAGTGCTAAAGTGAATTCTAAAAAAAGGTTAATGACGGCGATGTTATGCTTTAAGGTCACTTACCTCCACAGGCTTCAAAAAAGGAAAAACAGGGAGATGGAGAAAGACAACAAAATGAAAAGAAAAAAAAAGAGAGTTATGGCATGGTATACTGTGTGTTACTGTCTTTAGGGAATGGGAAAGATATTATAACCAAGTACATGGTGGAAGTGATGTGTAATGAAATAAACGCTTACCGCAGTGCTGGCTCATCTCAGATCGAACATAAGCTCGGATCTCATCCTCCTACACAGAACATGACATGGACTAATAAGAGAAAATGGGCTGAAGAGGTATTATATGTGTAGTGAGAGTGCAGAGGTGTAGCTATGTGGTGAATTTTGGGTTTGAACCCCATGATGTATTTAATGACACTTCCAAAAGGTCATTCGTGGGTTAATAATAAAGTCATCATTATCGTTCCATACTGAACTGCCCCAAACGTCTCGTCGTCTGTTTAATCACATTTTATTAGCTACCAGCTGCTATGGTGAGAATCAGGATCATGCAATTTTTCCCATTTCCCAATTTTTCCCATTCCCAGCTAGCTCCACTCTGAGCTCAGAGATACCGAAGTGACTTCTAATGACGTGCTGGAGGTTTACTGTAGCTGGAGAAAAAGAATCGTAGATCTGCTTTTATAAGATAAAGCATCATTTCCCCTCTTATTACTAGCATGTTATTTTAATAATTTTCAGTGGAATGAAAAAAAAAAAACAACACAAAGGTATTTCAGGGCAACGTTATTAATATGCCGAGGTATTGGTTGAGATCTTGCTTTGAAAATGATTAAATAATAAATTCATGTCATCACTGCTCTTACTATCATCTGACATCCACCCAAAACACTCAAGTGCATCACACTTCTCAGTACACAGATCACGCAGTGATTTTATTTAGCATATTTCCTCATCGCCTCTTGAAATTAATTCCTGGCTAAGCCACTTGTGATGTGTGTATGTGCGTGTGAAATTGTGTGCTCAGACCGTCATGCCCAGCTCTCCCCTCTCTCCTTTCGCTCCATCAAGACCAATTTCTCCCTGATACATAAGAGAGCGAAAATATGAGAGAAACATCATTAAATGAATACAACATAACTTCATTAAACCAATATAAAGAGTACAGAAAGACATGTCTGCACACTGACCTGTTCTCCTCGTTCTCCTGGGATTCCTGGAATACCACGAGGGCCAACCGACGTAGGGCCTGGAGGACCTCGTTCACCCTGAGAAACACAGTGTACATGCCTCCGTTTGCAACGGTAATAACACAGACATGCAGGAGTACTGAAGTACACTCACAAGTAGGGGTGTTCAGGTTTCAAAATTTAACAGTATGATAAACAAAATCATACTGTCGTCATGTCAACGGCGTTGGACTCAATTTCCCAGAGAACACCATAGCCTACAAACATGGCCAAAATGGACTACAACTGCTGTCACTCTCACTCTCAACTGCTGTCAGGTTCAGTCACCCGTTTACTGACCTTGCACCCCTGAGTTCAATCACACGTGCATACCACTCCTGGTATTTGATCCTGCTCTCGTTTTCTGGTTTTCGCCCTGTTTCACCTGTTTGCTGATTGCCTGACTCTGTGTCTGTTTTTGACTACATTTTTTTGATTCACATTTTGGATTTGTCTGCTGCCTGCCTTTTAAATAAAGTGTTCACCTGCAACTGCATCCGCCTCTGCCTCCTGACACACACCGGAAACGAAAATATCCAATCCTCTAATCCACCCACCAGTCAGCTTTCCTCGATCATACGACAGCTACCAAACAGGGAGGATAAAGGCTAACAGATGTTTCCTCTGAGACACATGTAACACACTCAGAGGAATGCGCTATCCACCCTCTTCTGCATAGACGAGGTCAGAGATGCTCACGATTGGCTAGTCTCACCGTGATTGACAGGGGAGGAGAATATGCCATCCCGCCCACCCAGAGAGCACAGACAAATTGGCTCCCTTGGCTCCCAGCCATGTTTCTGAGAATTACTTTTCCATAAAATCATTTTCATTGTCGATATTTAGAGAGTGGCTACAAGGAAAGGCTAAGCTGAGGAAATCTAGCTAGCATGGCAGTGTGCGGCGCTGCTTAGCCAAAAAAGTGGAAGCTGTTCGGTTTGTTTGTTGTATGATAAAGTTAGAAACATGCTAGGGGTTAATGCATTTACAACAGTAGAAGAGTAAACACAGCCAACGGGTTTACAGGGCAGTCCAGGGGTTCCTGTGGTGTGATTCAGGGAGAGGAGTAAGGGACTTAATAGACAGAAATGTATTTTAACCGATATTTTGAAAAAGTCAACAGTAAGATCATATGAGGTTGAAAACTTGATTATTTTTATTTTGCATTTTTTTACTGCAAATAATTGTGATGCAAGTCTATCAGGTATAAGGCAGGATCAGTTACCTGCTACAACGGAGCAGCTGTACGGTTTTACTTGTACAACTGCAAATTTTCTCGTGAGGTTTTCATCCGACTCACCCTCAGACATCATGACTAACCATGAAAGAGTCACATTGTAATCGTGTAACTGTAACAACAATAATCAATCGTGGCAACACAACATTTATTTCATTACGATTATTATTATTTACATTTTACAAGACACATCCTTCCAGAAATGGAGCTGTAATGTTGATTTAACAATTTGTGACTGCTTACAGGGGTAATTTTGGTGATAACTGCAATCATAATAAGGTTATTTTGTTATTATGCAGTCCACAGAGAATACACAGATGATGGACAGTCATTTCAGAGTCAGGGCTGATTCATATTCCTGAGGAGATGAAGGTAAAGGTGTCTGCTGAGACACAGAGGAGGGGGTTATGGGTAAATTTAGCTTCCAGAGGCTCACAGCGGAGCTGACGTGTATGCCACTACGTGCTGAGTGAATCTGTAATTGAGCGGGGAAGTGTGTAAAGTAGCACTGGGGTTTGTATGATACTTAAACACTGATGAGTGTGAGGAAGAAGGGGTGGAAATATTGAGAGAAATGGGATTTGAAGAACGTTAATTAAAAAAATAATGTATTTAAATATTCTCATGGTTTTTAGTGCAAAAGGTGAGATTAAATGTGATGTAAATGTTGGAATTGCGTGGTTCTTGCGATTCCTCTTCTCTAGACTTTTTGATGAATGGCTGGTCAATGTTTAAGGACTACAATGCCATGTTTGTGTGTTTCAACAAAGAAGATCAGTCGGTTAGTAAGCGTACTCATTGTTCACCTACCTACACACACACACACACACACACACACGCACACACAAATTAAGCAACTTCTTGTGCATACCTTCTGTCCCTGCAGTCCTTCAGGACCTTTAACTCCTGCAGGTCCCTGAGGACCCGTCAGGCCTGGGGGCCCATCGACACCTCGGGAACCCGGCGGGCCAGGGATGCCAGGAGGGCCCTTAAAAGAGAGAGAGAAAGAGAGAGCGAGATAGAGAAGGAGAGAGAGAGAGATTGAAGTTCAGAACGATGTATTAGTGCTCTGTTTTAAAGAAATTTACCTACAGCGTATACAGAAAAGTAATAACTTACCCGTTCACCTTTTTCTCCTTGTTCTCCCTTTGGTCCCATTAGACCATCAAAACCTCGGTCACCCTGAGAAGGAACACACACACACACACACACACACACACACACACACACGCCTTAATGCACATACTCAACTCACGGATCAGTAGTTATTAGAGCTGGGAAATATGACAATATGACAACCATGATTTTGTGAAATATCAAGGATCTTTTTATAACATTTAAAAAGATGTTTATTTAATAACAATTTACGAACTTTTAAATCAGCTGATTTGATTTTAAGTTTTCATATTGACTCTTTAAAACTGTAAAATGTGAATTTTTTAAAATATTTTTTTCTTTTTCCACAGTGGTAATTTATGGTATACCACAGCATTCTTCAATCTGATTAGCGAGATGATGTGGATTAATTTTTGTGTAGCCTCAGGGTTAGGACAGTAGCTCCGTGTGTAACATGACCAATATGCTGTTATTAATGCGCTTGTTTTAATACGTTATCGTTTCTATAGTAACAGCTCATACACGGGGACTTGTACGGCAGACGCTCAAGATAATCTAACCCTATTAATAAATGGATTTTTTAAAAACAAAAAGCGGCGTTTAACAAAGAAAACGTATAATTATTGATGTGGTGAAGTATTTTTGCTAGGAGACGTTTATGTAACATTTATGGAAGGAGTCTCCAGTGTCACACGCATCACATATCAGTTTGTGATGTCACAAATTTACATGAGTAATGGCTCTCGACCAATCATGTCCAATATGCAAATTATTAGTGGATGATGACCCGGAAACTTTTAGCCAAAGAACCTGCTAGAAATTAATAACACATTTTATTTTGAATAGTAATATTGTACAATGATATTAAATAATTTAGTTTTAAATTAAGAATATAATGCAAATTAAGATTGTGACACAGCAAGCACTTTAACTAGCAGTTTACTCTCTATAAATCGGTTATATTATTATTTGTCCTGGACAAAAATACACATTCGGAGGTACTTTATAATTCATGTTGTAATACGGGTGTAGAATATTGTTTATGCTTTTCCATACTTTAGGTCCAATGATTCCCTCTTTCCCCGGTGCTCCTGTGGCTCCTGGAGATCCCACATCACCCTGAAACACAATTTACATTGACATAAGATAGTAGCAGAAACCGTTTTCTTCATGTATGAGAATCGATGTGTGTATGTGAGTGTGTGTGTGTGTGTGTGTGTTATTCTGTACCGACTCTCCTTTTCTTCCAGGTAAACCCGATCGGCCGTTCATTCCAGGATCCCCCTTTGAACAGAAGTTATATCATCCTCCATTAAAGGGACACATCAGTGTGTTCATCAAATATTTCTCTCTCTCTCTCTCACACACACACACACACACACACATACACTCACTCACTCACTCATGCACACAAACACATACACACTCTCAGTCTCACACAAGCTATCTCTCTCACACAGACACACACACACTCGTTCACGCACACAGGCACTCACTCATGCACACACACACACACACTCATTTATGCACGCACACACTCACACACCCTCACTCATGCGCACACACTCTCACTCACTCACACACGCACTCACACGCACGCACACACACTCGCGCGCACACACACACACACACACTCACTCTCTCTCTCTCACACACACTCACTCTTTCTCCTTTTTGTCCATCTGGTCCACACGCTCCCTTGGATCCACGGTCTCCCTGTAAAACCAATGAGGCTGTCAGTCAAGCTTCCAGTAACTCAGGGTGACAGAAAATAATGAAAGTGTGTACTCAGCCACAGGAGAGCTCTATAAATGTCTCGGTAGACAAAGGCACTATTTATCTGTCAGTCTCATGCACGCACACTTATACATACCTCAAGCACACCTCAATCACCGTCTGCCCGGTGTGTGACTTTAAGCAAATGAGTTAGGTTCAATCAAGTCAAGATATTGAGCGTTTTGTCAGTTCATTGCGAATAAGAGATAGTTATTAAGGCAAGTGCTCTGAGTGTGTGTGTGTGTGCTTGTGTGTCTGAGAGAGAGAGAGAGAGAGAGAGAGAGAGAGTGTGAGAGAGGGATAGCTTGTGTGTGTGTCCATAAACATGACGGCATTTTGAACAACATCGAGATAACCAGATAGTGCGCTAATCAATCGCATGACACAAACGACTTCTTTGGAAGTGAAGAATAGAACAGAATAGTCTTATCTTTATTGGTGTTGTATAAGTAGAGTGAAATTTGGTCTTTCTCCCAGTCCTAAAATACACTGAAATTAGAATTAAAATATAAGTAAGTATTAGAGACGTCACTGATCTGATAAGCAGAATTGGCAAGGGTCAGCAAGAAATGGTGGATCAGATATTGAAGGAAAAAAAAGAAGCAAATGTAGCTTAACAAGATTAAAGCTGCACCAGTGATTGATGTCAGCATTTCCGCTAAATACAAATAATAGCTAATCAACGAAAGCATTGTTTCCTCATGAGGACCAGCAAAATGTCCCCACAAGGTCAAAACTGTCAGATATTCCTATCCTTATGGGAGACATTTGTTCCTGATCAAGACACACACACACACACACACACATACACACACACACACACGTTCTATACTTTCTGTCTTTTGCTCTGCTTGAATGACAATGCGTGTAATCTAAGTGTGATATTACATGTAAGCAGTTAACAACCGATAAACACTTACAGTATCACTCTTCTTCTGTGGCTGAACTCTAAACGCTATTCTGTTAAATATATAGTGTACTATGCTGTGAATAAAACATCTTTATGTTTGAACAATAAGCTAATGGGAATTGGGCTAAACTGTGCATTGGTGGTTTAAAAAAAGATACCGGATTCCTGCGTGAAGAAATACGAATATCAGCGAGACAATAAAAAAAATGTAAGTAATATAATCAAATTACTGTTTTGCTTCCTCTTAAACGTTTTTCACACCTTTCACAGTTCTGTAATTTATGCATAACACACACAGAGTGTAACACCACGGCTAATTTTCTCTCTGTGACAGAATAGCTTTATAATTCAACTGCATTTAAATATTAAACCTGGTTATGTACTGTGAGTGGAATTGCTGAACAGATTTTATAATGCAAGTGTGTACCCATGTGTGTGTGTGTGTGTTTTAGTGAAAAGGGGACGGTGTGATCTGCTTTCATACGGAGTGGAGTGATTCATACACTGCAGAAGATCTTTCATAACCCTCAGTTAAGCCAGCCAATCAATCCCTTTGTGTGTGTGTGTGTGTTTGCATGCAACACACACACACATGCTCTGGCGTCAATATGCCTTTCAGAACTACTGTCTGTTAGATGATACACACACTCCAAAGCAATGCACACACAAAAGTAATCACACACCTTTGGTCCTCTCATGCCCACTACTCCAATCTCTCCCTTCTCTCCTCTCATGCCAGGGAGGCCATCTTTCCCAGATGTACCCTGGAGAATACACACACACACACACACACACACATCAAATAGAGGGCAGAAGTGGGATCATGGAGATAATGCTGAAAAAAAAAAGAACAACACTTACAGCTTCTCCTGGAACTCCTGGCAGTCCTGCCTCTCCCTGAAAATATCAACACTCAATCAGGCTATACATTTATACACTATATATTAGTATTATATATTAGTATTATACAGTATATACATTCTTACACTATATATTATACAGTATATAACAGCTGTGTCTCACATGGTGTACTACACACTGTATGTTTACACTGCACATTTGCGTGCCATCGATCTTCGATGTTCGCAAACCCTAAACCCAGGGAATCCAAGGCCATTTTATTATTATTTATTTATTTTCACATATTTTAATGTGCTTAAAACTGTTTTCAATCTGTCACACTAGACATCTTAAATCTGAGGCTATAAGGGGAATAAAACATTGCGTGTCATGCTGTTATATATACTTTTATCACCCAATAATCAAAGTTGAGTGTTTTATTCCCCGTATACCACAGTGGTCTGCAGATTACATATTTTTATTACTTGGCTTTATTGGGGTAAAGAACAAGGGGAAAAAAAAAAACATAGTCCAGGACTGTCAGTGTGGCAGAAATAATTATAGCAAAACCACAGAGGTAGTGTCTTCTCTGAGATTAATGAGGTTTTTAAACAGGCAGAAAGCTAAGAAGATTTTGAGAGAGCTTTCCCATTCTCTCTTTAGTGGATTTGACAAGCTTCCCTCTGGGAGGCGTACCTATAGCTGCAGAGAATATACGGTATATGGCCGAGAGTACATGGACACCTGACCGTCACATAAGTTAAATGTCCACTGTGGGAATGCATTCATGTATTTATTCCTGCCTCATCACTCACTGCGCTTTATAACAGGAAAATAAAGCTCCTTTATGTTCTTATGGTTTTATATTTCATGTTCTAAGTTCTCATCACTGAATCATGGCTTCGTGTGTGTGGGTTCATGTGGTCTATGTTTCTGGTGTAGCCAAAGGCAAGATTCCAGAAATGGACAATATATTTCTCTATCTATCTACTACATTTTAAACTTTTTATCCATTTGAGAAATGTCCACAAGACAAGTTAGATCCTTAACGTAAGTTATCCCTTACATTATAGCAGTTATTCCCTGACCAGACTTGCTTTTTCTCTCTCTTGAAATTAACAAGACAAAAAAGATGCAGCTTGTCATATTACAGAGACCCTAGAAAGTGTAAAATCCTGTGTCCTGAAGACTTTCCTGTGTCACTTGTACCCCTGACTGACTTCCGTTAATGTAAAATAAACATCTCCTCACAGAAAATCCACCATATCTGTTAAATAACAACACATATTTATTTAGCTTATAAACAGGGTTAGATTATATGGAGTCCCTGTGTAAGGTGTTATTATAGAAATGATAACGTATTAGAACGAGTGTATTAACATGAACCTGTGATTTGCAGCTGCTGTTATAGAAAATTCATTTGGACCAATCAGATTTGAGAATTCAACAATGTGGTGGTCTAAACTAAATATTAAGCACTGCTAATGTGAACAAATCGATTAACCAGACGGGTTAACTGCCGTAAAACGTGTAAGAGAACAATGGCAGTAGTATCTATTCCATAGGTGCTATTTCTCTTCTTGAATCTCTCACTCCATTTATTAAATTCAGCTCATGCTTGTTATCTAGCTGACTCTTACATCTGTATCTCTGCATTCAGCTAAAGAAAATGCTCATTTAAGGCTCAAGCAGAACAAAGAAATATTATAAAGATAAATAAATAAAGATTAGTTATATTGCAGTGATTAGATTAGATTAGATTAGATTAGATAGGAGGCAGTGTTAATATAAGAATGAACTGTACTGTATATAGTCTCGCATTTGAAAATAGCTGAATTAACAAACATAATATGTTTATGAAGATAGCATGAAAAAAATTTAAATAGTACAAATGAAATGAAAGGAGGCTGATTCTGTCTGTGCATATCAGGAATATTAAAGGCGCCCCAAAACAAACTGATGTTATAAATTCATCCATTCATCCAGAAAGTATACAACTTATTAAATTTCATTTGTGAATAGGAATATATTATGAAGACCTCTGTGCATTGTGTCCCGGACCCTGGAATGCCAGTTAATTGCTTCACGCTTGCAGAACTGATTTAATGCTTTTTTCATAATGACCCATGGTTAGCCTGAAGACTTGCTGCTTATTTCTGTCCTGTTGCTGATGTAAAAATTGAGCTGTTTCTGCTTGGTCAGGTGGCCGCAGTTATCATTGTGTCATCACGGTGACTACAACAGCTTCTTTACAAAGAAATATCACACCGGTTTTAGATCAAGGATAGTGATACGGATAACTCGGCAGAACATGAGCGCTGTGGGTGTCAGTGCAACTCTTCACATGACTTACAGAACTGCTGATGCATTTCAGGATGTGGAGTAAGTAAGAAATAAAACTCTGTGTCGTGCTGAAGTGGAGCTGTTATTACCACCTCAAAGTTTATAATTATGTTTATGTCACGGTTCATGGGTTCACCGGCCTCTTCTGGCTGTTTTATGTACGCCCGCTAATTAGTTCATTTGTTTCAGCTGCCACTCATTTACGGCTCTATTTAAGCCTCAGCGTTTGTCTTGTCTTTGTCAGTTTCCGCGGTTGCTCTGTTTTCCGGTTCCATGCACTCTGGTGGATTACCGTCGTCTAGCCAGGACTAGCTGAGTGCCACCAAGGACACCTGCCACCACTGCACCCACGATTTTCTTCCCATAATACTCAGTCTGTTTGTTTTCTCACTATCTCATTAAAGTATCACCGAACTCGCACTTGAATCCGCCTTGTGTTTTCCTGACAGTTTAATGTTGTTGAACGTCCACAAAACAAGTTCCTATTATCATTTACGTTACAGCAGCTATCTGTAACACCAGCCTCTCTTTTTACTCTCTATGGAATTTAAGACCAAAAAACAAATAAACAAACAAAAATCCCTGCAGCTTGTCACGTTACAGAGAAACCAGAAAGTGTAAACACCTCTGTCCTGAAGATGTCGGAAAAGTTGCACTTAAAACAGCTTTTCCTCCGACTGCTACCTAGCGCTGACGCTGGAGACTCCTTCCATAAATAGCATCCGCCATACAAGTCATTCTGTAAGTTGTTACTTGAAAAACGATAATGTATTTGAAAGCGTGCATTAATATAAACCTGTGATTTGCCTTATCTAGCACCTGAATGTTTCTACAAACTACAAACTGCTCAGTGTTTTATATGACACGCAAAAATATCGGTCGAGTCTCTTGTGTGGGTACCTGTGAAAGACTCAGGGTACTTTCTCTGTGTTGAGTCTGCTTGCTGCCAAGCTCATGCTGCTTTGTTTGAATGTTCCTGCCTTCTCAGCAGTGCTGATGACACCATGTCATTAATCAAGTACCAGGACAGAGCTACTGTCTACTGATCCCATTTACACACAGCAAACACTGACAGCAGCAAATAGTGCTGTTACTTTATTATTATTTTTAGTATTTTTATTAGTAGTAGTATTAAAACACTGCAATAACATTCGTGAAAAAAGAAAAAGACATGGCACTCAATCAGACAATGTTCTAAGTTACAACCCTGATGCTAACTCACGTCTTTGAGCCTCCACAGGAAGAACCTCTTATTTTAACCTCTAAAAACTTCTAATTAGCGTTCTTATTCAAAACGTTTAACATTTTTCAGAAAACCGCAGCATCCTCTGATGGCTCCGCTCCTTCCGATACAAAGAACTTGTGTCCAGTGTTCTACCTTTTATTATTAATATTATTATTCATTATTAATAAATGCCCAGAGTGAACTTTTGTTAGTGAAATACACCATCTGAGATAGAGCTATAAAAACATTTCCAGAACGTACCTTCTGTCCTCCTGGACCACGAGCGCCCTGAAACCCAGGTGACCCCCTCTCACCAGGCTCTCCACGCAGACCCTATACACAGGTGAAAAGAAATATTGCACTACACAATATACAAATACACAATGCTTTTCTAAGCATATCTGTACACGCAAGTGTCTCACCTGTACCCCAGGTGGTCCCTCTTGACCTTTAACACCCTTTTCACCTTGTAATCCTTTAGCACCTCGTTCTCCCTGTGAAAACACATCTACCTTTTACTCACTGCTTAAACACTCGCAGAAATCTTCAGAAATCTAAAGGAATAGAGAATACAGAGCCATATCTTAACTAAGTAACAAACGATCACCAATTACTATGAAGTCGTAAAGTGTCCTGAGTATTACTGTGTGTGTGTGTGTGTGTGTGTGTGTGTGTGTGTGTGTGTGTGAGAGAGAGACAGAGAGAGAGCAGCATGCATGAAGTTCTCAAAATTCTCTATCTGCAATCCTTTATGTTCAGAGGATTTCCAAATAACACACCGTGCATACTACCACCCAAAACAGAATGAATGCAGCATGATGAATGCCAACTTTCCAAAATTCCCACTTCCAAGTAGGAAAAACCAAAAACCAACTTGAAATTCCTACTCAGGAAGTCAGGAAGGTGTCCTCAAACCTGAGTTCAGCACATGATTTCACATCAACATGGCTGCTCATACCAGTAAATACACCATTTTTTTAAGTGATACAAACTCACCGTTTCGCCCTTATTGCCTTTGTCTCCAGGAGGCCCCCCAACCAACAGAGTTTCACCCTACAAAAAACAAAATAAAAAGTCAAATAAAGCATTCGCTCATACTGCCAGAACACGCATTTATTTATCGAACATCAATAATAAGACATTTACCTTCTCTCCTTTCTCTCCTAGAGGTCCTGCTTCACCCTAGAGTTATGAAGAAAGATGTTTATTACACGTCCTGAATATTAATCAGAACTGAATCATTAAAAACAATTTGTGAGTTACTCTTACCTTTTCTCCTCTGCCTCCTTTGCCACCTGGAAATCCCTGCACACATCAGAGTTGTGTATTATAATATAATATATTATGAATTATAACACTATACACAGGAGACTGGTTGAGAGTGACCAGTCGGAGCAGTGGGAATGTACGTCGTTTCCCACCCCAAAGCCGCAAAATACTGCTCATGTGTATCTCACTGCTCACTGCTCATGTGTATCTCATTGCTCAGCACTCAACTCAGAACAACTCTGCACTCTCGAAAAGCTTTAGGTGTGCTCATTTCATGGCACCTTGTGCTCTCTTGTTAATGAGCAAGCTCGCTAATACTGTTCCACACGCTCAGGTCAGCTATCCTTGCGTTCAGTTTTAATGGCACTATAGGGTTTTCTTTTCAGTTCAAACCGGACTTTGGCCTGGAAATAGATGTAACAATATCTTGGACTGTTGAACCATTTATCCAATTCAAATTGTTTATCTTTACACCTCTAGCCTCGAAGAAGCCTTTATTTGTCACATGTACATTACAGCATTATGTTACAGTAATGACGCATCTCAAAAGCTGGTCAAAGAGTCAGCCATGACACAGCACCACGGAGCAGAGAGGGTTAAGGGCCTTGCTCAAAGGCCCAACAGTGGCAGCTTGTCAGTGCTGGGGCTTTAACCCCTAACCTCCTGATCAGTAACCCAGAGCCTTAACCACTGAGCCACCACATACTGTTGTATACTGTCTATACATTATAAATGGTAAGAATAATACAATATTGCAAACTCTTCTCAGACATACATGTTTAATATTATGAGAATAATATAACAGTACAGCGTGTCCCATAACTCCAGCGTCACTGGCTATTGATCATGTAATAATATTACACAGCACAGCTACCCACAAGGACCACTCCTAACTCCACATAACACCACTCATCTGTCAGTAAAACATCATTTACAGTCATTGTTTATCGAGGCAGTAGGGCAGTGAAACCCTATCGTAGTGTCATGGCTGACTTTGGGGCACCCTGAGGATTTTTTTTTTTTGATTTATTAGACTTGGATAATAAAAAAATGTTAGCTTGAGATACTGAGTAAGTGTTTATCATCAATATACACAAATGTAACATCAAAAAAGAAACAACAGGAGCAAGGAAATTCATTCAAATAGTTTAGGAAATAGCCCAAATAACTGATCTGCACTAGTAGCTATGTATGAAACCCATAAACTATTGGGTTAAGTCCTCTGTCTGCTTGAGAGCCACCAGGTTTGCATGTGTGTGTATTTTTAATTCACGCACAGTGTATTAAGAATTCGTAAATGACAGTGAGTGGGAGAGGTGAGTGTATATATAAGAGCAGTGTGATTAAGATAACCACTCTCCTCATGCATCATGCTCCGCTTCAACCTGCTGCTTGCTCCCTTAAATACACTGAGATATTGAGCTCTCTATCTGTAAGGCGAGATCAGTCATCATGACGGTGACACAGACAGAACTGATACGGTTTTTTTTCTGGGCACCGTGTGATGAAGATTAATAGGACAGAGCAACAGGCCCAGACACTGGAGCCGGAGAGATGCGATGGATGGGATGGGCTGGCTACAGAAAATAAGATAAACAGGTAACGTAGACAGGAGGAGAACAGGAAATGCACTCATAATTACCGGAGGTCCTCGCTCTCCATCCATTCCTGGTCGTCCCTCTTCTCCCTACAGGTGCATAACAAGCAAACACTGTATACAACCGTGTATCATTTAATATTAAAATGTAACCATACACCTTTCTGGCTCAACGATATAAATAGAAAATCAATCATTTCTTAAAGAAGAAACACAGAAATAATTCAAAAGCTTACAGGTTATACAAGTAAGTATAATAAGTATAGATAAAGGTACATCTTACATAATTTTCATACAGTATATTTAGAACCTTGTATACATTATCTTCTTCATTTGTATTATAAACTGTATTTTTTTTTTTTTTGTAATATATGTGGTATCACAGTGTAACTGCTTGTTGGCCGGATCGCTGATCAACAAAATTTCATTGCCTGTGTAATGACAAATAAAAGAATCTTATGTGTGAGGTTTCCTACCCGAGGCCCAGGATCTCCTCTCTCCCCTCTCTGTCCTGGCACTCCTACAGCAACCTCACCCTGAGACAGAGAGAGAGCGAAAGAGAGAGAGAGAGAGAGTTATTAATCACATATTTCATCTTTCAGCTGAAGGAAACTCATAGCAAAATGTATATAAATGTATATGATTATTCAGTAATAATAAAATGACACTTACTTTATCACCTTTAAGCCCGAGTAAACCTGGACTACCCTAATAAGAAGAAAGAGAAAGAGTGTACGTCAAGAAAAAAAGAAAATTTTCTCTTTCACCCACATAAATACTCGAATTCATCAATCCTTTTCACACTCACCGGTGGTCCAGGTGGTCCAGGATTACCAGCTGTCCCTGGGTTTCCTGCTTTGCCTATGAAGCCTTGCAGACCCTTAAACACAAACCAAAATGAATGTCCAAGACTCGGACCAGTGTTACTCTTGTTAATCCTCACGCTCAACCTAATCACCACCCAAATCACACTTCAGGTAATGGAAATGTATAAATATCAGATAGAAAACAAGAACTTTCACCATCAACCAGTGTACAGCTTTATATCTGAATAAGGAGATCTTCAAACTGGTAGTAGATGCTGCCAATTTGTAACATAATATTAAAAGATAAGTTCAATTTAACTTCCAAAATTTACAAATGAAGAAACTAGTCTTGTTGTCTACTAGCAATACGGTTTAGGGGCATCTGAATTTCCAGCGCAGTGAAATTCTCTTGAAAGCTGACAGTGGGTTTCTGCACATCCCGTATTTCTAACAGAACTTAGAAATGACCAGTCATTAATGTCGAGTGTTCACACTAACCCTCTCTCCTGGAGGTCCTGGATTTCCCGGCTGGCCTGCTTCCCCTCTTTGGCCAGCGAGTCCTGGTGTTCCGGATGTACCCTGAGGTCCAGGTGGGCCTGGAGGGCCTGGGAGACCAGGATCGCCCTTACGCAAAACACAGATCATGTTTATATTTATCTGAGATACATTCGTGTAAAAAGACAACATTTATCTTATTGTAGAGACAAAAAGGCCTCATAATGATGATAAATGCCATTTTTAATATTTTTCGCTAAATACTATAACTTTTATTTGTTAACTACAATAAAACTTATAATAATGTCATGTAGTTACAAGAGTGAGGAAAGTCTGGATCCACAGACTACTCTTCTTTATTTTAATCAAACTTTCAGCACATTCAGCTTTCAGCTTCGTGCATGTTAACATGTTCAGAATAAGGTGTCAACACTAGCATTTAACTGTGGACGGTCACGTGTGCAGCAGATTTTCACCATCACTCTGAGAAGATGAGTCCTGCACTGGTAGCAGTAGGGCTGGGCAATATGATGATATTGTGAGGGTTTTTAATTTTTTTTAAATATATATAACAATGCCAAATCTTCATTGGACATAGCTGATTTGAGGCTAAACTTTAATACTGAATTTTAAAATTGTAAAAGGTTTATTTTTATTTTCCCACCATTCCAGTTCTAAAGTACATAACACACATATTGTGTATCATAAAAATGTCACATCAACCCCTGCTTTGTAGTCAGATAACAAGGTTGCTCTAATTCTACAGTGTTTGGCATTAGTGTTAAGTGTAAGATTAGTATTATTTAGCTATGCTAACACAAAAAAAAGGAAAACCATCAACGAAGATAAAGAAAGAATTATGTGTGTATTTGTGGCTGTAAATATGTTTAATACCTTTAAGCCTGCGGGTCCAGTTTGTCCTGGAGGGCCAACAATTCCAACACCCGCTTCACCCTGAAATATACGAACAAATAAAAAAAACAGCAAAATCACTGAACACACACTGCTGAGATAATATGTCTCACGGCAGAATCAGAATTAGGGCCCTACTTTGGCTCCTTTAGGCCCCAGTGGTCCTCTTTGTCCCTGATAAGACAGAATGAGACAGAAAAATCTTTAAAATCACACCAGGCAAATGACAGATTGTTGCTTGTCTGCATAAGCAGATACTCACACTTTCACCAGGCTCTCCTGGGTCGCCGGTTGTACCCTACAGGACAAAAACATGTTATAAATCATCAGTATAGCGTCTCTGTGTGCAGGCGGAAAAGAAATGCCGGGGCTCCGTATGCAGGGTTTATATACTCACTCTGTCACCTTTGATTCCAGCTGGTCCCTTATCTCCTTTAATACCCTGCGAAAAAAAAAAAAAGCTCATCAGGATTCAAAAACACCACATCTGTGGAAGTTTAGTGTCCAAACCATGAGCATGTAACTAACATGACAAATAATCGCTGATTTCAGTGCTGTAAAAACTGCTTCTTACAGTCACCTTAAATATTACAACACAGTTTTTATGACTAAACAGAGTGGTCAAAGTGTGAAAACGTTTCAGGAAACCGCACTGGAAAATCTCCCTGCGCTTTGAACATGCAACTGGCAAATGTTATTACATCACAAAATGTAAGAGCCTATCACTTTCCAGTATGCAAATTCAGCCCAAGGTAAGTAAGCAATGTGTGTGGGGTTGAGAGCATTTCTAATTTGCATATTCAAAGCATCTTGATGAGCTGTGCTGGTGTGTTAGTATGTTTTATTTTGTTAATGACATTTTTAATTTTAATTTTGATATTTAAAATACGTTTTAGAACAGATAGTGTTTGAGGTTGTAAAGAGTCCTTATTGATTCAAACCTCACAATATTTACAAGCTTTATTATTTGTCTTTTGGGAGTTTAACAGAACACTTGAAGAGGCAATGGGACAACGAGCCAACTTAAAATTAAACTTATAATTAAAGGTTCTGAGGGGAAGAATACTTAAAGAGGAATAATAATAATAATAATAATAATAATAATAATAATAATAATCAGTGATGCACTGATGAATTCAAAAAGGATACAAAAAGGAAACTGTTCATGTGTTTTTTTTAAACATTCCTTATAGCCCTTTTAAATCTTGTAAATTTATTACAAGTGATGCAATGTTAAATATTAATATATGTGAATTGCATGAAGGATGAGTGACAGGGTGAGAATCACCTGCAATCCAGGTAAGCCACTTTCTCCTGGTACTCCAGGAAGTGTTTCACCGGGAGGACCCTTTAAATATTCAAAGAAAGTAATTAGTACAGTCAAAAATGGCTGCATTTCACTGTGATTGTGTTATGCAATCATGTAATGCAGAAGCGGACTCATATCCTGAGCTGTAAGTAGTGCAATGACTCACCCGCTCACCCTTCACTCCAGGGGGTCCGGCTACCGACTGCAGACAGAAAGAGAGAAATGAAATGGAGAGAAGTTGATAGAGCAGGAGGAAGACGGATATAAAGGGCGTAAGGATATGAAGTTTGTGTATATACATTAGGCCGATGTTATACTTGAATTTAATTGCACGTACAAGATGACTGATACTGAACCAACTATCAAATCACCATCAAATTCACACATTTAGATCACAGACATTTTTGTGAAAATGAGTGGTTAACAAACCACTCTTATACAAATCCACTAATCTAAAACCTGTTCTACATACGTAGAAGTAAGTAATTTGCTCACGACAACAACCACGACAATGGTGTAAAGTCTTGATAAGTACTCCATGTTGGGCTGTTAAAGAAAAATAATCAAAGTTGTATATTTTCCTATAACAGCACATCTTGGAGTTTTTTATTCCTTACAGCAAATTTGTATTTACTAAAGAATCTGTGAAACAAGTTAGTTCTACTATTGCTTAAGTTACAGCCTCCTTTTTTCTTTCTCGAATTTAACACGTCAAAAAACAACAACAAAAAAAAAAGCTTGCTAGCTAGAAACCACAAAATGCAATGTCTTCCAACATGGATAAAGTTCAAGTAGTTAAAGTAAAGACACTGGAGACTCCTTCGGTAAAAGTTAAATAAACATTTAGAAGTGAAGCGTCCGCCATAACGCAACTGTGAATTGGCTGTTAGCTCATTAAACCTCCGCCTATCGTCAGAGCTGCTGTTGAAGAAAACGAAAAAAACTTCTGACCAATCAGAATCTAGAATTCAGCAGTGTTGTGGTACAAAAAAAAAAAAAAATCTGTATGACATCTCTACAGCAACAAAGGCACATCCCATTTTACAGGTCAAAATGGAAATCTGCTGCCCCGGGGTATTTCTGCTCTGCTCTGCTCTGCCCCCTAGTGGACATCGCTTTCAATCCTTCAGATGTACAAAAGGTACACAGGCAGATATGTGATCAGCCCTGTCTGTGTAGCATTGGTGTGTGTAGGTATAAAAGAAGGTATGTGTCCAGTATAACGCCGGCTTTACACATTCAGATATTCGTACATACTTTTCCAGGTGGCCCGCTGTCCCCTTGCTCGCCTTTCGGCCCTGGAGGTCCAACCGGTCCAGCGATACCCTGTGGCGAATTGGAGGAGGAGTGAGAAAAAGCACAAGCATAAAAACAGAAAAGGAGTTTACACACACACACACGGATGATATTGAATTGAATTATATTCCTACCTGTTTTCCTGGTAAGCCTGGTGTTCCTTCCTTTCCAGGTATGCCATCTCTACCAGGAACCCCAGGCTTTCCTCCTTCACCCTGTGGAAAACAGTGAGTGTGAGAGGAATAAAGACGTTTCAGTGCACTAATCAGTACAGTTCCAGATCTGAGCTGTGTGTTACTCAAGACTCACCGTTTGTCCTGGGAGGCCTGGAGGTCCTTGTGGCCCCTATAAAAAAAAACAACAAACAACAACTTAACCTTAAATCGATTTTATATTCAACTAAAATTTTAATGGTCACATAACGGTTAATGGTTACATTTTTTGACCATGACTCAACGGTGACAACAGTTACCTTTTAATCCTGAACCATTAGTGATTAGTTCATGGCTATATATACAGTGAATATAAAAAGTCTACACACCCCTGTTAAAATGCCAGGCTTCTGTGATGTAAAAAGATGAGACCAAGATAAATCAGTTCATTAATTTTCCCACCTTTAAATGTGACCTATAACCTGTACAACTCATCTGAAAAACAAACTGAAATCTTTTAGGTCGGGTGAGTAAAAATAAAAAACCAAAATAATGTGGTTGCATAAGTGTGCACACCCTTAAACTAATACTTTGTTGAAGCACCTTTTGATTTTATTACAGCACTCAGTCTTTTTGGGTGAGAGTCTATCAGTATGGCACATCTTGACTTGGCAATATTCGCCCACTCTTCACTGCAAAAACGCTCCAAATCTGTCAGATTGCGAGGGCGTCTCCTGTGCACGGCCCTCTTCACATCACCCCACAGATTTTCAATCGGATTCAGGTCTGGGCTCTGGCTGGGCCATTCCAAAACTTTAATCTTCTGCTGGTGAAGCCATTCTTTTGTTGATTTGTATGCTTTGGGTCGATGTCGTGCTGAAAGATGAAGTTCTTCTTCATCTTCAGCTTTCTAGCAGAAGCCTGAAGGTTTTGTGCCAATATTGACTGGTATTTGGAACTGTTCATAATTTCCTCCACCTTGACTAAGGCCCCAGGTTCCAGCTGAAGAAAAACAGCCCCAAAGCACGATGCTGCCACCACCATGCTTCACTGTGGGTATGGTGTTCTTCTGGTGATGTGCAGTGTTCTTTTTGTGCCAAACATACCTTTTGGAATTATGGCCAAAAAGTTCAACCTTGGTTTCATCAGACCATAACACATTTTCCCCACATGCTTTTGGGAGACTTCAAATGTGTTTTTGCAAAATTTAGCCGGGCTTGGATGTTTTTCTTTGAAAGAAAAGTCTCCCGTCTTGCCGCCCGACCCTGTAGCCCAGACAAATGAAGAATACGGGAGATTGCTGTTACATGTACTACACAGCCAATACTTGCCAGAAATTCCTGCAGCTCCTTTAATGTTGCTGTAGTCCTCTTGGCAGCCTCACTGACCACTTTTCTTCTCGTCTTTTCATCAATTTTGGAGGGACGTCCAGTTCTTGGTAATGTCGCTGTTGTGCCGCATTTTCTCTACTTGATGATGATGGTCTTCACGGTGTTCCATGGTATATCTAATGCCTTGGAAATTACTCTTGTACCCTTCTCCTGACTGATACCTTTCAATAATCAGATCCCTCTGATGCTGTGGAAGCTCTCTGTGCACCATGGCTTTTGCTGTAAGATGCGACTAAGAACATGTCAGGAAAAGATTGTTTTTCAGATGAGTTGTACAGGTTATAGGTCACATTAAAGTTGGAAAATGTTCTGAAATGATTTATCTTGGTCTCATTTTTTACATCACCAGAAACCTGGCATTTTAACAGGGGTGTGTAGACTTTTTATATTCACTGTAAGACAGTTAAAAGTGCCTTTGTGTGTGTGTTTTTTTAATCTTTGTGCAGTAGTGCTTCATGTTACTACTTTTCATTAGTGATGTTGACTCTGAACAGAAGAGATGATGAATTTGTAAAAGGGAATGAAAATGCACATTTCTCTGTCCAAACCACTTTAAACGTTCTGTTTTCATTGCCATCTTGTCAAGCCATGTTGTCAATTCATCCGTTTCTGAGCTAATGTTTCTAGCCTTGGAGCTAGTCTCTGGCCCGATGAGCTGCTTTCAGCTAAATAATTTACATAAATCCATGTGTAAATCAGAGCATCTGCTAAAGAAGTTGTGATGGTTCATATTTAAAACACTTTAGACACTGAACTATGGCCAGTTTTTCTTTTTTCATCCCTTTATCAGCTCTGCTACAGTATTTTGTCAAGTACTTGGTTTGGTTCGCTGAAATATTTTGCTGGGACCACGGTCTGCCAGTTGATCTACAGGATGAAAATGTCAAGCATTCACCTTCTGAAGTGATTATTAAACATACAGTTATAAAGCTAGGCCAGTGAGAGAACACATGCAGAAGTGAATGTTCCAGCAATCCATTAACACTTTCTAAAAAAGAAACATAATTAGGCCCTAATGGGACAGCTGAGTCTCCCGTTTCTGCATTGAGTGGTTATTAACAAGATTCAGATGAGAGCACAGTGTGCGCGCACACACACACACACACACACACGCACACACACACAGACAGTAGGTGCAAGGCCAAGAATGTAATTTTTCAGTACATTCTTTTGAACTAAAAACCTGGATTAACAGACGCTTCCTGTTTTGAAATGTAAAAAGCAAAGACTAGGCGAGTTTACTTAAATAGCACAAGAATGAAAAATAATTCAAATGAACTAAAGATAATATCAAGATAAAAATAATGACTAAAATGAAGATACCTTCATATGAAATAAAGTGAAAGAAATGGGAAGAGAATATTAAGGTGCTAAAAGAGGAATGCAGTTGTTAAGGGATTTGTTCCAGCTCGGCGCAGCACAGGTGGGAAAAACGCTTTCTCCTTGCTTTTCTACTAACATATCAGAGATACAAAATCATCTGGAGCTGATGGAGCAGACTGTATTAAAGTCCAAGGCTATTTACTGATTTTTTTCCCCACACTTTGAAATCAATCTTGTGGCTGACTGGGAAACAGAGTAAGGATGTAATGTGTTCATGTCTTTTCATCCTTGTTAGTATTCTGAATGAGCTGCAGCTGTCTGATGGATAGACCAGTAAAGAGGCCATTACTGTAATCTGCTCTGCTGGAGATAAGTGCGTGGACAGGTTTTTGTTAAGGTCTTGTGGAGACATAAATTCGAGCTAGGCATTAACCTTACATCTCTTATCTGTGGAGCTGAAAATGGTCATCTCTTTGTCTATGCTGAGTTAAAAGAAATGTTGATGCATTCAATTACGTATATGCGTAATGCATTTACACATGTAGAGTGCTGAAGTTGTTTTGTCTGGGTGCTCTTTGCTTTGTCGTCCTGAAGAATTTGGGTTGAAAGGGAGGGTACAATGATTGATGCTCCGATTCATAGCTGCCAACTCTGACAAAACATATCCTTTCCTGTAGATACGACCTAAACCAACTGAGTAGCTTTCCAGAACATCAGACCCAGTGTTCATATCTGTTTAGTAGTATAAAAATCTGTGGTCAACATTGTCTAAGACAGAACTAAGACAGGAAGGATCTTAGTGCTAATGTTTTACCAGAATCTGTCTTTGATAATGCCAAAACACAGCCATTAGTGTTTCTGAAGTTGGTTGAACGCCACTTTTTATTATTTTCCTGTAACAGCACATCACGAAGCGTTTCATTCCTCTTAACCTAGAGCAGCTGGTGTTCTGAAGACTTTATAATGTCGCAAAAATGTAAGTTACAGCTCTACCTCTGACCGATACAACGCGCTGACACTGGATGTTAAGTAAAATGTTAAGTAAACATTTTTATCGAGCACATGCCCCTTAAAGTGTCAAAGATTATTTACTGATTTCTTTATTTTAAACAAGTAGAACTTGACGCCAACATCGACAGCGATGCCTCCGCCACCAACAGGTCTAGTCCTTCTTGTTACAATTTTGTATGCCTGAAATACCCTTAAAGTATACTTCAAATTTGATCTTGACCCTGTCTGGATCAACTTCCAAAATCTAATCAGTTCATCTGCTGGCTACGATGATAATTCCATACAAATCCTACGAACATGCAAACACTTGTTCTTGAGATATTGCTCTAACGAGAATCTCAGATGGATGCACGAACAGACAACCCGAAAAACATAATGCTCAATTTTTAAACAATGGCATCATACTTTTAATTCGTTTAGAGTTACATTTAATGTTGTGGAACATAACAATAAATGTATGTAAATCCATAAGACAATACGTTAATAAGTCCATAAGTTAGTTCCTGTTCTCACTTGTGTTATAGCAGCTCTTACCGTCATTTTCTCACCCAGCCTCTCTCTATATTTCTCTCTTAAAGTTAACTAGACAAAAAAAAAAAAAAACACACACACAGCTTGTGATGTTACTGAGAAACCTTATTATTAAATAATAATAATTTAACTATAAAAAAATAATCCTGGCTGCCATCTGTCATTTTACATCACATGACCCTTTACGCATTTACACCTTCGACCCTACGTTCACGCTTCGTTTAGCAGTTTGGAGATGGGGACTGTATGCATGTTGTCACGTTGTGTTTATAGTGTCATACTTCCTTGGGAAATTGTGCAGCAGAGCAGCTAAAGCCAGAGCTGGCTAAATTGATCCTTCTTCAATCGCTTGCTAGATGGGACACGTACTTCCATTGTTTTTGCAGTAGAATTCACTATTTACATTTTTTCGAGGCAGTCTAAAGACGCCTCGAAAAGAGAGAAGGCAAAAAAGAAGAACTAAAGCAACTGTGTGAGGCAGCCAGAGACGCAACATCCCACACAAGCTGGATTAAAAAGAGCTGCATGACAGATAACTCCAGTCATGTGTGTGACAAAAGCCATCAATTATGATACAGTACAGACAGAAATGTTAATAACTGAATAGCTGAATCAGTGGCCTTATGCATAACTGCCTTATCCAGTTTATTGAGCTGCTCTGTGAACAGCAATGTTTTATTGTTTGCTTCCAGCAGAAACTGAGAAAGATACAGCACTGTCCATGCACCTCCGCAGATAACTGCCTGAGAGAAGTGCGTCACTGACTGAACTGAAAATAAATATAATATCAGAATTTGATGAATGCAAATCTAATCATATGATACGGTGTGCTTTGTTATGTTCTGCTTGCTACAGTGCAGTAGATTATGCTGTAGTTGGTGTTTTCAAATCTTGATCTGTGACAAATCAAACCAGATTAAGTATCTGGATGACCAGATTTTCCTTCACGGGTTCAGTAGGCTGTTGATAAAACTTTGCTTGTCCAACAACCAGAGAAAGGAAACTCTACTCCCTATAGACCTTTCTTGTCATAACCGGGAATGAATGTGGTGGCCACTTTGATCATTGTTGAGGTACTGAAATGCATGCGTGACAGCAAATCTAAACTATCGAATAACGAATTTAGGTCAGCAGTAAATAGCTAGCTCCATTTTTCACACTTGGCTAGCTAACTAGTTCGTTTAAGTTAGCGCACTTGCTAATAAACACAGCACCAACAAAGGAGCTAGCTCCGTAGTATAATAGATATAATATAATATTTAGCTAGCTCACGTATCTGGACAAACAGCTGCATAGTCAGTGGGAAATGAATGAGGGCTGAAGAACGGATGTCTCAGAAAGCCTCAGGGATTGCGAGCTGCATTTGCTGCCATTGTTCACTGTCTTACCGGAAGTTTTGAAACGCTGCTACTTACGCTTCCGTGTTCGTAAACACAGAAGGTTCGCAAAAGAAAACTTTTTTTTCATATGTTTGCTTCATATATTTCTCAGCACCTTGATGCTGTAGAGACAAAACACAGCCACCTCACACTTAAACGCTTCACCGAGAGAAAATGAAGATGCTATTCAGACTCCAATAATGCAATTACATGTGGTGATGATGTAATAAATTGGCAGTCAAAGCCCTTCTTGTCTAAAGCATAAGCACAATGCTTTGTCACCGGAGAGGATAAAGATATATCCTGTATATGTGCTACATCCACAGCCTGTCCTACTTTTGAGTTAAATTATCTTAGTTACCAGTTTTTGGCCTCATTAATTTGACTTCCGGGGAAGCAGAACATGGGAGTGGACAAAAACATAAAGATAGCCGTGCTCAATAATCACAATTTGTAAACAAATCTATTCCCCAACCTTCTATTATATACACCATCATTTGGTCTGTTTTAATCTTGTATTCAATTAAGAAACTACTCCATAAAAATTATATGTATTAGGACTAATAATAAGGTTAAACAGTAGGATTTATCTTACAATAGCTCCTGGTGTGCCTGTAAGTCCGGGCAATCCTCGGATGCCTTGTGGTCCTGGAGGGCCCTGTAAAAAATAAAAAAATATGTGACTACATCTGGAAGACTTCTGTGTTTTACCCGTGTAACTCTGCAATGCAAGGGCACCTCTTAAATGCAGTTAAACAGAATACATTTAATTTAATAATTAGACTTACTTGAACTCCTACTCCTGCCTCTCCATGGTCACCCTACAGGTTTTACACACACACACACACACACACACACACACACACACACACACACAGCCTTATTATTATGGACTGTAATCAGACACAGTCAGTCATTATGAATGGATACAGAGCAACACTTTTGCAGTACACTGACCTTCACACCTGGTGGTCCTGGAAGTCCGTTTGGACCCATTGGTCCCTGTAACGAGACCCAGAATCAGAAGTTTCTCTGTGCATTTGTGTAGTTACACATGTGTATATGAGAGATGCATAATTTTCCACCAACGCAGTGCTGATGCTGTGTCGGGAAAACAGCAAGATTTGTTTGTCCCATGTTTCCACTGAGGTCCATTGAGGGCCGAGGTGTTACGCAGTTGGATAGAATAAACAACCACAGAGGGCTTTACGAGTTTACATGGCCTGATGCTCCCTCAGCGTCTACACACAGCACTGAGATGACGATAGATACAGGGATTTTGTTCTGTTTTTAGCTATTTATCCTCTGTAGCTACTATAAGGAAACTCTTTAGCATTAATATTATCAGTGTAGCTGACAAAGTGCCGGTGAAAAACGAGACTTGTTAGTAAGCAAATATGAGGAGATTTATGAAAATATTTCATTGCCAAAATTACATTGATGCAATGTAACTAAAAATAACAGTGGGCTCCATTTAACAATCTTTTAGTAAATAGTACTCACTAAAATATTTAACAATATTTAATATGAATAATAAAAAGTGAGCGCTAAATCTGAAATCAGCTGAGACGATTGTTTTTACGGTTTACAGCTCTGCGCAGAGAGATCGGCCCGTCCTCCACTTACACAGCACCACTTATTTTGTCATAACTGAACGATTGTTTTTATTTGTCTTAATTTATAGGTTTCTGTTTATAGGTTTATAATAGGTTATTTTTAATTTATAGGTTTCATAGGTTTCTCCTCGCATTCTTTATTTTTAACATTCTTTAATTAATGCTAGTAATATAAATCAACTGGTTTTCAAAATGCTCTCGCCGGTACTCTTAGTCCCTGACCTTGTGAACTAGCACGAGTATGTGTTTTTGATAGAGACTCCAAAGCACTTCTGTAAATCTGGATAATGGCCTCTGCTAAATGCTGTAAACTTAGTAAAATTAGGCAATTAAAACCTGAAGTAAGCAGTCAAGGTTTACATTTACACACATGCCGGAGCACGAGTAGGATACAAATGTTTTTCTGAATTTACAGAATTTTCACGAATACCAAATTTCTTGTGTAAATGCTCATTCGACAATTTACGAATAAATCCGTTCATATTCAGCTTGATAAATGAGGCCCAGTGTGTGTATTTCTGGGATGTTCACTGGTACTTGAAGTGGCGTCTCACTTTATCTGTGGCTACATACAGTCAAGCCACAAGCAGCTCAAATTCTCTTGATTTTCTACCTGCAAAGCTACAAAAGAAGACAAACAACCTCCTCATCACCAGCGGTACACAACGATTATTTTATCTGCATTATTGATAATAATAAGTCTAATCTAGAGAGAAAGCTTTGGATAGTTAATTAGCTGATACTAGCTAATTAGGACTGGTTTAAGGTGATGTTATGGCTACAGGGTACTTTCTTCATATTAGCACAAAAAGCGTTCCGGACAGCAATTTTTTCTGTAAAAAAAAAAAAAAACACAAAAGAAAGAAAGAAAGGGCCAAGTGTAAAAGCAGTCTTGCATCTTCAAATATTTTCCAACAACAATTCATGTCTTTAAAACATGTCTTATTTAATGATGCGTTATTTATTGAATTATTGTTACGGAAATGAAACAACGGCACACTGAAGCTCCCGGCCCCTCTGTTTCTTGGTTCAAACAGCATTTTTTAGTCGCAGAAATGATTTTGCAGTCTGAGAGTTGTCTCATTTGCAGTGGAGACATGACAAAGGGTGGAATCTTTTGTGTGGAAAAGAAAAGTAGCTCATACTTACAGGTGGTCCTCGAATTCCTGGCTCTCCAGGGTTTCCCTGTGCAACAGACATGTGACGTCACTAACACACAGCAGAAGCTCTCGGCCACACACACACACACACACACACACACACACACACACAAACAGAACAGAACTAGCATGTACACCTACACACATACGCATGCACAAATAACCTTATAGTAGTTTTTTTTAACTGTATATATGCCTTTTATTGCATTTATACAGCTTGGGTTACACACACACAAACACACAGATATAACATACATAAGTACACACATATATAACATTTGTGTATGTAACTGTAACACACTCATTAACATAAAAACACACAGGTGTCAAAGTCAAAGCAGTTGCACATTAGCAGCCTTAGTGTAATATTGACTCCAAATCCTGAAATGCATCACCAGGTTTAAAACTGCAGCGATGCCTAGTGCTCACGTTTTTTGACCAAAGTCATCAGTGTAAGTACAAAGACGGTTAGTGAAGACAGTTTTGATCACAGTAGAAGACTGAGAAGCTGCTGTGACTTTGATTTAAATGTTACCGATATCTGATAGATCGAAAACCTGAATGAATCAGGATAATACATACTTGCACGCAGCTGGATATTATGTTCGTAGCAATGTCCTACATTCTGCATTATATAATACTGAAGGAATAAAACAATTCGTGTCACGTTATAGAAAATTAATCAATAGTGAAATGAATTTTTCAGTAGGTGTTTTACTCTTCTCATGTAACAACACTTAAATTTTTAATTTATTAAAGAAAAACTGTTCCGTTACCAGCGTCTGTTTTTCTCTCTCTTAAAGTTTATAACAAAAAAATAAAACGCAGCTTGTCATGTTACTGAGAAACCGCAAAACTCGAAAAACCTAAAGTTACAGCTTTACCTCTGACTGTTACAAAGCACTGACACTGGAGACTCCTTCCGTAAAATGTTAAATAAATGTCTCCTTCAACATATCAACAATTACAAGTTTTTAAACCGTCCATGTGTAAGCTGTTACGATAAAAATGATAACGTATTGGAATAATCGTATTAACATAAACCTGCGATAGATAAAGAGGTGCTGTTATAGAAAATGAATCAACTCCTTCTGACCAATCAGAATGCAGAATCCAACAGCACTGTGGTACAAACCATAGAATATATTAAAGTGCCAAATTCAAAAATGCCATACAGAAATTGAGCAATTGAGTTTGACACCTGTGAGGTACACAATATGAGACCACATTGAAGCAACACAGAGGGACAAACATATAAACAAGACATCATCACCAAGACTTCCCTCCCATCTCCCATCACAAAGCATTGCAGCCAACATTCACAGCCACAGAAAACCTACCGGTCTGCCCAACACTCCTGGGAACCCAGGCAAGCCCTAAAGGAAAGAGGATGAGAGAAAAAGTAGGGACAGAATACATAGGAGAGAGGAGAGAGAAGAGAGAAGAGAGAGAGGAGTTGTGATGGTCCAGTGAAGTGTACAAGGGCAGTACA
>CM040976.1:2505969-2607235 GCA_022985145.1 Pangasius djambal | reverse complement strand
TCCCAATAACCCCAACCCTAATCCCAACAACCCCCACCTCACTACCCCTCATCCCAATAACCCCAACCCTAATCCCAATAACCCCAACCCTAATCCCAACAACCCCAACCTCACTACCCCTCACCCCAATATCCCCAACCCTACCCTCTATAACCCTAACCCTAATCTCAATAACCCCAACCTCACTACCCCTAATTCCAATAACCCCAACCCTAATCCCAACAACCCCAACCTCACTACCCCTAATCTCAACAACCCCAACCTCACTACCCTAATCCCAATAACCCCAACCCTACTCTCAGTAACCTTAACCCTAATTCCAACAACCCCAACCTCAGTAACCATAACCCTAATATGCCCCCCACTGCCCTAATCCCAATGACCCTAACCTCATTAGCCCCAACCTTAACCCCATTTACCCTACCGTCTGTAACCCTAATCCCGATAACTCAAACCCTACCCTCTGTAACCCCTTTCCATTTGACATAACTTTTTAGTAATATAATGTTCTAGCAAAGTACTTCCTGAAAAATAAATTATTACTTAATTTACAGCAATTGTATCATTATAGAGATATTTGGGACAACAAACATACAGACAACAAAATACATGCCCTCACACACACACACACACACACACACACGCTCACGAGCACAAAGCATACAGCACTGACCCGATCTCCTTTAGGTCCAGGAGATCCTTGAGCACCGTCCTCTCCTTTAATACCTTGAGGGCCTGGCAGACCCCGTGGACCAGGAACAGACTGAACTATGGAGTCACCCTAGAACACACATTCACATGTAGTATGAAGACTGAAGTAGCACAGACAGTAGCATCAATACAGACTAAACGTTTCCTTCTTTTTTATTTACCTTAGGTCCAGAAGGTCCTGCTACACCATTTAGCCCAGGTTTACCCTGAAGTCAAATAGGTCAAATGTTAAAGTTTACTATATATACAGATATATGCAAGTAAAGTTCTTGATGGCTTTAAAGATATCGGTGCTCACCGTCTCCCCCTTTTCTCCTTTCTCTCCTCTCTCTCCCTAAAAAAAGCAGATTGAGACGATCTTTAAATGTTCAGCCTTTCATCTTTTCTCATCTTACATCAGTGTTTTTTTCAGCTCCAGTCCTGGATTATCGCCGCCCTGCAGAGTTTTCCATCTGATCAGCTAATTATCCAGACCTTCTAAGTCGAATCAGGTGTTGGGTTTAAAGCTTTATATGAAAAATGCTTTGTGATTAAAATTCACCCAAGGAAGATTATATGTAGTGCCAAGGACACTGCACATATGGCATATGGTAAGATTGCACTTTGTGTGTGTTTGACTGCTATTTCAGCTCTTCTAAAAGCCACACTGATTAACACAGGATCACACAAGCAATCTGTAGTTACTGCTTCATTTCAAATTAGATTTACTGTACCGTCATTTAACAGCGTACTATCACACGGATACACCTCAGCAGCTACAAGCTAATTAACCAGAGGCCTAGTTACGAATAGATGTTTAAAGAACTATTCAGATGGGATAAGGCATAGATAACAACGAGCAAAAAGCTAATCATGAAAGGTAGCTGATAGGAGCTTATGACCGAAACTCTGGTGTTGAGAAACCTGACTTAAAATCGAGTTAATAAGAGCGTTTAAAACTCCTCCTTGTCCCTACCTTATCTCCAGGTTTGCCAGCCTCTCCTAGTTCTCCAGCTCGTCCTGGTACTCCAGGTATGCCAGGTTTGCCAGGCTCGCCCGCTTGTCCAGGAGGACCTTCTGGGCCTCTTTCTCCAATAGCTCTGCCTGTGGGGCCCTGTGGACCAGGAGGCCCCTTTTCACCTTGATCACCTTTTTGTCCTCGCTCCCCCGGAAATCCTCGAGAACCCTTCAGGAGTTCATCACAGCAGAATTTTAAAAAATAGAAGATGTTCGTGCCATCTGAAGGAACACTGTACTGTTTTACTCCTCATACTTACTTGAATTTCTCTAAAATGGCACCAGCACAAATGCAGCATTAACGAACAAAACAAGAAACACTTAGTGTTCCGATAATATAAAGCGCAACTTCAGAATGCTTTAGTCCCTAATTGCATTTTGGTGCATTTTTGTCAATATGGCTGAAAATTTACGTCATGTTAATTTTGTCATGGTACAGATTTTTGCCTCAACCTTTTGACCCTTAGTCAACAAGTATTTTATGAGTAGTTTACCTTCAAGGTGCATACTGTTATAAGAAAATCATCAGAGACAGGGTGATGTGATGAATTTATTTTCCTATATGAGCACGTCCTATAGTGTTTTATTCCATTTACACTACAGCAACTGGACAACAACATTTAACAACATTTTTTTTAATTTATTAATGAAAGGCACTGTGGCAGCAGGGGCGTGGTCCAGCACCAGCTTGTGAACGGAGAGCAGAGTCAGGGAGAATGCGTGGTAATAAATGAGTGTACACCTGTGTGAGTACCGCAGGAGCTGGAAAAAGGAGCGAGTGCATCGGCAGTGAGCTGAGCTGCACCGGGACAGCAGCGTGGTGCTGTTTAATTTACGCTTGAGCTGCTGAGCCAAAAGTTGAAAAGCGCTCCAGTTAAAAGAAAAAAAAAAAACGAAACGTAAAAGAAAAACAGAAAAAGACAAGCTGCATTCTCCAAAGGCTGCCTCTTGGGTCCTTAATCTCCTCACGATAGCCAGGGTGTCACAGACACATCTTACTTTTTATCCGTTTATGGTTATGTTTAATATTATGGAATGTCCACTTGATGATGTCGATGAAGTCACTATTACTCCACCCCAAAAAACATTTAAAAAAAAATGCAAATACAGAATAGAAGGAGAAAAAAAATTATGTTGTGTCAGTGCAGCATCATGATCAGCACACAGCCCTGAAGGCTTTTTACACACACACACACACACACACACACACACACACACACACACACACACACACTTACATCTGCACCAGCAGGGCCTGGGGGTCCTGAATCTCCTTTATCCCCCTTTGCACCTTTATCTCTTTGTGATTCGATGTCCCTCAGCAGGACATCTTTCTTTTCCATCACCATCTGCAGATCCCTGACCTGCAGAAAGATGAGAGTTTCTCACACCTGCTCAATAAAACTCACCTGTTATTTTCCGTGTTATACCTCCGAGTACCTCAATGCCAAAATCTGAAAGTGCTTTCTTCATATCCTGAAACAGAAAAGGAAAATGCTAGTTAGCTTTCTTGTTGTTTATAAGTGTTGTTTTATAGCAGAAAAGCTACCTATCATCAGACAAGCTTCCTGTGCTGTTTTCTGACTTTCACTGAGAAACAGTTAGCTTTCAATTAACATTTCAAGGTGTGTTTAATTATTTAATGAAATCTGTCAATCTTTATTATTCAAATGAGTACATCACAACATATTTTATTCAGCTCTTTTTATGTTTCTGCTTTAAACTGCAGCCATGAACAATGTACAGGTGTGAGTTCATGCATCTTCAGGCTACTAGACTCGCTCTTTATAATGTTAGCAAGTTGATTTTAAATTAAGTGCTTTAGCTAGCTACATTAGTTAGCGTGGATCGAGCAGGATTTGTTTCACTTCTGATTTTTTTTTTAATTCAAACTGCTTTTATTAAATGACAAACACTTGTGCAGTATATATTATACTACACAATACTTACCACTGAAGTTCCTGGTTTACCAGGTAAACCATCTTCTCCCGGATCTCCCTGACACAAAGAAAAGCATAATTTCGTATATGAAAAATGTCTAACGTTGTACAAATTCTACAAAATACTACAAATATTAGAAAAAGAGATATAATGCACATACCTGATCTCCTTTTACTCCTTGTGGGCCTCTCTCACCCTAGAAAATACCATGTACTTATGAGGTATTTATTCATATATATATAATATATATTCATATAAAAATGGGCTAGTTAATCAAATTTAAATGTCAACTTTTTGATTATATAAAAAAATATTTTTTTAAAGATTTATTAAAGATTCTTGCAAACGAAAGTGAGTCTAAACGTATCTAACTCACCCTAGCTCCTGCATCTCCTGGAACCCCAGGTATTCCCTGAAAGACAAAAATATTACTCCAAATAAAAATCCACAAAGAACATCACTGACCTCATTAATAAAGCCAACACATTTTTAAAGTTTGACAGCAATGGCGTTAATTTCTTTTTCTATGACTGCACATCCTGGAGGGTTTTATTCTGATTTATTCCGCTAATACCGCAACAACTTTTCAACAGTTAGATATTTTTATTTGTAATGAACATATTTTTTGCCCTTTATAGTTACAAAAATCTCTGTTGAACAACCACCTGATTTAAAAAAAAAAAAAAAATCTGTTTATTATTGTTAGTACGTTGTTGTTACTCACCGGAGCTCCTGGTGGCCCTCGGGGTCCTGGGATAGGTGCTGGGTCAGCCCCTTTAACATATATCACCTGTGAGTGAGAGAGAGAGAGAGAGAGAGAGAAACAAACTGATTTTATAACTAAACCCCAAAACACCTACATTTCAAATAAATTCTGGCAACACTACCCCTACAATCTCACACACACACACACACACACACCTGTCCTGGAGGTCCAATGTTCCCGGGAACCCCTGGTGATCCAGGAGGACCGGTGGGGCCAGTGGGCCCTGCAATGCCCCGATCCCCTTTCAGCCCATCCTGACCCTGAGGGAAAGGAAGAACAAATTAATTCATGAAATAATAGGCATAAATGTGCACATCAAACAGGCTCATCTGTGAAAAGCTTCTTTCTCACGCCTGCTGATGGAGTCTGTCAAATTGAATTATTTTAATTAGATTATGGTTTAATTAAGCCAGATGCTGAGGAATTTTTATGTCTGTGTCAATGTGTGTGACATTTTACACCGCACAAAAACTACCCTGTGGGGCGTGAAAGGAAAATGATTAAAGAGTCACTAAAGAAAATAAATGATGTGGAGCCTGAGACGTTTGCTATGGTACAGTGCAGCCTGATAATCCATTAATAACAATAATGATGGCTCATTTAGAATAGAAACCCTCTTACACAACTGTACTACATCATCTTTACTTAATCATCTAGTGCTCTTTTGACCAACAGACAAATAAAATACATAAAAAACAACGCTTTTTTACTTGAGATACAGTCCATTCAAAAATTATTCACACTAGCAGTGGAGAACTCTACCGTTCAGTGCAATTTCCAAACAATCTCGCAATCATTATTTATTTTACGGCTAGGGCAATGACACAGTCGATTAGGCGATCCTTCATTGCTGTCCAGGATACATCAAGACCACTCAGACTACAGATGTTGTGTGGTCCTGTGTGTCCAAAACCATCTCCTAAGGTAGTTTGAGTGATTCATCTCCTCTTCACAATGCATCTCTGAGACACACTGGACCTTGTTCACACCTGTACATAGCGCTGTCTGCTTACAAGTGAATCACCCAGGAAGCATGTTAATGCTAGGTGCGACCGGGACCTTGGTCTCGCTTTTATTTGTATTCGATCGTGACTTGGCGTCGACGCCCTTAAGACTCGGTCTTGACTCGATTTTCTCATCTTGGACTTGACAATGGTGGTCTTGACTACATCCCTAATCCAAAGCATCCTGTTTGGATTGTGTGCAAAACCTGAAATAATCTGATATGATTTCCCATCACACCAAATACATCCAGTGGAGAGCTTTAAAAAAGTCCTCTGGCCTCTCCCACCCAGCGCACCTCGTATTTCAGCTCCTGTAATACTTGAGTCTCGATTTCTAAAACAAGACGCTTCAAAAACGTTCCTTCTGAGAACACAACTCCTAACTGCTATTCAGAGGCTGCTGCAACCCCCCTGGTTCTTCCAGTATGAACTGCTTTCATGTTCACACAGGCTACACTTCATCAGCGTTATATCTTCCGTCCATCCGTATTATTGCAGCGCTTGCATATAGTCTTCTTCTAAATCTGCACTCAGTGACTCGGTATTAACACACACTTCTTGCACATGCTGTCTTGTCCTGCACTATTGTTTACTGTATTGTTTATTGTTTATTTACCGAACTCAATTACCACCAATACTGCTGTGTGGGATTAAAAAGAATCTCGAATCATCGTGTCTGGTATATAGTGTCCAAGCACATGTTAAATCAACAGTATGGCTGTGTCTTGTCAATAGATTATTACGTTTTAAAATAATAAGTGTTTATTTAGGAAGAGAAAGCAGGACAGAATGAAAAGAACAGATAGACTGATTTAATATGACTGTCTTACATTTCTTCCTGGGGGTCCTGATTCTCCTTTTTCACCCTGTGCAGTCAAACAGAGCCAAAAAAACAATCAAAGTCTGAAACTCTCCACTGTATTTTAAACTAAAAGGAGTTTTTCTTACCTTTCTGCCATCCTCACCAGGAACGCCATCCTCACCCTATTTTTTTTCCAAAGGAAAATCATTAATTTATCATACAATCCCAGTAAAAGAAAAGACCTGCCATCTACTAAATTTTAATAATACAGTCTTATTCATGCTACACTAGCTGCCTACATTCACTACAAAATCCTGCTTATGACATTTAAAGTTCTAAATCAGACGTGTCAAAACATACGGCCCGTTAAAGGTGCTATTTCGCATCCATGCTCTAAATTAAAATCTCCTCGTGGACTGTAATCGAATAGAAAGGTTGAGTCTGTTATTCTATTAGGGGGCAAAATAGAGCGATAAAGTCAGGGTCATAACTCAACTACTGACAAAATGTGCTGATGATGTATAATTCTACTTAAGCAAGGTAAAAATGTGTTTTTGTTAGATGTGTATTTAGTGGATGGCTTCTGAAATTCTGCTCTCCTGAAGCAGTGTAGCCCATCCCAAGCATTACAGTCAGTTCGCGCGAGCCTGTTAACCCCGAGAAGTGCTCACGACTCAGCTGGTGTAAAAAAAAATTTTTTGCCTGGAATAGCTTGGAATAATGTTAAAGAAAACATTACACAAAGACTTCTTTAATTCCTTCAATTTAATTGCTGCTCTTCATCATTTTTTTGGTCTTTGGCAGTCATAGTGATTAAACTGTAATAAAACGTAAACACCAGGAATTCAAAAACCTTTGACTGACAATTTATATCATATTTAATATAACACACTCTAGGAATATACCGCGAGCTCAAGTTGATATATAGCTATTTATTGAGTGTGTGGAATTATTCAGGAAAAAAGTTTCAGATGTTTGTGTGGAGACTTACAGGTTTTCCTGGAGATCCAGGTTTTCCATCCTCTCCTGATTTACCCTAAAATATCCCACAAAGGTTTTACTGTTGGTATCTGAACATCTGATTGCACACATTGCTGAGCTGTATTTATAATATCTAGGTGTGCAGATCCTGTACATGTACAGTATGATGCATGTGTATAACTATTTGAGCATGTGTGTGAGTGTGTGTCATCTCTTACAGGTGCGCCTGCAGCTCCTGGAGGTCCTACAGGCCCTAGAGGCCCCTGAGGTCCTCTGAGTCCAGGTAAGCCCTAAAAACAAAGGAGAAAAAAAAAAAAAGTATAATGCACGTTGTTATGCTTTTGATTTTGTTACTGTCAGTAAGAGAATAACGGGAAGACACTGTCTCCACCTAGAGGAAAACTGAAAAAAAAAAAAAGAAGAAAATACTCACGTCTCTACCAGGTTCTCCTGTTTTACCAGGATCACCCTGAAAAGAATTAAACACCATGGTTATCTTGATTAATATTAAAGCCATAATTTTTACATTTGGAAAGCATTTACACCATGTAGTGTTTTATCATGTTAAAAAAAACATGTCCATTTATCTGAGTTCATGATTTCATTATTAGAATATTGTACATTCGTACTTAAGATGGCTTAGTTCGTTAAATCCCGTTGCTATGGGTTACATAACCTTCAGCGCGTTTTTAAGAAACGCTTTTCGAGTTACACAGAGTTTGAGAATGAGAGAGTCTGGAGAGATAACATCTGTGTGCATGAAGCTTCAATAAAACTCACCTACATATTTCTAACAGCACAGATTTATGTGAATATTCTATTCCAGGACGTAGTATGTTCAGAAACAATGTGTTAAAACTTTGTTTGCTATTTTAAATTTAGTCCAAAGATTCTGTGTAACCTGGCTTTGGATTAATGCAGTCTATATAACATTTCATACTGTATCAGGTTAATTCAACATGTATGTAAATTATTCAGATCAAGGAGTCAAAAATCTTACATGCTACAGCTAATACATAAATAAAAGATACAGTTTTAATTTTATTTGCAAGTTTGTGGTCTGACCCTTAAACCTGGGGGTCCAGGTGGTCCAGGTTTCCCATCCTGACCAGGACGTCCATCCAGTCCAGCAGCTCCTCTTTCTCCCTGAGATCGCACACACACACACACACACACACACACACACACACACACACACACACATCATGTAAAGCTGCTAGATGTAAAACAGCCATTTTAATGGCAACATGCAGTACGCAGCAGGTGCATGATAAATTGCCAAGTAAGCGGCCACAGCTATCATGCAAACAACCCTGAAATGTAAATTTTTTCAAAAAGAAAAAAAGAAAAAAAAAATCTTACCTTCTCTCCTGGACTTCCTCTCTCTCCTGGATCTCCCTAAATGAGAAAAATGAGAGATGCCCAGATGTGAGCTGCCCAGTCCTGTGTTTCGGTTTCCCGGAAACGTAACTGACGGACGATTTCATAATGTACTAACGCATGGCGAGATGGTTAGTTAGTTAAGTGCATTAATACAGACTAAGTGAAACAAACTTAGTTTACAATCATGTAGCATATCATGTTTATGCCCTTATGTCCACACATCAATTATTAAAAATAAACATTTTCAAATCTGACTAGCGTCTATTTTCTCTCGATATGCTAGCACAGCGCTTCCCAAACTTTTTGAGCAAACGACTTCAAATAGACTTTATGAAATTTCTAGGACCCTTGGGATCAATAGAGTGTTGTGTTATCTTAAATGTTTCAGCATATAGTCATGGTCGGTTTTCTTGACTCTCTGTTGTTCCACTGAGAGAGAAGCTCAGTGCAGAACGTTTTATATGTTTATTTTTATTTTTACAGTGGGTCAGAGTAGTCAAAAAAAGACTTCAATAGCATGAACAGTCTTCATTTATACATGGCTTGTTTGAATGTGACTCATAGTAGCAGCACCCAAAATCCATTTTCATAGTTGGAGCGATATTCATAATATTAATTATACAAATTAATATAAAAATATTTTTTAAATCGGGAGGAGATTGTAGGCCTTTTCTCTCACAACCCCATTTGTAAATCAATCACAGCCCCTAGTTTGGATACCTCTACTATTTTCGCCCGATTTCACCAGTGTTTTCACAAACCTGCATGTTCCTGATTCTGAAAAGATCATCTGTCATATCTACATGCTAATTAATTCTGATAATAAAAACAGTAGATGGCAGAATTATGAGCGAGCAGTTACACCACTGAGGAGTGTTGCACCGTTGTGAAGTGCATTAGGTTTAAAGATTCAAAATCTTTGCGATATTTAAAAAATGTAGGGTTTACATTCTTTTCTAGTTGTTGAACCTGGTTGTCTGTTGGGAAACTATGAATTAAAAAATAAATTTTAATAAAAGGGCCAAGGCTTTAAAACAGTTAACTACATGCTTTAATGTAGTTGCGTAATGGAGTGCATGGTAACGAACTTACTCTGGCTCCCACTGGTCCTCGTTGACCCTCAGCTCCCTGAGATTACAAACCAAATAGTTTACAAACAAGTGAAGAATTAATAAAAACTTTGTATTAATGTGTAGAGAGCGAACCTAGTGCTGTCTTTACCCGTAATCCTGGAGTGCCCGGTATTCCTGCTTCTCCTTGTTGACCTTTACTACCGTGTTCCCCAGGGTCACCGGCTTCTCCCTGTGTCAATACAGAAACAACAGCTAACAGACTAGGACTTGAAAATTAATACAATTATGTTGAAAAACATTGAAATCTGCATGTGTGTGAGTGCAGGGAGGCGTGCATGGGAACATGGAGGCTGTACTGTGCCTTTTCTCCTCTGTCTCCCTTGAGAAGAACCTGCCCTTCTCCCTGAAATACAAAAGAAAAAAATAAGAGAAAAGGGTAGAACATGTGACAAGAAAAAAAAATAACAAGAAAAAAAACATGAATGTCACTAACAAGACAACATAATACATGTGTAAATGGGCATTTATTTCATTAATGATTACGCAATAATTATTACTGAGTCTGTAAAAAAAATGACCTTAAACACATAAACAGAAACGCAGATGAATTGCAGTCATGGGAAAAAGAAAATATTGTTATTGTTGTTAAAGGTGGTTCTACGTGTTACGGAATTATAGGGTGTACTTATTTTTTTCCTACTTGGTTTCTGAAGGTTGGTTTACTTTTTGGGGAAAAAAAAAAAGACTACATATCGAAATCTGTTGTGTTTTTCTGTTGTCATCTGAGGTTATTTGTTTATTTATAGACGTTGGTGAGGACTACACAATCACGATAAATAAAAACAGACAACGGAAGGAGGGTGTACTTTCCCCGTGACCGTATACTAGCACTGAGGACTTCGTCAAATACTGGTCATCAAAATGTACATTCTTTGTAATAAAATTATATGATGTTAACATAAATATGGACTTACCGCATCTCCAGGGGGTCCTGGGGGACCTTGGATCCCCTAAAGTAAAAGCACATGAGTGTCATTTGCCGTGTGTGTATTCTGTATGTATATGTGTACAGAGATTAACGAAAGAGTGTATGCACGTATTTATAAAGAAGAAAGAGTGTATGCATGATTTCATACCTGATCTCCCTTTTGTCCTCGTGGTCCTACAGGCCCTGGAGAGCCCTATATGGTGAACACATACCAAGAAATACTGAAACCGTATAGATTAATGCCATAAATGCAAATATTATACTCGGGTTTGAGGAACCCAAACCATCTCAATATACTCAATATATTCTGAATATTCGGCTGAGCACTCTTCTTCTCTCTGTCTGTTTAATAATCACACTTGGATGAGTTTTTTTTTTTTTTTCATTTTAAATAAGCAGCGCGATTAACGAGCTACATGTGTTGATTGGACTCGCATGCTGTTATGGTAACACTGACACTAAAGCTTGCTCTACACGTGTGAGTAACTTTGGATCAAATTATGTAACATCGTTATCTGGGCTGCTACTACATATAACTATCGTTTGCACAAAAATTAACTTGCGAGTCTTTCTTCATAAAGGAGGAGAACGGCAACAATAAAAATGTCAGCTCTTGTGAAAGATGCTCTTGTAGAAGATGAACAAGCCGTGCTTCCATGCATGTGTGTCTTACATTTCGTCCATGCTCTCCAGGATCACCCATGTCTCCCTTTTCTCCTGGTTGACCTGTTTGTCCAGGAACACCCTGAAATAAATGATCAAATGCCAGAGGTTAGAAACGTGCCTGAGAAGTCTGGAACTTCCTCTATAAATGAGGAATGGACTCACCCTCAGTCCCCGTTCTCCTGGCTTTCCGGACAAGCCGGGCTCCCCCTGAGAGCACAACAGGAAACATTTATACACTTATAACCTAATCTCTAGGTTATAGAAATCAGTACCGTGTAGAGGTTGTAGGCACATGTAAAGAAATGCTGCAACACAAAGACGCCTTCAAATATTAAATGTATCTACAATAAAAAAATCTACTATAAAGAGAAGTAGACGGCACTAAACTAAACGAAGTCTATATCTGGCCTGACAACGCTTCGCCTTTAAAAATGCATCACGTGTCTCAAGTTCGATTTGTGCATTTTTATCAGGAAATTGCCTGCTCAGTTTTTCTAATCATCTTTCAGAACCTGCCGCAGTTCTTCTGCAGACTCCGACTGTCACACTTGCTTCTGTTGTTTTCAGGGTTTTTTTTTTTTTTGTCTGAATTGTGGTTTATTACGTATAAATGTATTATTTAATACGGACACCCTGATATAAAAACTAATGACACACTGACTTGAAATAACAAGATATTACGTCGAAATAACCTTGTGATATCACAATAACAATAGACAAACTTGAGAAAAGCAGGGAAAACTTTTTAAAAATCTGTACAAAATTGTAACATTTTACAGTTTTAAAGATTCGGTGTGAAATATTAACATTTAATCGGCTGCAATCTAAGTTTGTAATTGTTTTAATTATACTGACAATATCCACAGTAAGAGTGTAGTGTGACGTAATTTATAACGATACTGATATTATATGGTAATATTGACCAGCTCTGAGTGAGATTATAACAGACATTTCCCTGCACTGAGGTAAGAACAGAAAATATATTTACTCACTTATAATGAAAGTCTAAACTGATCGAACTCGATCAATAAATCTTTAGGCAAATCTTTTAAATTACGTTTTAAGAATATATTGGGAAACGAAACGCATTGGGAATGTTGTACATACAGTGCTTTGCATAATACTTTTGCAAAAACTACACTGATTTTTTTTCCTGCTAACCATTTTGTTTTCATTCATGACATATGATCCCAAATAAAGTCATTTCCCGGTTATAACACTACAAAATGTGGAACAGTTCAAAGGGTGGGGGAGTGAATACTTATGCAAGCCACTGTATGCACACAGACTCACAAGCAGAAATAAATCTCACCGGAATCCCATCTTCTCCTTTGTCACCTTTTAGACCCTAAATTAAAAAAAGAGAGAGAGAGAGAGAGAGAGAGAGAGAGAGAGAGAGAGAGAGAGAGAGAGAGCATAGAGTTAGTTTGTAAATCCTCTAACTGCGATCACGAGAAATGTATCAGTTACTGTGAGATATTTTAAGCTTAGCAAAGTTTCCTCTCTAGTATTTATATTAAAGAAATTTGAGATCATTTTCACAGAAATAGATATTAATTGATAGGAAACGTTATGTGGTAAACCATAATTCACTGACATCCTGTATCTAAACAAAGATCACACTGACATGAGTAGTACAGTTTCATATCACATATTAGCATTCAGAGTATTAAGATTATTGAATAGACTAAATTATAGAAAGGCTGATGGTCTCTCACATCTTTCCCTTTGGGTCCAGCCGGACCTGAAGGCCCGGGATTTCCCGCGTCTCCTCTCTCTCCTGGTTCTCCCTGGTTTCCCTGCAGCGTCACAGAGCGTATGGTCAGTGTAGGAAAGTACAGAGGTGTCAATAATGAATGTTTACAAAGGAGACAGGGCAAACCTTTGCGCCAGCTCTTCCAGCAAGTCCAGGAAGACCCTGTTAGGAAGTGTGATGAGACTAATGAATCATTTCAAAATACATTTAAAATATGTCATTTTCCTATATGCAGAGCTTAACATCAAAGCACAGAGTACACTACATGATTTCGTCCCTCGTTTTGGTGCTCGGTGACTACACGCGCTACTCGGCGACTACTCGCTGTGTGCCCCTGTGGTGGCCTTTCGTGTAGTGTGCACCATCCAGAGACTCCATTTTCTCAGCCTGCGAGCAACTGCAGAGGCGCCAACATTTTCAAGCATCTTTGATTTTCCTGGCGTAGCGTGAAACCCCCCCTGCGACTAGTTGCAAGTACAGCAACGAGAACAGCCAGTGAGAGTCTGAAAGGAAATCAAACACGCCTGCTCTCATGCACAGCAGATTCCCAGAATCCAGTTTATCATCTATTTATTTCTGTGGGAGTGTATGATAATGATAATAATGCTTCTGTAAGAAATTACCCGGCATGTCATACTCAAATGGTTGTCAGGAAAAGCAAAAATATACACAAACGAGGCATGATTCCTGCAGGCGCGTAGCATAAACCCTTCCTGTTTTCTCATTTCTCTTTTCTCTTGTTTCCATACAAAACAGTGACAAAGGGACATGACAGCTCTCGCATTTATTTTAATGAGAAAGAGGGATTTAAGGATGAAGCGCGCTCGGGGCAGGGATCTCGCCAGGCGAAAGATGGTGTAGTGTCTACAAGCGACTGTGTAATGTGCACTTCCCTACAACACCAAACAACAGACCACAAAAGACCACAATTCACAAAACAGATTATTCACAAATTCACAAACAATTCAAGTGAAGTGTGAAAGAGTCAGCAGAGATTTTGAAAGTTGTGTAGTGTGCACTCGGCATAAGAGAGCCGTTTCTGTGACACTGATCGCTACTTAATTTAATTAATCGCTCAATTTGCTAAATTCATTAGGTATGCAATTGCTTCTAAGCCTATGTTCAGCAAATTCTACGTATTTTGGCACATTTAGTTGGAACAGAAAAGAGTTTTTCTTGCTGTCTGAACAACAAAAATGCGGCAGTGAGAACAAACATCACTACAGTCCTAATTTAATTTGGTCAGTCGGCAGTGCAGCCACTTAGGTCTAAATAAATTACTCAGGAAATAAATCAGATGTGTGTGATCAAAGCAAATAAAACTATCACTAATTTAGTTTTCAGTGTCAATTATCTATACAGGATCGATGCAATAACTGAGGAGATCTGAGAACAGTGAAAGCAAACACACTGCTTCCCTGTTCAGATCTTTAGTCATACTGACCCGATCACCCTGCTCCCCTTTAGGCCCAGTCGGACCAGGCAGTCCTACTCCAGGAAGACCCTGAAAGAGAGGGAGGGAAAAAAAGACATTTGTGAGTTCAACAACAAAAAACCTGGTTAATGTATAGTTACTCTTAATGTGTAACTTTAAATAATGAAACGATGTAGAATAATAAACGACGATGTGACGTACCCTTTCTCCTTTCTGTCCTGGCTCTCCCTTTTCACCTGCAAGACCCTCAGGACCTGGAGCTCCTTTCTGACCCTGAAAGACGAAAAGAAATGAACAATACCAGCAAAAAATGGCGGATCAGATATCAGAGAAAAATTGAACAAAAAAATGGAAAAGGTTGGAATTGGATCTGTAAAAGTTCTTTTCCCTAGAAACTGAATATGTTTAAATATAAAGAGACATGATTGTATTTTTGTTAAGATTTTATTATATTATACTTTATTATATTTGCCATGTAAGTGAAAGTTTAACTGAATACAAAAGCAGCGGTGTTAAGCATTTTTTCCTGCTTTTATTTTTATTTTTTTAAACAGAGCTGTTCAGCTGATTAGTGATGGGTATCGGATAGATTGCAGTATCGGTACCGTTCAGTATCTGAAATTAAAAAGTGGTATCGTACATCTCTAATATAAACCTAAGTTCACAGCAACAGTTGGAAATGGACATGAGGTTACCAGCAAGAGAAAAAAATCATTCAGACATTTATCGATTATACGACAATATTGTTTAATCGATACTTCTATCACAGAGTTTTAGCACTTCTAGGGCTAGCTGCAATGTGCACAGATGTTTCAGTCATAAGAATGTGCATAAGAATTCGTTTAGACATAAATCTGTCATATTTATTTTACCAGCATGGAAGCAACCACATTACTTTTCTTACCTGCTCTCCTTTCTTTCCGAGTGAACCTGGGCCCTGGAACCAAAACGACAGTGAACATCATCACCAGCAGGTGTAAAAGCTACAACAATTTAAAATAGGCATAAATGTGCACAGGGAAGACATTTACAGGTTCTACTTTCATCAGATGGTAGTTTTTTCATCATTTCACCATCAGCGGTAGATGAACAGGAAAAGTCAATGTCCACTCTTTTTTTATTTCATTCATTTTCAGATTTCTGTCATTTTAGATGTTGCATTAGTATGTAGCATTATGTTCCTCTTTGTGGAGGTTTTGCACACATCCTGCACAATGCATCATGGGACTTATGAACATTGTGGGTAGAGACTAAAGTATTGATAAGCAGCATAACTCATGTAATGTAATGCATTCGAGCTTTAACTCACGCCGCCCGGTTCGCCTTTCGCTCCTTCAGATCCCTGCGGACAAACACACAGTGAAGATGAACACACTGTACTGCATTCCCTCTGTGAGAGGCATTTAAAAAAAAAAAAAGATCCTCACCTTTTCTCCTGGAAGTCCATTTGCACCTGGCAAACCCTGAAAACGCATGAATATACAGTACAATTTCACAGCCTGCATTCGCACGCACACACACACCTTCAAAAATGAAGCAATGACTCTCTGAATACTAACCCTGAGTCCTGGGGGTCCTGTTCTACCCATATCACCCTAAACCATATACAGAACAAACACAGAACATATAGGTATGTGTAGAAATAAAATACAACATACGTATGTAAGAAAAACACCAGAAACGTGTAAGTGATGCACACCTTATCCCCTGCTGGACCAGGTGGGCCTCTTTCACCCTGAAAAAAGACGCATACAGCATACGCAGGCTTCAAAAAAGCTTCGGTTCCCCACAAATCTTACTTACGTCACATCTTTAAGGGAAATAAAATCTATTCCAGCCTGTCAAAGACAATATCTCAACACTGACGGAAAACAGGCTCTAATCTCCCTCGCAATATTTTACTCAGTTTGAATCAAACTTCATTTTAAATTTGACCAAGAGTGATAAAGAATGTGAGCAGGAGAAATTTTCACATGAAATCTGATTTTCCCTCCAACTGTTCATATTCGTAAATGGTGTCAAATCCAATTAACATCAAATTTCTGTACTTGACGCAATCTGGCCAGTCAAATCTGCGGTATTATCTGATGTCATAAATTTGCAACATGAACAACAATGGACAAAAACCAGCATAATCAATCACAGATCACCTGTACTTCACTGTGGGTGTGGTGTTTTTATACATGCAGCCCTGCTTGCTGGGGCTCTGATTTGTCTACGTGCTTTTAAGCATGCATCTCTGTGCTTCTTTTCTTTTCAGTTTTGCATGAGGTGTAGGAACAGAGCTGATTGTGGTGCAGTTAACTGCTTATTGTTCTCGTGCAACAGCTGTTCCAGCTGCTTTCAGGTCGACTTGCACCTCTTTTCCAGTGACTGCTGGCTTCTCCTATGCTGAGAAATCTTGCGTGGCACACCTGTCCATGGACGTTTAGTTGTGGTTCCGTGAACTTTCTGCCTGCAAATTATCGAATTGCACTGACTGGGATGTTTAAGGTCTTTACTATGCCTTCTTTTTCCATTCGAGTGCTGTTTAATGTTGTCCCTGAGAAGTTTTGGAAGCTCCTTCAACTTCACCATGAATGCTACATGTTGCGTGAAATCTTCCTAACCAATCTCTTTTATAATGACATTTATATCTCAAATATTTTGTTTTTATAATATAATGCTGTCAGTGAAATCTTCATGGTCAATCACTTAAGAAAACACTCTCTCACCCTGTCACCCTGTGACCCGGGCTCTCCAGCCTGCCCACGGTCTCCCTACACAAGAGAATCAGGATTAATAATTTTAAAAAATCAATAAAAAAAAAAAAACAATAGTCAAATAAACTCAAACATGTTTAATAACCTTGCTTCCGATTTCACCAGGAGGACCTCTTGGACCCTAGGACACATAAATAATAATAAAACACGTTTTATTAAGTTCATGGAAAGCAAGTATTTTAAAAGCACTCTATGTATTGTATGGTCTCATGTAAATGAGTGTGTGTGGGTTAACCAAGAAATTGCAGTGGCAGAAGCCACCCTTGAAATAATCTCTACCACCCCAAATCTGACCTCACATTTCTGAGACATCGGTTATTCCTACCTCAAGTTGATTTAAAAAACTGTTGTAGGTACTCTGAGCAAATCCCAAAGAACCCAAGACAGTAATGTCATTAACGTGACTGTCATTTTTTCAAAACCTAGTGCTATATATAATCAGGTGGTGCCACGCCTTACTGTGCTCCTGCCCCAACGTTTGCACCCCAGGTCTAAAACTCACTAGTTTAGATAAAGCAACTTTCATTACATTCAATTACATACATTACAATAATATCCTATGAAATAGGTCGTGCATGTCGTGCGTGTGTGTGTGTGTGTGTGTGTGCGCGCGCGCGCTGACAAACCCGGTCACCCGGCTCTCCTTGTGGCCCTGGGAGTCCTGGATTGCCCTTTATGCTCTCTCCCTGAAATACACAGATAACAGTCTGTTTACACACACAACATTTCCAGTGCTGGGAAACAACTGCACAGACATAAACATAAACACAGAGACACACACACACACACACACAGTGTGTACCCAACCTTTCCAAAAGGACACAATGTGCATCTTAATATATGATCAGTGGTGCAAAATATAAACATATACATTTATATCTTAATCACTGCAATATTGCAAAGATTTAAGTAAGAAATAAAACACTCTGGGTCATGCTGTTATAGGAAAATAATCACCTTCCGACCAATCAGAATCAAGATTCAACGGTGCTGTGGTATAACCAAATGTAAAGAATTGGCTGATGCTGGTGAATAAAATTATATTTAGTTTCCTATTCATATGATATTGATATTTAGCATTTAAATTATACACTCAGCTACTGTGTCCAAGGAGCAGCTCTGTGAATGCTACAGACACACACCAAAACAATAAACAGCACACACACACACAGTGAATGTACACAAACTCACAGTCTCTCCTCTGGCTCCTTTCTGTCCCGTCAATCCAGTGGGGCCCGAAGGTCCTGGAGGTCCAAGACGTCCCTACATAAATAAACACACAAACTCAAATTATACAATCAACTCTGAGTTCAGCAAATGACGTCAAATCAACATGGCCGCTCACAGTGTGAACAGCAAACAAAGCAGCACTTCTCAACTTTAAATGAGTTATACTGTATATACAAATATTTGCTTTAGGTCAATCAACATACAGTCATATGAGCTTCTTAAATCTACAACACTGACTACACAGTTCGCTGTTTCGAGGAGGTTAATATACGTACATCACTCATCACCGTTAGCTGGATAGCTTGTTGCTAACAAAAGATAAACACGGAGGTGTCTATATTTACTTCGAACAGACAGAATTCTTTAATTCCGAGCCCCAACATCCAACTTCGGCAGTAAGTCGAATGCAGCAATATTCTGTCTGGACTCAAGCCTGGTGTGTTTATCCTCTCAGTAAGGTTTTTTTGGGCAGGTTAAAACAAAGAATTCACACTCAAGTGAATTCAAGACAGCCTAAGAGAGGTGTTTTCAATCCAAGCTCACCTTAGCGTTGTTCAATCGCAGTGAGAACATGATTTAACTGCAGCTGCAGCAAGTGAACCAAAGACAGCACAAATTGATGTTATCTTACAAAATGAACTCCTCATGCTGGGTTTCAGAAAATGAGAAAGGATGTACAGGTGTCTCAGTGCTCACAGAACTGAAGAGCTCTCTCTGTCTCTCTCTCTGTCTCTCTCTCTCTCTTTCATGTGCAACAGTTTCTCTGCCTGCTCGTTTCATTGCTCCATTCACGAAACTCCCTTTGTGTGTGCAATACACTACACCTTGTGCTCATTATGACCATGCTCTGCACACTCAGGTCAGCCTTTCTCGAGTTCTGTATTAAACATACAGTTTTATCAGGTTAGATTTTTTTTTTTTATCAGGTATTGTGGAATGATGCATTAGTTCCTCGTTCTATAGCATGATCATTAATCCTGTCATTCGTTTGTCATCTCGTGTCATCTGTTCATCAGCGCAGCAACGTACACTAAGATTACGTCACAAACTATCACATGGTATCGGATATTGGTACTGGAGCTTGAACGGAAATGTCTTGGTATCAATGCGTCCCTAATCTTTGGTTTATATACACACGCACACACACACACACACACATATATATATATATATATACACACAACAAAAGTCTTACACTAATACGTGACCCAAGTCATGATTCTGTATAAAGAAGGTGGAGGACACACTGCTGCTATAGTTTAAGAGACTGGCAGAGAGCAGTATTAACATAATTCATCTCCATCAGTGGACGTTAGAACAGCATGCCATGATTCTTCTTTAGGTTTTATTACAGAATTATGTCCTAGATGACTCAGATGGACTGCTGCTTATCACTGAAACACACACACACACACACACACACACACACACACACACACACGCACACATGATAGTGTAAAATGAATCTGAAAATGCCACACTTACCGGTTCACCTTTTTCTCCTTTAACTGCTGCCCCACTGCCCACTCCGGGAATGCCCTGTCCATCAGCACACAGAACACACGGCTCAGTTCACAGCAAGCGCTCAAACATATTCTTACAATACTGTTATAGTCACAATTCATTATTACTCACTGGTTCCCCACGACTTCCTTTCTCACCCTGAGAGAGAGAGAGAGAGAGAGAGAGAGAGAATGTTACACTAATAAGCAACTCACATTTTATTCAGATCAAAATGACTCAAGTTTACTAGTACATCATTATTAATATTAGGCGTACAAATCTGATAACTAAATACTGAATTATACTGAATTATGATTATTTATTAGTTATTCAGCCAATTTAGGAACATTTGCTTTCAAATTTATCATCAAAATACGCCTTTTCTTTCACATAGTCAATTATCAACCTGCATTCCTTCACATGGACATGTCTCTAAATTAAATAAGACGGCTTCTTTTCAATTGCTATCCATCCATCCATCCATCCGTGTTTGCTTAAATTCCCGTTATATTTAGCACTATATTACAGACTTAATGTGAGTAATATATATATATATATCTGAAACGGAGAAGTCTAAAGGTGGGGAAAAAAGAGAACGGTGAATAAACCCTGAATATATTGGGAGAGGGGATTAATAATTAAATAAAATCTGAATATAGCAACAAAAAACAAAATTATAACTGACACTTGTAGTGCTGAAGGTCAAGTAGCTCCAACATGCTGTTGTCTTGATGTACCGTCAATTAAACGTTTATTTTCAATGATTGAGGGTTCAATCCTTAAAGCATAAACAGTAGCGAAATAAAAACATCTCACAAAAAAAGGTAGAGGGAGCAGTTGAAAATTGTGCCGCTTCCCTCCGTAATCTCATACGAACACACATACACACACACACACACACACACACACACACACACATAGGTGTTACTTCCTGTCTAAATACCTGTCTAGGTGTAGTGACCGGTATACAAACTAGGGGGTGGTATTAGGTACGTATACAGGTAAGTACCACTAGTGTATTGCACATAGTCTAAATAAACAATTACAATCTCAACTAAGGGAGATTAGTTAAAATTAATAAATCATGTATCTATTAACAAATAATCATAGAAAAATAGAAAATAGTCCCACAGTTATCAGTTGGCTTTGACACCATTATTTCTACCAATTAGCTATATTAGTGAATTACTTTGACTACTATACATATATATATATATATATATATATGTATGTATACATGTATAGTTGGAACATTGGTGGATGTACTTCGTTAAGTAAAAAAGATATAGCAAGCTACCCACGTGTTTAAACACACACACACACACACACACACACACACACACACACACACACACACTATTATGAGCTCACCTTTATTGAGAGCCCAGGTGTGCCCGGTGTCCCAGGGCGGCCATCATTTCCTGGCAGCCCCAGAACTCCTGCCTCTCCCTTTGCCCCGTCTATGCCTGCTCGTCCTGGAGTACCCTGCAAATGGAAAAAAAATGGTGTTCACAAAGGGAACAATTATGGGTACATGTGTGTGTGTGTGTGTGTGTGTGTGTGTGTGTGTGTGTGAGTGTAGGGAAGGGCAGTATGACAAAAATATCATATCAGGATTCATGAAGGCATTTCTACTTTTTTTTTTCCCAAGTGGTATTGTGATATAATGTATATTATATTATTATGCATTATATTATATATTATACAATATAATCTAATGATATCGATATCATCATATCGCCCAGGCATAGCGTTTCTCTGAGCTTCTTACAGGTAGCCCAGGTAGACCTGGCTCTCCTTTGCGCCCCGGCACGACTCCGACAACAGATCCAGGCTCACCCTGTAAAAAAACACATTTCTCTTCAGCACAACGACAGAAACATGGCGCCGGACCCTAATCTGTGCTGCCAGCATGCCATTACAAGCTGAGCCTCTCACTAAATCAAGGTGATATTTAAATACCAGTGCCTGGCATACACAGACAGGGCATTCCTCCTCCATCTCCAACTCAACATTACATACCCAGTGTCCCTGTCAAACCGAAACACACAACCTGAACCCTGAACATTGTACATCGTCTTTCTGCACTGCAACACCTGGAGAGGTGAAGCTCTTACCCGATCACCTTTCTGTCCCTTTGATCCGGGCAAACCAGCACTACCGGGCTCTCCCTAATCAACAGGAAAAAACATATTAAATACTGAGACGTATTAACATCTGTGTGTGTGTGTGTGTGTGTTTGTGTGTGTGTGTGTGTGGTTACTCACAGGGTCTCCTCTGACCCCAGGTAATCCCTGCAAGCCCTATAACAATAATAAACCATATAATAAAAAGTAATTTAGGTTACAAACTACATATTATTTAATCCTGAGAAAAATAATGTTAAAGTTATCTCAAAAGCAGGGTCAAGGATAACTTTTTTCCCTTTTTAAACAAGAAAAAAATGTAAAAGGGTCGAACAAATAAACATGAAAACAAAGAAACAAATAGACATACAGACAGAGAGAGAGACAGAGAGAGAGAGAGAGAGAGAGAGAGACAGACAGACAGACAGAGAGGGAGAGAGAGACAGACAGACACAAAGAGAAACAGACATGCAGTAAGAGAGGCAGACAAACTGGATCAACTGATAGACAGGCAACCAGACAGATAAATAGATAGAGAGACAGACCAAATTTTATTTTTCCTTTAATAGGTATTTTTCTTAACTGATGTTTAAAATAACCTCAAGACAACAGAGAAGTAAAAGTGGCATAATATTATACAATAATTATGCATATTCATAATTTTCTGTAAAACAAACTATTTATAAATGGGCCACGTATCGTCCGTAACCCACTGCACAGCTTTTCAAAGCTCTGATCATCTCCTCTTCAGGTTACTCACAGGAGGTCCTGCAACACCGGGGGTCCCTGAACGACCAGGAACGCCTGGATTCCCCTGCAATCCTGGAATCCCCTGTCAACAAACAAGCAAACAAACAAACAAACAAACAAAATTATTTGGATTAATTTTTGGAATTATTCAAATGAATTGCTAAAGAGTGTACACAGGTGTGTATGCTTTGTGTAAGCATTTTGTGAGAAAGTGAGAAATGGATTTACTTTTTATGGGAAACAAATTAGTGATTTATTAATGACTATTTAATAATGTAAATACAAATGTTACAATGGACAACTGTAAAAAACAACTGATTTAGTAGAAGGTGTTTTTATAAATGAACCTCATTCCTATATAAGGAAATTGTTTAGACCAGATTACTCTCTAATGTTTAACTTTTATTATTATTACTGCACCCGCAAAGGGCACCATCATTCTCAGTGAACGCAAAGACATCCACTCTGCTTTTGCAGTGTTTTGGTTTCTCCTCATTCCTGCTTGTAAAGCCATATTTAATAAATGTTTCCTCATATTTTCATGCTCGTTTTCTGTTGTATTCATCTTCATTGTTGGAACGATATTCAAAATATTAATGTGTAAAATAAATGAAAAAAAAAAACAAGTGGAGATTGTTCGTAGCATTTCTCACGACCCCATTTGTAAATCAAGTTTGGAAACTAGGGGTTTCTTTCTTTGTTGTAATTTTAAATGTACGTTATTTTGTCAAATTTCTGTTCGTCCCCACAGTCCTGGCAACAATGCAAATAAAACCACTTAAAAAGGCCTTATAAAGCTGACCAAATGTCCACACTGCAAATTACAAATGGTGATGATTTGTTTGGATTGTTTGGATTGAAGTGACATCTGGACTGTAGTTAAGCTAAACTGTACCACGTTGCTGTTGAACTCTCAATTCTGATTGGTCAGAAAGTGAGGATTCATTTTCTATAACAGCATCTCTGACAGTCGTGCAGCCGCAAATCACAGATTTATATTAAAGCACTCATTCCAACATGTTGTCTTTTGTAGTAGTGATAACTTATACCCTAACCTGTTTTGCTTACATTCATTGTAACTATAATTGGATAAAAATGGTGTGCTGTTCTTTAATAAATAAAAAAATAACAACACCCTGTCTTGATTATTTGATTGAACTGATTATTTTCCTCTAACAGTAGGTCCCCTGTTTTTTGTTTTCTTACAAAGCATGTGTGCACAAGTAGAATTAATGCAAGACAGGCAAAAGTTAACAAGTTACCAACAGATACTCACACTTTCTCCTTTTTCTCCTCTTAACGATGGTCCTGCAGGACCAGCAGGTCCCTCGGGTCCCCTGAGGCCCTCACGACCAGGTGTGCCATCACGACCCTGACACACACATTTATTAATCACACCAGCAGAAAATCATAAAATCTTTCTTTCTGTAACTCCCAGAAAAGAAATGATAAATGTCTGTGATTAACTCACAGGGTCTCCTTTCCTCCCAGGCACTCCATCACTGCCTCTCTCACCCTGAACACAAATTCAGTAGCATCATTTGTGGATGTCATTCTGAACGTCATCTTTTAACAATATTAACAATACGGAGGAAAAATGCCTGATTAATATTTTTCTTTACGTGCAAAATTTCGAAAAATTAATATCTCAATAATACATATAATCAATATACAACTGGCTGAGCACTTTATTAGGAACACCTGTACACATACACATTCAAGCAATTATCTAATCAGCCAATCGTGTGGTAGCATTGCAATGCATAAAATCATGCAGATACGGACCAGCAGCTTCTTGTAATGTTCACATCAACCATCAGAATGGGGAAAATATATGATTTCAGTGATTTTGACCGTGGCATGTTTGTTGGTGCCGGACAGGCTGGTCTGCGTATTTCTATAACTGCTGATCGCCTGGGATTTTCACACACAACAGTCTCTAGTATTTACTCAGAATGGTGCAATAAAGAGAGAGCATCCAGTGAGCAGCAGTTCTGCAGACGGAAACACCTTGTTGATGAGAGAGGTCAACAGAGAAGTCTGGTTTGAGCTGACAGAAAAGCTACAGTAACTCAGACAACGACTCTGTACAATTGGGGTGAGCAGAAAAGCATCTCACATCTGGTTCTACTTCTGTCAGCCAAGAACAGAACGCTGAGGCTGCAGTGGGCACAGAATCACCAAATCTGGACAACTGAAGACTGGAAAAAATGTAGCCTGGTCTGTTGAATCTCGATTTGTGCTGAGGCAAACAGATGGTAGGGTCAAAATGTGGCACCAACAGCATGAATCCATGGACCCAACCTGCCAACAGTCCAGGCTGGTGGAGGTGGTGTAATGCTGTGGGGAATGTCTTCTTGCCCCTCTTTGGGCCCATTAATACCAATCAACCATCATATGAATGCCATGAGTATTGTAATGCTGACCATGTGCATCCCTTCATGGCCACAGTTTACCATCTTCTAATGGATACTTCCAGCACGATAATGCACCATGTCACAAAGCAAAAGTCGTCTCAAACTGTTTTCATGAGCATGACAACGAGATCAGTGTTCTTCAGTGACCTTCCCAGTCACCGGATCTGTATCCAGTAGAACACCTTTGGGATGTGTTAGAACGGGAGATTCACAGCATGAAGTGCACCTGAAACATCTGCAGGAATTGCGTGATGCAAACATGCAGTTAACATGGAGCAGAATTTCAAACACGTTTCCAACATCTTGTGGAATCCATGCCACGAAGAATCGAGGCTGTTTTGAGAGCAAAAGGAGGCCCTACCCAGCATTAGTATACTGTTCCTAATAAAGTGTTGGGTGAGTGTACGTCTGACCAACACTGCAATAAAGATTCAGTCACATTGTTGGACATTACCTTCTGCCCTGGTTCCCCTTTCTGACCCTTTAAAAAAAAGAAATTAACAACAGGATATTAATGACACAGGCATTATGACTTGATTTCTAACTCTCTCTCTCTCTCTTTCTGTGTGTGTGTGTGTGTGTAGTCACTTACCTGTGGGCACTGAACAGTACAACCTTCTGAATGTCCAGGACCCTACACAAAAAAAAAAAAAAATTTAAAAAAAAAGCAAAATTAAATGTTTGCGTCTGGTCTTTTTTCTACATGCCTTTGACTACATCATTTGGACACCTGTTTTTTTTGACATTACGGGATTTTAAGAGTGCAATTCTTTTAGGGATGATTATAAAGTGGAAAAAGCCCCTAAATATCAGAGGGAAACTGATACTTTTGGTTTATTTGCTATTTGATCTGGTTTGGTGTCTTACTGCACATAATTAAACAATTCAAAAAGCAAAAAACATTGGCTGAGGGGCATGAAAACACATTCATAACAAGCAAAACTGCTCAGAAGCAGGAACATACCATCACAATCACCAGAGCACAGAGAACATGGAGCTGCACTCAATATATCATTAGATAATTATGGAAATTACTAGTTTAACACGTTTTATGAATCACATCCACTGTTTATTTTCTCTTTTTGGTCGTCAGTCTAAATCTCCAGAACCAGATTCAGGATCAAATCGCTTTCTTACTGCAATCAAACCACACAGAGTTCTACTGGAACCAGACCGAGACCAAGAAGATGGTTTCAGACTTGTTGCTTTGGTCTGCACCCGAGTTCAATTTGTGTGTTCTTACCTGCACAAACGAACCATATCAAAAAGGAAAAAAAAAAAAATGCCAGGGTTCGATTCAAATGGACAAAACATATGTGAAAGCACCCTAAAAGGAATTGGCTTATGGGTAAATAGGAAATTTGTACTTTATTCATCTCTCAACCTCACTGACAGATAGCTCAAAAGCAAGAGAGAGAGAGAGAGAGAGAGAGAGAGAGAGAGAGAGAGAGAGAGAGTGTGAGTATGAATGCAGAGGGTGTCTAACCGGTACAACAGTTCCTCTTGCGAGGCCGCAGAGCAGCTCTGCAAGTTCAGGTTGGAGTCTGTAGACATCATCTGCATCCCGAGCCTGCAGCAGATTCTGAGGGCTGCTGTCTGTAACCGCCAACAGCAGCTCCTCTGAGTTCGCACGGCCGACTCCAACAGCCAGCACCGCCACACCTGAGACACAAGAACATAACTGAGTATTAAATAGGGGTGGAATGGACAATGTTATGGAGCAATGAATCAATTTAAAAGGCAACAATTGAAATGAATCGGGGTATCATCAAATATCACATTACGGTCGTGTCGTATCATGTGACAGCCCTGAGATTTACACCCCCAGTGTTAAACCATCTTAAGGGTCAGTGAGTTTACTTTTTTCTATTAAAGCAAAGATTTTCTCAGCATGTTATATGTAATATTAAATTGTCCCAAAACAGGCTCAACAGACCAGGGCTCGTCCAAGCACCTGAAAAAATACTATAGCAGTATTTTTTTTTAAAAAAGTAAAAAAAAAAAATTTAAAAAAAACCTAAAAAACCGGCAGTTATTCAGCAACTATAGATTTCTAAACTGATCCAGAGCAGCTTCTGTATGAAGCTTGGAAGCTATACATACGTGTATAAATTATAAACATGTCAAATTACTTCTTTTTTTCTGTGGCGTATTTAATAAATGTACATTTTTATCAGTTTTTTCCTTTGTTTTGAAATTGCTAGAGGTAAGATTTTCAGATGTTTAAAAAATTCAGAACCCTAAAGATTCTCTACTACTGTTTTTCCAATTACAGGCATTTATGTAAATTATTTAGCTGAAGGCAGCTCATCGGACCACAGATTAACTACAGGGCTAAAGACATTAGCTCTGAAGGGACAGAGATTTCAAAGATAGACTTTGGTAGGGTTTTCCTTTTATTTGCCTTCTCTGGTCTGAATAGAAAACTGATGGCATGACTTGTTTAATAAACAAAAAAAGTAGATGACAACAAAAACAAACTTTAAAGTAGAGATGGCTGAGGCACGTGAAGCCAGCCGACCACATTTTGACACGTTCCCATGATTGGCTAGTGTTACTGTGATTGATAGGGGACACAGCGTATGCTAGCCCTCCCACCAACAGCCAACATTGCTCTTTTAGCCACGGATGGCTGTAGCATCATTAGGATTTGAACTGCCGTCCTCCAGACTATAGAACAAATGCTTTGCTGTTGCACCACTAGGAAGCTAATCCGCCTTTTTTTCCTGGTACTCTCCCGATCCCGATACTGGGTATAAAATAGTAACGTCAACAAAGCATAACCACTTCGAATCTCGTTATTCATAGCCATAAACTAACTATTAATGGTTCTGCATTAAAATGTAACTGTTTTCGCTATTCGGTATTTTAGCTGCTTAGCCAGACCTTTCCAATCAAAGTATTATAACTGGACCAGGGTGACGTAGATCCCAGAAACATCTGTCTATAGAACCTGCGTGCTAACTAGCCTGCTAGCCAGCTAACTTACCTAATGTTAGTTATGAACAGAACGGTGGCTTTTATGTTAAGAAATGTTGAGAAATATGAGTCACCAGAATCCCTCAGTGCAGTCACAGGACGCCGGATGTCATCTTCAGATTTCCTGTCAGCGATGATGACGACTACACCTGGAACGCCAGGCCTTCGACCCGCACTCTCACTCAACAGAAACTGTCTCGTGAACGTCAAGGCCTGACCTAAACACACAAACGAAAAATGCATTTTACTTTACAATGAAATCAGGGTTAAACAAACATAAAAAAACAAACAGTGAGTGTCATGGCTATTTGTGGCAAGAAGGGTTGTTTGTATTTTTTTTCCACACACACACACACACACACGCACACACACACACCTATATTATTTCCTGGTCTGTCAGTAAATGGGGTGGAGAAAATCTCCCGCAGAATGGTTTCGCTGTTGCTATGCCGGCTGAGGAGAAAGCGCACTTTGGGATCATCACCGTAGACCACCACCGCCATCTGAAGGAATAAAGCAGTAGACAGAGCAGCATAGTTAGCGCCCACTTTACCTCACAGTAACATGCGCACGTTCACTAGAGCTGTTAAATTCCTTTAAAAAACTGTACTGCAATTTCAACTGGTTACAAACATTTAGCATTGAAATGCAGTTGCATATTAATGAGCCTATTGCACTGTAATGCCACCTACAGACTGAAGATTAGCACTACACTCTGTGCGTCCATCACATAAACCTCAGGAACTGAAAAGTACGAGATGGCAAAACTGAATTTATAATAATTTTCTAACATAAAAGTTACAGATTCATTCATTCACTCATTTTTAGTAAGCGCTTTATCACGGTGGATCCTGAGAGCACTTTTATTAATATTCTAAAACAAAATTCAGGCGGGTGGCGTTGCTGCCTCACAGCTCCACAACCCCGTGGTTCACTCCTTGTTCGAGTTCCACATGTTCTCCCCGTGTCTTTGCGGGATTCCTCCCAGTTAGTGAATCTGAATCAATAGCTTCTATTTCACTGTACATGCTCACTACACAGGGTTTAACATAACATCCTACTTACACCTACATACCTCTTTAGAACATCTACAGTTATCCATATAAAGTAGTCACTATTGTAGCCAGGGTGGCGTTTCACACGGTTTTAGACCCACCTGTGAGTCCCGGGCACCGATGGAGGTGAAAGATCCAGCAGCGCTCGCAAGCAGGGACAAAACAGGCTCCCTTAAAGCAGAGCGATCACGAGTGGCGGGGACCAGGAACACCACATCCAAACGCCCATCCACACACACTGAGAGAGACAGAAAATAATATGGGGCTCACTGAACAACTCTTAAACATACTGATGGAAGTGTGAAAGCGTTGCTTTCCGTGTTTTTAGGGATTTCCCTGCCTGTCAAATTTTGGACTAAGCTGATTGACAATAAAACACATCTGGATATCTGGATAAATTCCATCAGTTTCTGCTTTTCTATTTAAACCACAGCGCTGCTGAATTCTGGATTCTGATTGGTCAGAAGGTGCTGATTAATTGACAGTAGTTCAGTCTACAAACACAGGGTTATAATTAATGCTCTCTGTCCTGAAGACTTTCCTGGATTTTGGAAAACTTTAAGTTACAGCTTCACCTCTGACTCTTACAAAGCACTGATACTGGAGACTCCTTCCATAAATGTTAAATACATTGAACGTCTCTTCACAGAAAACATCACCATTTGACATTAAATCATTTATTATCAGTCTTCAATCATGTGGACAGTCTGCCATACAAGTCCCTGTGAATGAGAGCGGCTGTTACTTAATTTTTAACGCCATGCCAGCATTCATTCATTAATTCATGGCATGGAGCAAGATTATAAATAAATAGATGAATAAAAATAAATAAATAAATCAATAAACAACCACACGAAAGACTAAGTAGGAATACAAATAATCACAGTCAGATAAGAGATATTTTAAATAGTCAAAACAATTTAAAAGTATCAAATATTCCATACTGAGCAAGTTAAAAATCATTATGAGTTTGAGAAGTTATATATACACTATAGATATAGATTAATATAGAAAATTAATCAACACCTTCTGACTGGAAGATCAGATCTGAGAATTCAACATCACCACATTATTATTATTACTATGTTTATTACATTTTTATTTGAATCTTCTCTACTTCTAAATTTGTTCATTATAATATTGGTCTAAACTTTGGCTAGAAGCGGGAATTTTCGCTCAGTGACTGACTGATTATTGAACCACGCCTGCACAGGAGTTGCCCCGTGCACTAGGTGGCAGTATACACCTAAAACACTGACCTGAAATCTGTGGATAAACTCAGAGTGGCAACAAACTTCACGACCATGTTACTTTTATTTGTATTTACTTGTTATTTGTATTCCAACACTGGAAGTAATAATTATTCACGCCTCCTGAATTAGGATTGGCTAACAGTTCTTACAAGCAGTCCACTGACTGGATAATTAAAAAGCCATATTTTGGAAAAAGGACACAAATATCCAACAAAAGAGATTGCTGCGTCGGCTGAATAAAACCTAAAACTCCAGCCATAACAGCCCTGCTTGAAGAAGAAAAAAAAGCACCATCAACCACCATCAAGGTCTGAACTGCACATGGGTAATTTATCTAAAAATAATCTCTTTAAGTCTATCAACACACCTCAGTCACCTGACTGAATATGGTGATAAAAAGGAAACTCCATAGCAACAAGAACCAAAAGCGTAAGAATATTAAAACGATAAAAAACATGTAAGAGATAAGAATAAAACTGTGCAACCTGTGCGCTCTTCCACGACAGCCTCCGGGCCAGGGTAATCATAGAAGACGGGCTGCACAGTGAAACGGTACCGATGGCCCAGTCTCAGACTCGTCACACGGAACGAGCTAGTCGTATCAGGGAGAGTGAGCGACTGGATGCTACCTGGGTATGAAACCAACAAACACAGTTACACACACACTCAAACACAATTTAGATGTGTTTCAGAAAGCTCCATGTCTCACCTCTTTCATCCTGCCATCGCAGTATGTATCCAGTGGCACCTGATAACGGGCTCCAAGCCAGCAGTACAGAATTCTGGGTAACGTCTACCACCCTGAAGTCCGTTACAGGCTGCTGTGGAGCTGAGAGAGTGAAGTATATACACACACAGGTATATTAATTTAAGAACAGGCAGCGAGTGAAGTGTGAACAGTGAACTGGGAAATGTGTGTTTCTGTTTTCACTCAGTACCAGTGGACTGTGTGACGGTGACAGGTTGACCTTCTCTGCCACCCAACACAGCAGCCAGTCGGATGGTGTACGTCAGTCCAGAACGAAGTCCTTCTAAAGTGTACGAGGTCGCATCTCGATCAATCAGACGACTCGATTCAGTTTCACCTAAGAAGAGCAAGCATGTCATTGGACCACTGATCGGAAGGTCATGAGTTCAAATCCCAGCACCGTCAACCTGCCACTGCTGAGCCCTTGAGCAAGGCCCTTAACCCTGAACTGCTGGGATAAATGAGATTAATGTAAATCGCTTTGGTAAGGGTGATAAGTGTGTCTGCCAAGTGCCATAAATGTAAATGTAAAGTGTGCTGTAAACTTCACAGTCGGAGCTGTTTACCTTGTGAGGAGCTCCAGTAGATTCTGTATCCATCAGCTCCTCTGACTGCTCTCCAAACAATACGCAGTGACCCTGGGGCTAACTGTTCAACGCGCACTTCCTGTGGTCGTTCCTCATACACCGCTCCTGAAACACACACACACACACACATATTGTCACAATCATACCTGCAAAAATAAATGCATTCTGTTAGCAGTCATGCATGATGTACACACACTTACCTGTGGTGACCTTGACAGAAACCGGAGGTCCTTCTCTGTTCTGTACCATAGCCACAACCTGAACATCATACTGAGCTCCTCCTTCCAGCTGCCTCAGATCCACTGATGTTATATTGCCGCCAACCAGCTGAGACCGCTCCTGCCCACCTACACAACCCCCCCACACACACATCAAATCAACAACAGGTTTATCGCCATACTATAGTACAAGTACACGCAAAATCCAGCTTGGTCCGACCAAAACACATACTGGTAGCTATTATGGGTCTGATTTACTGGTCAAAAAAGCTCTGATACACACATCAGATGCCATGTGATACTATGTAGCATAATCCTAGTGCATGCTGTTTTTCACCATTAACAATGACAATCAAAACTATGGAAGTATTTTCCGAAAAAATTTCAAAAGTAACTGCAAACTGCATTTGCAATTGCGTTTTCTATTTGTGAACGCATAAACTGTGACATAATTCAAATGAAAATGCAAATCTGAAACTTTTATAGGGGAAAAAAAGAAAAATAAAAAACTTACAATAGCCTAGCTGCATAAGTGTGCACACCCCTAAACTAAGACTTTGCTGAAGCACCTTTTGATATTATTACACCACTCAGTCTTTTTGAGTCTATCTACATGGCACATCTTGACTTGACTTGACTTTTCTCACTCTTTCTTGCAAAAACATTTTAGATCCATCAGATTTTGAGGGCATCTCCTGTGCACAGCCTGCTTTAGGTCACCCCACAGATTAGTTGGATTCTAAAATCGACTGGTATTTTTTAGCTATTCGTGATTCCTTCCTCCTTGATAAAAGCCTCAGTTCTGGCTGAAGAAAAGCAGCCCTAAAGCATGACGCTGCCACCACCATGCTTCACTATGGGTATGGTGTTGTTTTGGCTATGTGCTTTTTTCCGCACTAACCACACCTTTTGGAATTGTGGAATTATTATACCTTTTGGAATTGGTCTCATCGGACCATAACTCATTTTGCCACGTGGTTTTTGTAAGACAGGTCATCTGTCTAGCCACCCTACCCCATAACCCAGACGTGTGAAAAATACGAGAGCCTGTTGTCATATGCAGAGAGTAATCAGTATTCTTCAGATATTCCTGCAGCTCCTTCAATGTTGGCAGCCTCCTTGGTAAGCTTTTGTCTTGTCCTTTTGTACATTTTTGGAGGGACGTCCTGTCATGTCACTGTGGTGCTCCACGTCATGTCACTGTGGTGCTCCATCTTCTCCACTTGTTGATGATGGCCTTCACAATGTTCCATGGTACACATAATGTTTTGAAAGTTTCGACAGTCAGTCCCTGTTCAGGCTTTGTCAGCTCTTTGTGGACCGTGGCTTCAGCAGTCAGATGAAACCAAGAAGATGTCTAGAAAATCCTACACAAATAGCTGGTCTTTATTTGGGGTTAATCAGAATTATTTCACTGATGACAGCTGTATAATAATTGCTTTTGAACATGAGATCGAATGTGGTTGTATCTTTCTGAACACAGACAAATGCCCAATTATAAATGGTGTGCACACTCATGTAACAAGGTTATTCTAACTTTTTAATTTTTCCTATTCTTCCCTAAAATGTTTGCTTGTTTTTCACTTAAGTTTTATAAGTTTTTCATCGCAAAAACTTGCCATTTTAATAGGGGTGTGTAGACTTTTATATCCACGGTATAGAGCCTTTAGCACATACACTTAGTGTTCATGTGGAACTTTTGTATTATGGGCAAACATATTACCTTATCCGATCAACTTCTTCATTAGTTAGCTCCCATTCAGGCATGTTTATTTTAGAAATACCAAAAGCAATAGCAAGAATTTGCTTCATGTTCACTTTGAATGAAAAAAAAAAAAAAAGCTTATGCTCACTCACCGTCAGATCTCTTCCACACCACCCTGTACGCTGTTGCTCCCTGAACTCCAACCCAGCTGATCCGTACCACCTCCCCTCGAGACTCGTAGTCTACCTTAGGAACAGGCCCAACCACTACCTCCTCTGTAAATGAGGAAGGAAAGAGCAGTGTGTGTTCAACCAGATGTCAAAGTTTTATTACAAAAAGCAACATATCCATTTTTACACATTTTGTTTATTTAAAAAAACCTTAAATTAGACACTTAAGACAAGTATTAGATTTTTTCCACAAATGTATAAACAATTATGTTTGCTTGTAATATTTCTCGATTATATTTCTCTATTAAAACATCTTAAGAACAAATGTTACATCAATATTTATGCAAATAAATCTGCAAGAATTCAGACGACTTCTACGCAGCTGCTCTCTGCACTCTTCATTCAGATCAGGCAAATTCCCTGCGTGCTATTTCACATCTCCAAGACTCCCAGATTTTTCTTGAGTAGAAGCATCAGAAACTATTTTTGTTTTTCAAAAGTGTCTAATCAGGGATAGAGAATGCGGACTCAATAAGGAAATGGCATTGTTTTTCTTTGCTGATGTAACAAAAATATGAGACAATTTAAAAAAAAAAATAAGACGATGGCAAGCTTTAAATCTAATAGAAGTCTAGTACTGTATATTGGCTTGACAACTATTGTATCTAGTCGTGATTATCACATTAATCACTGCACATTTAGTGTAATGTAACAATATGGCTTCATTATTTGCCGACTTTTAAACCAGCTATTGATCCAGTACATCCAATTATTTTGCATTTACATCTTTATTTTATCGCACGCCGACAGTTAATCATGCACACAACTTAATGAAGCCACAAGATGCTAAATCGAGATCATGAAATAGTAATGTGCGCACAGGATATAGGCGATTATATCATGCTTCTAAATCATTATTATAAAATAAATAAAATAAGGTCAATGTTTTTATTATCTTGCTGAACTCTTCTGTAAAGAAAGTTTGCCCATGGTTTGAATGATAAGCTGACCGAGCACTCATCTGCTACACTTACAGCTTCACTTTACGTGTTGTTCATAACTTTATCTATGAAAATTTCTTTTCTCCACATAAACAATGAACATAAATACAATAAATATAATATTAAATACTGATGTGAGCAATTTCAGTGTTAAATCCTCACTGTGCATGCTTAACTCAACTCTGAATACAGCTACTGTGATGTGTAATTAGAGATGTGCGTTTGTACCTGTCCTGGTACTCTGAGTGGCAGCTGGTCCCTCACGGGAGCCAACCAGAGCAGAGACAGATATCCTGTAGGTGGAGCCTTGCTGTAACCCACTGACGGTGTAGGACGTGACACCGGCAGATACGATCTGAGAGTCTTCCGTTCCTGCAGGTAGAAACGACAGAATACTCGAGACAAATCTGAGTACCGCAGGCCTAAATAAATACATCTGTTACAAATCTCACACAGTGAACTCATTTCCTGCCTACCATCACGACGCTGCCAGGTGATTTTGTATCCCGTTGCTCTGGATACAGGGTCCCAAGATATGCGAATCTGCGTCGAACCGACGTCAATAAACTGTAAACCTGTGACCGCCCCAATATAGCCATTTGTCCTGGTGGAGAGAGTCACCACGTCTCCGAGCTGACTGCCAATCAAAGCAGTCACACCCACAATGACGGATTCATCAGGCTGCAGTCGCTCTATAGTGTAGGAAGTGACGCCTGCACCGAGCTCGTGGAACTGCTCCGGATCTGAATGAGAGAGAGCGAGAGAGAGGAGGAAGATAATCTGTTTCACAGACATTCCAACACATTAACTATAAACCGATAAAAAGTATGACATGACTTTCTGTAATTAATTTTAAAAAAAAACAAAAAACTGCTAGCTTTGGCAAATTGCTGTGGAATATGTGACATATATATATTCAATGTATTTCATATACTTACTGCTGCCTTGTCTCCAGGTGACTCTGTAACCTGTAGCCTCACTGACCACATTCCATGCAATCCTGATCCGTCGACTGTTGACATTCACTATACGCAGGTTCGTCACCTTGCCCGGAATTTGTGCTGTCGTAAAGTCTGTTATGGAAACACGTCATTCATCAACCGATCCATCAACCACTTGTGTGCAAATCTATATATATATATATATATATAGTATATTGCTTTTCCCCCACAAGCTGAACAACCAAGGAAAGAAATTATAGTCTGAGACCATCAGAACAATCAAATTAGTCCTGTGCTGCAGAGATCTCAAGTCAAACCACCTACATCTGATCTAGCTACTCTAGGACTTCAGAAATTATATTAGATATTTTCATTATTCTTCACAGTAAAGGTAAATATACACAATGTTTATGGAACTGGGGTACTATTAGAAGACTTTTTATGACTTTAAAAGACTATGGAAATGCACATTTAAGTCATCAGAAAATATAAACTGCAATAAAACAAACCAGAGAACAAATCCACTTAAAATAAAGTGGACAATTAAGAGATGATATGCCAGCTATCTGAATCCCCATGTGTTCACATACATTTGCAACAATTAATTCTTAAGGCTTTTGTAGTTTTACTCAAAACCTTTAAACCTTCACATACTTATTCACACACAGGGGCAATTTAAAGTCACCAATCCACCTACTGGCATGTTTTTAGGAGGTGGTAGGAAACCAGAGAAGTCAGAGGAAACCTATATGAAGAACATGTGAAACTCCACATAGAGAGCAACCCAAGTTCAGGACCGAACCCTGGACCTATTGTTAAAATCGCCATACAAAAACATTTTAGTTAAACTGAATTGAATTGCATTTTCATTTTATATCCATACTCATCAGGTTTAACAAAATATCATTAGATGAAATTTTCTGACAGCATTACTCACACCTAAGCAATACAACGATAAACAGGGTGACATAAAGCAACGAAAAAACAACAAAACAAAAAACCTTTTACTATTTTTATGCTCAGCTGAATGCTCATTGTGTGAGCTTGGACTGAGGCAAAGACATCTTCCTGAGGTCTAAAAGTCAAAGAAAAGCGGAAGGTGGAAAACTCTAGACCACATGTTTGTTTACGCAGGGTGCTTCATCCTGTTTACCCACTGTAATGTAACATGACTAAACACACACAAGCAGACAGACAAGCAAGCACGCACACACACACACACACACACACACACACACACACACACTCACACACACACACCTGGTGTGATGTAGATGGTTGCCGGAGGTCCCTCAGTGTAGCCCACCAAGGCAGTCACACTCACAGAGTAAGACACACCTCCTGCGAGGTCACGGAGGTCAAACGTCGTCTGATTTCCATAAACGACACGTTTTACCTCCGACCCAGCTGGAGAGGGAGATACAACAAGTTCACAGAAAGAAACCTCACTAATAAAAGAAACATCATTAATAAAAGATCTTTGGCTGCATTAACACTAATATTAATGATTAATATTCATATGAAATAATTAATAATTAGGATCCAGCAATATTTGTTAGTAACATTCTGCATATTCTTCTTCTGCAAAATGCGTTCTTACTCTCCGTGTTGAGGACGAGGATGTTATACTGCGTTGCCCCGGCGACCCCGGTCCACGCCAGCCGTACGGCGCGTCCTATAATCTCCACCACTCGCAGGTTGCTGACTCTACCAACCAAAGGTAACGCTACACACAGTATTCACACAGTAAACATACAACCATCATCATCATCACCATCATCATCATCATCACCAACATTATGCCTAATATATCATCTTAAAGAAAACCTTTTTTGTTTCTGATTAACTCCTTTTGGACTTTCACAAAAGCATTTCTACAATGCGCAGTATGTATCACAATTTATACGTTTGTGAATAATTTCTAAGAAACACACTACCGAATTTTTTTAAGCCTGTTGATATTATTATATTATACTATATTTTTTACGTTCTAAAAAATTGCACTTTTATTTATAAAAAAAAAAGTTAACAAAAATCAGTAAAGTTTTTAATATCAGATCAGATGCTTTGAGTTATTTAAAAAATAATAATAAAAAGTAAAAAAAAAAAAGATGAAATGGTATCTATATCTCAGAAACGCACACTGTGACATAACATCACAATATCGATATTATATGATCATATCTCCCAGCCCTATACACTGTACTACTACTCTAGTGGAGCTACACTCATGTCGATCTGTGAGCTAGTTAACTAGCAGTTAACTAGCTGGCTAGCAATTAATGGTTGATAGATATTAATATTAATTTTGTTTTAAAAGACTAAAGATATAGAGGAGGCATTTTTAGTAGCGTTATGTAGGAATAACACACTTCGGGATGTGATGTTATAGGAAAATAATCATCGACAGTGCCGTGTAATGAAACAGAGTTACTGTTGCTTATTTTCCTATAACAGCACATCCTAAAGTGTTTTATTCCTCTTACACCACAGCAACTTGCCAACTATTACAATTTTTTATTTAGTAAAAGGTGAGACAAAACTTTTTATCCATTTCTAGTTACAAAAGACATTGAAACTTCTAACAATTAAGATTTGAGAATTTAACAATGCTGTGGTATAGAAATAGACATTAAAAACATTATTATGCAACATGGACTGTTTAAATGGTTTAAAATACCACATCCAGGGATACTTTAAAGCTTAAAGCGTAACGTTCTTGGCACATTTTTAGGGGTTTTGGGGTTTGTTTGTTTTTTGACCTGGTGTGGGCTCCTCCCGTCCATCGTACAGCGTGTACAGAGTTATGATGTAATCGGTACTTGGCTGAAGACCCTTTATTTCATATCTTGTGGTACTCTGGGGGAAGGTCTGCGTGTGAACCCTGCTGCCTGTGGATAGACAAGAAGGAGGACCGTTTCAGGTACTGCGTCATTGTGGGTATTTCCCAAAGATCCATACCTCAATTTAATTTAAAAAAAAAAAAAAAAAAAAGCACTCATACTTGTTCTGAATAACAAAACTGTGAGTGAATTGATTCTTCAGGAAGCCACGCCCACTTTGGTTCTTTGGTTATCAACAATAAAGATTTCAATAACAAGGGTGGAAGAAGATTATCACCTGAAATTCATAGTAATCTCTCCACAGTGTACTACAAGAGTCAGTCAATTATAAAACCTTAAATGTGCAACACAGATTAGAGAAACAGACTATACGTGCAATCTCTCACATTGGCTGGCAATGACCACTTTAGTGTCCATGATGGTATAGTTCTCAAGTAACAGACACTAATCTGGAAAGTATCTGGCACTGACAAATATACAGCTAGCTAGCAAGATATACTTTAGCAATCTTGCAGGGGAAATGTGGTAAAAAATAGATGAAACTCTATGCAGACACCCAAGCTCAGGATCAAACCCAGGACCTGGGACCTATAATGCAGCTGTTTCCTCTTGTGTGGAAATTTCTATGATATATACTTCTATGAATTTCTATGATGGTATAGTTGCAGATTTCTACAGAAGTCCAGAAGGGCCATGAGGTTTTTTTTTTTCTTTTGATCTCAAGATAACAAAATGCATGATTAAGCATACGTGCTGTACATCACGGCCCTTCTGGACTTCTGTAGAAATCTGCAACTATACCATCATGGACACTACAGTGACCCTAAACGAGCAGTCAGTTTCACTGCCAGTCAACCTGAGGGACCAGGATGTGAACGGCCATGTTGACATGACGTCACTCACTGAACTCAGGGTTGAGGAGACTTTCCCCACGTTCCCGAGCAGGAATCCCAAATTGAGTAGTTTTTTTTTTCTTTCCTGGTCGGAGGATGAGTTACGTCCTCTAGTCAAATGCAGCATTAACTCAACTCTGACTATAACCATAAATGATCACAGATATTTGTATTTACTTCTCTGTTAGTCTCTGTGAGTGAGTAACGCAGGGATGTAAACAGTGCCAGTGAAGGTATCGTGCAGTGTATAAAGCTTGCATGCATGTGTGTGTGTGTGTGTGTGTGTGCTTGAGTGTGTGACTCACTTGCTCCCTCTTTCCTCCACTCTAGTCGATAGCCTCTGGCTGCTGCTATGAAGTTCCAGGTCAGCAGGATGCTGGAGGGTCCTGTTGTAATGGCTCTCAAAACCTGCTGCTCTGCTCGCTCTAAAGTCCAAACACAACATTACAAACATTTTAGGCTTTTTTAACCCGTTTCAGACACACGTTCACACGCATCCCGTCTGTGACTCAGATGTTTAATAATGATTCTGTTTTCTGAATCGCCAGACAGTGAGTCAGACTCTGAATCAAAAAGGACAATTTAACATGCGTGACAGTGTGGAACGTTGGGTCTGATATCGTTTTGATGCAACGCGGCAAAGTGGAAAGCGATTTCTTATTCACCTTTTTATTTTTAAAAACACACAAACGTTTTCTTCATATGAATGAAAACGAATAATATTTTGGTATTTCCATTCACAAGTAAAATCACCACTAGTTATTCTAAAACAAAAAGAGGAAAAATCTGGATGACTTCTTGATTAAAGACGAGATGCAGATAATAATGCAGATAATCAAGATAAGGCTTTTTTTTTTTTTTTTTTAGCAAGCAGTCAGGCTAATGAGAATCAAGATCTACTAATTAGGACCCAATGATCTTTTACCCAAATATCTGGCTCTATAATGACTCCCAAGTGTGTGCGTGAGAGAGAGAGAGAGAGAGAGAGAGAGTGTGTGTGTTTGTGTGTGTGTGTGTGTGTGTGTGTGTGTGTGCACGTACCTATCTTAAAGCGTGCATTTGCTGCAGGCCCTTCTGTTTCCCCATTATACAGAGCAATGACTGTGACAATGTACTCCGTCTCCGGTCGCAGATTCACCAGTGTGTGAGCCTCACTGTCACCGCTCACCTCTACAGTCTCTATATCACTTCCTGAGAGAAGAGAGAGAGAGAGAGAGAGAGAGAGAGAGAGAATGAAAAAATGCATAATAAAAGTAATACTCCAGCATTTTTCAACCTTTTCTCTTGGCTATTGAGAAACTCAGCTTAGACATGAGAGTTGTAACTGGGTACGAATATATTATCCAGATTTGAACAGTGTCCTAAACGAGTGTGAATACAGGTCTGAACAGAAGGTAAGCAGTTTTTTTAAAGTAGCAGTCAGGCAGAAAACTAGAATTTAATATACTGTTTGCAGTATTCTGTTGCATGGTATCACTTAGTGTCGGTGTTTTCACAGAATTCATGATATTGTATCGTTGTCCACTTTTCGCCCCTCGATGTAGCTTCACTACAATACCAAACCGCTCAACCACTGAGAATCCCTAGCGTGATCAACCAATCCAGACCCCTGACTGAGACACGTCACTCTGGCGTCACCCACACTGCGGATGAGTATAGTGATTTTTAAGAGCAAGCCAGAACGAGATAACGGTCTGCATTGTGTATCTGCGATACGTAGATATATTTACGCAGAACCTGGCAACCCTGGTCACGGAACATTAACAAACATCATATGAACGAGTGGTTTTAACACGACCTGAACACTGCCTTACTGAGCTCTAAACCCTATAACAGACTTTATGACAGATTGAAAGTTAGCTTGCTCACTCAATCACGTAAGATAAGAGTTCGAAAGCTTGCCGGAAAGTTCCACAGGGCATCTGGTTCAGGAGGAGAATAATAATATTCTCCAAATTACTACTTTTGTTGTTATAATTTGTGAATGACAATGTCTTCTTTTTCCAGCTCTTTAAGAGTGTAAAAAATAAAAATAAAAACTGCCGGTATAGACCACACCCACTCTCGGTTTAAATCTGAATCCAAAAACAGAAACAAATATTTTGAGCACTAAACAGATACAGATACAGATATTGTGTTACTCCTGTATTAAGACATGAGTTTGGAGTAAACAGGTTTTCTGCTAAACTTCTCTGTTTTACCAACTACAGTTTACTGAACAAATATAAGCACATTAGACGGATCAACATACCTGAGTCACTTGCAACCTTCACTGAATGATCTTTTGTATTTTTTTTTTTAGTTCTCATCATTTTGAGTCATGTGTGCTATCTTTTCCATCACTTTTATTTGTCTGTAATTTGGTAATCACTCTGTAATCCCTGTTTTTATATGATGATTCTATCAGTGCGTGTTCCTGTGCAGATTAGCTGCTTAACCCTTGCGTAGTCTTAACATTGTGTCTACTCCGTTTGTCCAAAGGGTCAAAAATGACCCGCCTTCACTAACCCCTTAAAATAAAGAGGCTTCATTGAATTTTAAACCCCAAATCTACTTTCATGAAGAAACAATCTGTCATTGATCAGAAACTTTGTGAATATCTGGGTTTTCCCTCTTCACAGTGCAGAAAGACTGCATATAAGCAGTGCACACCACTCTTTTTCTCGGCTGGTAAACATTTTTGACCCCTAAGACAACACAAGGGTTAAGGAACCACCTTCTGAAGCTGACTAAGGAGATGTGTAAACTTGTATACGCCCTTTCTATACAATTATGAATATTCATTATTTTGTAACCTTTGAGAAATTTTACTATTGTTTACGCCTCACTATAAAGGAGCTACGCCTCCTCTGATCACTTCTGAAGTACAGCTGAAGTGATAACTCACTGAGTTACACAGAGGAAGAATAAACCTCTCTCCTTTTGCTACATCAGATTGTCTGCTGGTTTTATACGGGGAACAGGGAAGATTCTTCTAGAGCAGCTAGGTTACATTCCTACACAGTTTCACCCAAAACCCATTTGTTAGTGTGTTTGAATGCTCACCTACAAACGGGCCCCAGACCAGCCTGTAACCTCTGGCGCCACTCACTCCTTGCCAACGCACTTCAACACTGCTGTTTGAGCTTGTGACAACAGAGAGCTGTTGCACTCCTTGTAAACGCACTACACACACACACACACACACACACACACACACACACAAATAAACAGCATACAGCATTACATCATAGTTTATCATTATATATCATGTACAATACTAAAACTTATGATTATCACTTTTTATTTTTTACCACTCATAGCTTCACAGATTAGCTGTGAAAAAAAGTTTACGTGTTTTATAAACAAGTACTCTGTGCAGGTTTTGTATTTTTCCAGCCGCACATATAGCCTGGTTCTCAGGCTATATGTGGCAAGTCGGGCTCAATTAAATTATGGACAGAGCAGATATAGTTATATAGGACATCGGCAACAAGGTAAATTTTTTGAAAATCAGTTGCAGACAAGTTTGTCAGGAGTGACCTGCATCTGTTCATAGATGTGCACTGGTTTACAATTCCCCATTTCATTATGGTAGATGTGCTAATGCATTGCAACAGCTTGCAACAGTGGCTAATCATCTAGAGTGTACGTACTGTAATGTACGTGTGCACGTGCGTGTGTGTGTGTGTGTGTGTACTCACATGTGCTGGCCGTGAGCGTAGTGGGTGCAACATTGTTATGAGGGAAGAGAGGATACAGGTTGATAATGTATTCAGTGTCCGCCTGTAGATCATCCAGCGTGAGAGAAGTGGCATCCGCCCCAAGCGTCTGCTCCCGCAGCAAGGACGCAGGCTTGCCTAAATGAGAACGTTCCCAGGTAATCAGATCAGATCAGATCAGATCAGACAGTCAGGCGAATGTGAAACTCAGTGAATACTATTCAAAAATCAGTACAATTTTTATAGTATTTAAGTGTTCAAAGACAGAAAATTCCCACTGAAATCTTAGAGATCCAATGTTCTGCTTTTAGTCTCTTAAAAGAAATCTTTCGACGCCTAATTCCTAAATTTTTTGTAGAAAAACAGGCCTGAATAAACATTATTTTAATTTTCTAATTAACCAAAAATATTAGCATACATATAATTTGCTCATTTTAAAAAGGCACTATGTGGTAAACATAAACGATGGAAACACAGTTCACTATGCTAAGAAATACAACTGAGAAATATTAGAGACAACAAAAGAATACTGTAGATAAATAAATAATAACAAATTGCAATTACAAACAAATCTTAATTTAAAAATAAGCGGGAAATAAAAAAAGAAGCAGGAAAAAGACGTTTATCCTAATGCTTGCCATCGTCTCTTGCTTTTATGTCACATCATATCACACTGACAGCAAAGAAAAACTACGCTATTTCCTTCTTCAGTCTGCATTTTCTATCCCTGATTTTTTTCTAGTTAAAAGAAAGTGCTTGTGTTCAGAAGTGGTGGTCTAGACGCTATTGAAAAATCTGGCAGTCTTGGAGGTGTGACCTACATGCAGGTGATTTGAATAATCTGAACTGAGAACTTAAGCGGGTGCTTAGGCCATCTCTCAATACACGCAAATTTCCCAGTAAAAATATAGATGTAACTTCTGAACTTAAGTCAGCAACCCTGAATAGTACTGCATATTACATATTCGATGTACTACACTGGCCGTTTTAAGATAATAATTGTAAGCCCCTCCCAAACCCAGGTGTAAATTAGTATGTTGCTTGAGGATATGTAGGCAGTGTTGCCAGGTGCATGGTTACGCTGCTGCAGTAGCTAGGGACAAAAGGAAGCAAAATTGCCCATGGTCTATGGGTGGAAGGGGTCAATCACAGCATAGCCAATCATGGGAGTCTGTGAGCTCAGAAGTGTGTAGAAGAGTGTGGATAGCGCTTTCCTCAGAGTTTGTTACGCTGCCCTGTGATGCAACTTGAGCAGCAGTTTCTGAAAAGTTGAGGCTGGCTGGCTTCACGTATCTCAGAGAAAGCACGTGTTTGCCTTCACCCTCCCGTGGGTGGTGGCTGTTGTATAACAAGGGAGAGCTGGCTGGTGGGAAGGAATTAGCAGGAAAAAAATGGGTGAGGGGAAAAAAAAGAGCTTATTTCAATACCTTGGTGAAAGAGCCGTTCAGGGAAACTATGTGTTTTAATATTGCTTATCAATTGGGCTGCTTTTGTCACAGAGATCTGGCAACCATGGTCAGAGCACATATGTCAGGAATACACTCATCTAACAAAGAAATTCAACACATTAAACCGGACTTTTGTGATTTTTGCCAATTTTCCAAGTACTACAGAAATTGCTTGAGTTGAGCACAAGAAAAAAATGTAATACAGTCTAACCGAAATCTTTACATGCAATACTTTTTTATTAAAAACTCATTAGTATTGAAATGGCCCATCAGCTGTATTAATGCCTTCTACATTCTTTACTTGTTCTGACGCGAGAGACATTATGTAATAACAAGTTCATTTATTAACATATCTTTGTTCCCAAATATGCACTGCATTTTCCTTTTTTCGTCTCAAGCTGCTCTGACTGCTCTGACAAGTTGACTGTTTCATCAGCAGAGCGTTTACTAGGTGGTCCCTGGTGCATTTTGTGGTCTCAGATGCACTGCGAGTGCACTTTGCAGCTACATTATGTTGTGTTTTGCACTGTACATACATACATACATACATACATACATCTGGCCCCGACAGCCCTAAAAGAACCAAAAAATGTGCATCTTCTAACATTTTTTAGTGACAGATGATCAAAGCCGTGCAGAGACGGGCGGGTGTGGGATAAAACCTTGCAGGTGCAGACATGAAAAATGAGACACCAGAACCGTGCTGCAGGATTTCACCCTAAATGGCACACAATTTTTTTTTTTTTACACTGACAGCAACCGCAACATGCTCGAGTGATAGACACCTGGACTGGGTCAGACATTTCTCAACATGTATATAAAACCCGCAGACCTGGCTAAATATAGAGACACACCTAATCTGGCCTATTAAGATCCGCCAACTCGAACACTACACTCGCAGGATGCACAGAACAGACGGATAATGCCCCTTAGCAACACTATTCACTGCAGAACAAAAGCAAAATCTCTCAGTTGTAAACAGTTCAATCACGTCCTGGATATTATAATACAAATGTTTGCCCAAAGAAAACTGAAGTACATAAAGAGTCATATTCCGAGTTAAAGACCGTGGGGGAAAAAGTTACCTCAATATTTACACGGGAGAGTTAAGTGTATTCAGAGTTGGGTGACGTATGCGCTCAACTGCTGTTAAATGTAGTATAAAAGTGATGCAACATAAAGGTAAGAGACAATTTAAAAATTGAAAAATAGGACTAATAGGATAATCAATGACTGAGAAAATAAACATTTTAACAGGAGTCTAGTACATGGCTAGTTGTGATCATTACTTTAATTTGGTTTAATTTAACAACACGGCTCATTATTCAGAAGCTTATAAAACAATACTTTTATTTTGTGTCAAATCGTAATGTGTATGCTATTTTATCAGGCTTTTAATTCAAATGAATAAAAATAATTTATGTTTTTGTTAACTCAGCGTGCTCCCCTTAGAGACACATGACCACTGCTGAAGGATAAGCTGACCAAGCACTCATGTGCAGAAAAAAATGTTTTGTGGGCTTTAAATTATTAATTCATTAAGAGGTTCATATTTACGCATTTAATACCGGCCTCAAATGACATTTTTTTAAGTGTATTTACAGCCCAAAACATAAAATTCAGCATGGCATATTGTGGATGCACCAAATTGTCAGACAGTGGCACTGGACTTAAAACTGCTCCCCACCAGAGCCAATATCACGCATGAAAAATGTGCTCAAGTTCAAGTTAAGTATTTGAATATAACAAATACATTAACACAATCTCTCATCTCTCGGTCATTATTTTACTTATCTTGCTTTTGTTACAATATACATCCACCTTATACATTTATGTGTGTGTGTGTGTGTGTGTTACCTCTGGGTCCATATGTAATCCTGTAGCCCTGTATGGAGCCAGAAGCAGGATCCCATGCCAGAGCTAAAGTAAAGAACCCCGCCTGTACCAACCGCAGTGAGGCCACGCCCTGCACAGACCCTGAGAATGAAGAATTAAAGCTGATTATGTCTTTATAACACTCTCTCTTGTAGTAGTATTTGTGCTATTATTAGTTCAAGCACGGGCATGTATGTGAGGGTGTGCATGTTCTCCAGATGCAAGCTGTTCCTCTCACTAGTTCGAGCCTTGGCAGACACGGACTCGCCCACGCTGTTGGGGTACTGGGCGATAACCGACACTAAATACTCGGTGCCTGAGCGCAGATCCCGCGCCAAGTAGGCCTGCTGACTGCCTGGCACCTTCTCCTGAGAGTCGGAAAAACATTTTTGACATGATTAGAATATACACTGAGTAACCTTTTTTTTTTTTCTGCAGACCTGCGATTAGATCAAACTCTTCTAATCAATATTCACAGAAATGTGAAATCTGTGTAGATATAAAGATCGACACACTCTGCATCAGTCTATCTATCTTTGCTCATTCTTGCCAGAACAGGGACAGCCGGTTTCCTAATTCCTTGAGTTTATTTAGATTCAAGTGTTATTGTGGAAATCTCATAGTAATAATAATAATAATAATTATTATTATTATTATTATTATCCCATAGCGTTGTTGAATAGCACTGTTAAACTTGTGAAGTTTATTTACAATTTGTGGATTGAGTGAGCGCTTTTTAAAGCTCTAACTTTACGTTCTTCCACATTGGACAGTTTCCACATTGGACAGAAAAAAAGAGAGTCTGGTGAGAGAATGACTGTTTGCGGCTGATTTAATATAAGTGATAACAGAAACTAACTTGTTTCGTGAACGTACCACAACATTAATGTAACTATAAAAAGCATGTGTCATTCTTTATTAAATAAAAACTGTCAGCATTCGCAAACTGCTTTGGTATAAGGTGAATAAAACACTTTGGTAGGATCAAATTCCGCTTTATTACACCACCTCGAAGTTGATTATTTTCCTATAACAGCACGTCCATGAGTGTTTTATTCTATACACTGCAGCTCAGTGTGCTTCACAAGAAAATAAAAAGACAATAAAACAAATAACATCATCAAGTAGAGATATGCACTTCAGTTACAATAAAATATAAACAATTAAGAAACATCATGAAAAAAAAAACAAGATAAATTGTCAATAAAAACAGAGAAAATGGTACAAAATATAGCCCTTAAACACATACCCTACTGCCTTCTACACAGGGAAATACAGAAGTGTCATTTCAGGGGTAAATTACACATAGTTAGCTGAATTTGATCCAGAAGTGGGTGTGGCCTAAACCGATGTCTTTTTTAAAATCTAATTTCCAATTTCCTTTTTTTAAATCTGTATTCGGATTTGAACCAGAAGTGGGCCTGAACTCAGCCTGAACAGATTTAAACACTAACACAGTCTATAACAATAAATTAATTATAGATTCCATTTGATTAGCTGGTAAGGTTTCCATTTAATAACAATGAAGGACCAAAAACATGCAAAAGGTTTTTAAATAATTAAATTTCTGATTTCAGATGCCGCCGTGTGCCTATACGGAGTATAATTTGAAGCGACATGGCAGCACGGAGTGTCGAGCAGCCTTGAGACCTCAGACCGCTCAGAACGATGGCACCAAACAGCACAAAAAAGGAGCAGAAAAGAACAGAGTAAACTTCCCTGCCATTACTGAAAGCAACACACATGTTAACCACATGGCAGATCAAAGCTGTGGGAACTCCGATCTGTCAACAAGTGGACAAAATCAGTGAATGAGGAAATAAAAGTTAACCTATATTACTCACACATCAGCAACAACACAGAATAGTCACAGCCCCGTCTCACCTGTCGCTGCTCTGCTGTTACTGGCTGACCCAGACCAGACAGCGGAGTGTACTGGACCAGATAGCTCGTTACAGGCCCTCCTGCAGCCGTCCACCTGAACCGAATCGAATTAAAGGTCTCATCTGTAAACTTCAAGTCAGTCGGGCCGCTGAAGGCAGCTGAGAACAAAAGCAGACACTGACGTGAGTATTTTATACGTCTTTGAAAGCATACAGGATGATTGTTTTGTTTCTGAATACCGTCACTCGAATAGGAGCCACCGGACGCCGAACAGACACGTGGAGACAGCGTGGGCAGCAGAGAACCGAGATCTTTAAACTTCTCAATAAAGGAGGTGAATTCACTTTGAGGAGCTGATGAGATGAGCTCCAGTTCTCTCTGATCTGCACTCTTTATACCTGAGGGACACCGAGACACGGATCACTAACGACAGTAAACAAGAAGCAAACAAGAAAATGCAAAAGAATTAAATAACTAGGAGATGATGATAGTGATTTTTTTGTGTGTTTGATTTTAACAGAATAAAAAAGCTGCTGTTTTGTACAGGTCATGTTTTTAGCGACATATTTTTTCCGTTAAAAATCATTCTGAAGCTCAGCATTTTTCTAAAGAAAAAAAAATCTTCAGTTGATACTCACAGCTTCAGTATCGCTATCGGAAAAAAAGAAAAAGTGTTATCTTGCTAAAATCTCTAAAAATAACCCCAGAAAAAAATCCATCCAAGTCGCGGTTCTCACCCACGGCAAATATCTTGACTCCTAAGCTGCGCAGTTTCTCAGCAGGATCCTGAACATTGTCCTGAGATTTCCCATCTGTGATAAGAATAGCAAGCTTGGACAGAAGGAGAGAGAGATGTTAATTCAATAATTATTATCAATTAAATTAAATAAATAAATAATCATTGTTAGAATCATTGTTTATGATTAAAAATAACCACATTATTAGTATTATTATTATTGGCAATAGAAGTAGTATTGATCCCTGAGTATAAAATCTCAAACCACTTCACATATAAAGAAATATATAATTTAATCTATTAATTATGGTACACTATTACTTCAATAATCAATTTTGACTTAAATAAATAATTAATTTATCGACTTAAATACCAATTTATCTATAAATCTATGACTACTAATCATTAAAAGATCTGTATTATAGGGTAAACCACCCAAGAACTATGAACACGCGAAGGTAAAACAAGCGTTTTTAATCTGGATTAAAGCGCCATCTCTAGAATCTGAACATTATTTCAGACTTTAGAGATGACATAAGAAAAGCTTCTTCCACCGGTTAGGCTGAGAGCGATCCTCGGCTCACCTTGGGCACATCTCTGGTGGTTCTGGGGTTGAAGAAGTTATCAGCTATGTACTTAAGCCCAGCTCCGGTGCGAGTGTTTCCTCCTTTATAGTTCAGGTTCTCTATCGCACTCAGCAGCTCCGCGCCGCTTAGATACGTAGTGAAGGTAAATTCCACCCTGAGAACAGCGACAAGACATTTAACCAGCACAGAGTAAACCAGAATTCACACCAGGTGTGTCTTTGGATTGTAATTTATTTATATATATATATATCCGAAGTCCTCTGCTGACTTTGTAAATGTAAATCGAGTCTAGGTTTAAAATGAGAAGTCACTGCATGAACAAGGTGATGTGCATGTTAGCTTTATCAGCAACCAGATGCTTTTTAGACTCTGAATCATAGCGTGTATAAAATTAATCAGTGTATAAATCTGTGCAAATTCATGATTACGATCCTGAAAAATGAGCACTAAACCTGGGTATGTTGCAGACGGTTTACAAAGAATAAATGAAGAATGTCACAATGTTTACAAGCGGTACACGAGTGCTGTTTGTTCTTGAAAGTCACAGTGGGTTCAGCATAATTTGGTATAATTTTGTCTTCATCTAGCAGAAATGGGCTTCTGCAAATATAATACCTGCCCCTCGGTCCTATTACCTTGCTCACACAATCTCTATCCTTGAAGTAACTTTTAGGCTGCAGGAAATCACACTGATGGTGCAAAATTAGTCTATTAGCAATGACTATGTCTTGTATTTTACTCTTTTAGGTAGAAACACTGTAAATTGCAACCGGACAAGATGTGCTATTTTTGTCCATGTGAAACATGCAATCCTCCACAGACCTTCTTAGTAAATAAACTTGCATGTTTTTTGTTTGATGTGGAAGAAGAAGAAGAAGAAGAAGAAGAAGAAGAAGAAGAAGAAGGCTTTGTAACATGTACATTACACAACAGTGATTTTTTTTTTCTTTGCATATCCCAGTTTGTTAGGAAGCTGGGTTAATCAAGTTTACATGTGTTTTTACACACAAACCTTTCGCAAATCTTCAATAATAGTGTTTCTTTTATAAACTGCAGAAAAGAGGCTTGTGGAGTCCTAGTCATAGCCTACTAATAACAAACAAAATAAAAACAGACTTTCTGAGATTCTGTGAGGTGATCGTATGTTTAGGAATTGTGGTTTGTAACAGTTGAGCCAGGTGTAATGTCACGTGAACGTGACATACGACTGTGGGACAATGAACAAACAGCATATTTCTATTTATGATAACAAGTATGGACTGAAACGTAGGTTAAAATAAAAAAAAGCACATGTGAGACTGAGAACTAAAAATTGAAGAAAGTGAAATATTTAAACACAGACACAGACCTTGCTGTGTCGCTGTACTGCACGGCTCCGACCCGGATGCCAGCAGGTCCCACTGCTTTGGCGTAGGGTCTGATGATCCCTGCCATGAAACTCCTCACAAGACCAAAGTTGGCACGTCCGATACTGGATGAGCCGTCCACCAGGAACACGATATCCGCCGCACCGACATTATTACACGTGCCTGCATGTGGAGAAAGGTGTTAAATCAACACCATCTGGACACATGTATGTTAAACATGTGAGGCGAAAACCCGTCAATCGGATGTCGCTGAGGAAAACTAGGGTTTTGCCAAAAACTGAGTTTTAAGATGTATGCTTTCTAAAGCTTTCTAACTTTATAAACTTGCCTTGGATTTGTGCAAAGATCACATCATATAAAAATAAGAAGCAGTTTAACAAACGCAGCCGTGCGAACAGTTCGTCTGCCTAAAGGTGCCTAAATTACTACCTTGCACTGCAAAAAAATGTGTCTTAGCAAGCGAAGAGATCTTGAATAAAGATATATAAATAATATATAAATAAATCTGAGACTGTTAAGCTTATTTCTAGACATGTTTTCTAATTCAGGCAGAAATTTGTCTTATTCTACTGTCAGATTATTTCTAAAAATAAGATAAATTATACTTCAAAAAATATTTAGAAATAGGTTGAATAATCTCATATTTGTTCAGTAATACACAGAAATATTAGGTTTAAATACCGGATGTCATATTATCCGTGACGCACGTGTCATCTCTTATATCTTAAATCTTACTGTAGAGAGGCAGCAGACAAAGTTGTAATGTTTGAAAGGTAATAATTAAATACAAAATTAAATGGGAAATTTAGCCAACAGAACAAAACTCACTGAAATACTCAGTGATCATTTCAGCACTGATGTACAGATTTTGTGAGTCATATTTACACCAGGAAATGAGACTAGAGATTCTGATGAGGCTTTAAGTTTTAAGGTCTAAGTGAAAGACATACACAGTGGAAAATACTAGGTTTCTGACTGCTTTTCACCTATACTAGACATTTTACCTCCTGTATCAAATTTATGTAAAAGACGTCCGACGTATTCCACAAGAAAGAGTATGAGAGAATGAGAATGACGGTGTTAATGTTGATTAGAATGATGTGTGAAACTTTACACCACGTCACCAGCTGCATCACGCTTTAAAGTTTTACACCTTACAGGGTTTGAGATGCGGGTAAAAGCAAACGCAGCTAAATTGCATTCATTCTTCTCTTTTTTCATCCTCACAGTATAACGCTGGTGTTGGTGCTTTCTAGAAGCGCCGCTGAAGTCTCTGTAGGTGAGCTCTGAAAGTCGTTACCTTGAGCTGTAGATCTGTTTGGGAGGGACAGCAACACTGCAGCCACCAAAGTCCGGTGCCACATCTTTTCTCTGTACAAAAACACACACACACACACACACACACACACACACACGGTCATCCAAAAGCAAGACATAAATCTGTTAGTAACCCACAATAACCCACAGCGATGTTCATTTCACGATTCCGATTGGTCTTGATTAACTTTCTATAACGGCAGCTCTACAAGTTTACATTAAAGGATAATTCTTTAATAAAACTAGACTTTACAGGCAATTTGTAGGTATAATCCTGGGCATAGTGGCCCCATCTTTCCAGAGCCCATTTCATCTCAGATAAGTAGCTAACTATCAGAAAAACTGGTGTGCTAACTAAGAATTTAACAGGTTCATTTAACTAATTAACCAACATGCCTAATTTATATCACTTTAACAAACTTATGTAGCTCTACATCAATCACATTCTTACTCAGGAGCTGCCTTTAATGGACATTTAGTGATCTACAGAACTGCAGCTGCAAATCACAGATTTATATTAATTCACTCCTTCTCCTTCGTTTCTATAGTAACAACTTACACATAAACAGATAATAAATGTCTGTAATTGTTGATATGTGAGTCTCCAGTGTCAGTGCTTTAAACAGTCAGAGGTAAAGCTGTAACTTTAAGTTTTCTGACATCTGCAGGACAGAGCACTTTACACTCTGTGGTTTCTCAGTAACATGAAAAACCGCGAGGTGTTTAATCAACACCTTCAGAATTCAACAGTTTATAAGTTGGAGATTTTGTTAATGGCAATATTTCAGCATTTCTATGTAACTAGCACTAATAAATTTGTTATTGATGGAACATTCAAAGAACATTCAAACAACCAATGTAATGATCGTATACAATAGCCTAAAGGCTGTGAAGTTGCAGAAGCATGTCGCCTCTTGTAATTTTCTGCCCCAATGTCAAAGCAAAGATGAGCAGCTTCCTCCTCATCAGAAGCCTATAACAAGCACAACTCCAGAAAGAAATAACAGGCTGAGCTGAACAATGTCCTGTTGTTCCCCAGAGCAGTGAAAGGTAGATATTTTCCGACAAACGTGCACACACATAAACGTGTCATCAGATCTTCAAAGACCGGATCCTGAGACGTATAATGAGCAGCTGTGGGGGTTCTTTTTCCTATGACTCTTACTTCTGGAAAGAAAAACTCTGTGACCTTTGATTTTTTTATGTACAGAAGCTCCTAATAAGTCTGGAGTGTTTGATTTGGTTTTATGTGACTTAATGCCCTTAAGGTGATCAAGGAGTCTAAACCTGTACCATAACATTCAGGTTACAGCAACCATCATCCCAAACTGTAGACACACCTATACACACGGACACACACACACACACACACACTGAGACACACACAGCTTGTATATAAAAATTCCGAGCTCACATGTAAAGTTCCCTGAACTGATCATGCACAGTAAAGTACTGAGAAGGTCTCTGAAACAATGTGAAATGAATTTAGCATTGCCGAACAAGAGCTAACTGTTTAAAAACATAATTTATGAGTCCAGGGGTACTTTAAAGAAACTTTAGAAGCAACCATAGGTCACCTTGTAGACAGAAAACCTGCAGAAGATCGTTTCATCCCAGACGTGCCTGTGCTACAATGCAAAACTTGAAGTCTCATCGGGGGAAATCAACACGTGAAGCCACCACTGCCATCTGGGCAAACAGCGCTCTCTAAGTTCTCTAATATAGTTGTCAAGCTGATAGTCAGTCTGTTTATCACACTAGTTAGCTATCTGTCAATGCTGCTATTTCAAATATGTCAGTGTTTTCTACACAGAAGTGATACTTTAGTGTCTTGCCCAGGTAAACTAACGACCCCTCAGCCATATCTTATTTTTTACTTTCTTGCACTAGTTTAGTAAATATAACATACTACACACTGACAGCTCACAGCTTCAAGGTGCACGGTTTCATCCTGAGTTTGGGTTTATGTGTGCAGAAGCAGCAGCAGTGTGAGCAGCGTTGTTCACACACTTGCTGTGTATATTACATACACCTGGAGGAATAACAGCAGCATCCACTAGATGGCATGTCGGAGATAAAACATCCCTGTCCATCAGGACGTTGCTGTGACTGTCATCATGAGCTGCATCTCAGTTTGAAGCCTCCAACCTTACATTCAAAAGTATTTTTTTAATATAATTTATAAAAAAAATCCAAAAGGTACTCAAAACAGACTTTGGTAGGTTTAAACCCACCATGACATGTTTTTAAAATCTCAATAAAAGACTCAATTACAGTCAAGAATAGTACACAAGTACGTGATTTGAGACATTTGAACGCTAGTTTGTTTATTCAGTTGTGGACACAGTGACATTTAGTGCTATACTGCCTCCAATATTATACGTTGGTATTACACCACATAGACGCATCATATTAACCCGAGGACGCACATAAGCGACACTCCAAATGACCAGGGGATACGCTCAGCAGCCATCTTGTGGTCAAAAGCAACTATAACAGAGCTGTGTGGAGTTTTGTCTGTTCTCCCCGTGTACATGTTGGATTCCTTCAGGTTCTCAGGTTCCCTCCAACCTCCCAAAAACATGGCAGTAGATCGATTTGCTCGTCTAAATTGCCCCTGGCTGCGATAGTGTGTGTGAATGAATGTGATCAACTGGCATCCCATCCAGGTTTATTCCCATCTCGTGCCCAGGGTTCCTGGGAAATTGATATTTCATGTTGCCAGTGTACTTTCAGCCACATCAGACTGTTTAAAACTAGATTCTGATTGGTCAGAAGGTGTCATTCACTTCCTGCTTTTCACCAGTGCTTTGACCTCTTTCACGTCATTACCTCTCTTTATGTCTTGTCTCGGTACTTAATGACACATTGGGTTTATAAAACAATATTCAGAAAGCTTTAATTTATACTCGAATTAATAAAGGCTGATGATGTACTGCTGTTTTTACCCTCACATTCTGAGTGTCTCTCTCTCTGTCTCTCTCTCTCTCTCGTACCTGCGCTTTAAGCACGATTTTGCTGAGGGGTGTGTCTCAGCACACCTGGGGTCAGGAGCTCAGCACTATACCGACCAACACTGTGGCCCTGGCAAGACATGACATGAATATGTGTGTGTGTGTGCATGTGTGTGTGTGTGTGTGTGTGTGTACATGTATACACATGATCAATCTATAAGGCTTACTGCTTTCCATGTTAAAGGTTATCCATCAATCAAATAAATCATGAATACATCTACAACTGCACATGACTTCATGTACAAGATTCCTTCCCTTAGCTGGAACAAAAAATTTTTTGCTAAAACTGACACTTGACAGAATATCTTTTGAAAAGACAGAAAGTGAGTCACTGCAGAGTATAAAGCAGATCAGTCGTCTGCCAAGGAGCTACAACTGGGTTGTGATTGGATCTTCCAGCAGGACATACCACTAAATCCACACAAAAATAATCCAGGGACCACAGAATGGATCAGTTTTTGACCTGGCCACCCCAGTCCCCTGAGCTAAACCATGCTGAAACCCTGTGGGCTGAGCTGTAAAGGAGAGTCCACAAGAGAGAGGATATAGAAACCTGGAGGATCTTGCGAGATGTGCCATTGTCCTATCATGTCCCGTAACTATCGCCAAATAACGACAGTATCACTCGTGGCTTTGGAGCGGTGTAGGCTGACTCAAGGGGAAAAGGAAGGGGGCGTGGCCAGGCATATGTGTACCTGTAGTGTACATGTTACATCATTACAGAGGAAAAAAAAATACCTGGAAGTTGGTTACAAGTGGGCCACCAGAATCAGCATTTAGATGACTACTAACTACCCGTTAACGTGTAAATACGAGTTATTAGCTGTAACTAAACTCATTATAAAATTAAACTATGCGTGTACGTGCTCTGTGGCGACAGCAGCAGAGATACTTACCGAATTTCGTGTACAGTGAAGTAGCCCTGATAAACAACACATCGTTTCATTTTGTTAACTTAAACCCTGTATGCGTTTTCCGAGCAAGGACATTCATGGATTTATCTGTTTGGGAAGCTAAGATGCATCGGAGAAAGATGTTTTGTTGTTCTGCTCCAAAGTCAGACAGTCTCTATCGTTCATCGCCCAAGGCCAAGTGAGCAATATGACTAAAATATCATATCGCGATTCTTGAAGACATTGCTACACTACACAATATGCCAGCAGTACAGTAGTGCTGTGTTTTTAAAAAATTATTTTAAATTAGTTAGATTTTTATATTAAAAAGTATTACTCAGCCCTACAACACACGTTACTTTTAATCTATCTTAAAGCTGACAGCACATTTTTAAACAACATCCACCTCGATGGAATCGATCAGTGAATCCTGATACTACTGTCTCAAGCCCACTCTGTGTTCTCCAGTCTCGTCAAGCATTATGTTCGGCAAACAAAAGGTTGCACACACAAACAAAAAAAATTAAGCTAAGCTTTTTATTAACTTATCTTTAACCAAGGGTGCCAATAATTCTGAGGGTGTGCATTTGAACATAAAAGCCTCCGGATCCACACCTGTGAAGTTCCCCATGATTTGACAACAGATATTATAAGTCCATGTGTAGGCTGTTACTATTTAAGCAATAATGCCTAGTTCAGGTCCTTTAGACTACGATGGAAATTTTACAACCCTGTCCATCAGCGTGACTGATGATGATGATTTATCGTAAAGCAACATCTGGTCTGGATGTCATTAGTTTCAGGCCCTGAACACACAACAACAAAAAATTTGCCAAATTCGCAAGACCTTCCATCACAGCTGTACTGACAGCACGGCCTTCCTTGTAAAGATGATCTACAACTTGCTAGATGGTCATGATCAGGAAAAAAAGCCAGAAAAATGTCAGTGTCAGGCCACTGCTAACTGCATCCTGCTTTTGATTTTCTTCAGGCTTGGGGTGTTCTGCACAGAGGACACGCAACGGAGGCAGTTGCTTAGGGCCCTGAGTTTTGAGGAGACTCCTTAAAGGTTACCCTCAGTCCATGAAAATGTCAAACGTCAAAGTGCGAAACAAACTCCAGCGGGTGACGTACAACACTAAACCAGACACCATCTCACTACCCCGTGGGACTAATTTTAAACTGTGACACTTTTTAAAATGAAGAGAACTTACCTGACTGGAAGCTGGAAAAGAAAGAGAAAACAAGAAGAAGAAGAGGAAGAGAGAAAGCAGAACTGTGGTAAGTGGTAGACAGAGAATCAATAACGAAATAATTAATGTAGTCAAGCCATAAAGTAAATGTAACGTGAGCTCAACATTATTTTGGTACGCAAACAGCTAGCTAGTAGCTGGTGCTTAGCTTGAAGCATGTAATGCTAATTATTCAGCTAGCTTGCTTGGTAGAATTTGTCATTTTGCTCAAATTATCCTGACAGCTTGGTCTTTTAAAGTGAATGCAGAGTACAAAAACCCAACACTTCACCAAAAGTGTTCTGTTACATACAGCATACAAGATGTAACGATGGTTTATCTAAACAGGAAGCTTATAAAGAATATAATGCTAACACTTTCAGACATTTATCCTACAGTTTGATCGTCGTATTGTTTGTTTATGGGGTAACATAATGGCAGTAAAGTGGAAGAAAAATCATCTCTGGTTATGCGGCATGTTTTTGCACCAATTTGGTGAAAATGAAGGGATGAAGAAATAACAGAGAAGGCTTCATCTTTAAAAACGACAAACAGCATGAAGGTTACTCACGCATCAGATGCCCATGTTTGGACGGGGAAGGATAAAAGAAAGAAAAGACAGGATTAGTGGAGACACAGAAATAAGTATAAAGATAAGCCAGTCCTGAGTCAACACCCAGATTCTTTGGGTTTTGTAGGAACAAGTATGACGAGGTGAAATATACATGTGATAAACCATCCAGGCTGTGGTTGCTGTAATGATTTATTTGGACATTTTCCGTATAGAAAGTGATGGAAGGATAACAAGATTGATGGCAACTCAACAATTCAAGTGATTTTATATATAATATTTTATATATATAAAATGGAAAGAATAATTACCTCGCTTACACGGAGCAGGGAACACATACTGGATTAAAAAAAACAAAGTATGGATACAGCATGTGTTAATAAAAATCTATATTAAATAAATCCTTATCAAACTGATTAGCCTGATTGTTTTATGACACTATTTTTTGCCCTTGCTTGCATCTTGTAGCTGTTGATTGTATATATTTAGTAAAACTGAGTTTGTTTTGCACTGGGTGTATTGTGTGACCGCCACTGTGTTTGGGGATTGGATTTATGTGTATGTTTTTCTGTAGTAAGTAAAGAAAATGAAATCCTGTATCTGTCTGGTGTTTCTCTCTGAAGGGACGTTAGCTACATTCGCCACAGTTAGCTTGGGCGTTTATTTGTTTTGGTCGGTCATTTTTGATGTACAGTATATTCCCATTTTTGTCTTTCTTAAGGTATCAGTCATACAGTCTCTCCCATACACAACCCTTTTATTTATCAACTGTGTTAAAGCATGACCCTAGTTTTTTATAGAAAAGTTATTATGATCGTATTAATATTAAGGAACGTATTCAGAGTTCCAAAAATATGTCGATATTTACTGAAGGAAAGTTATTTGCGGGTTCTTAAGTCGATTTTCTGAGCTCCTGAGGATCTTTGTAAGGATGTCAGGACATTGAGGAGGCAAGCGTGAGGAAGAACACTGAGTGAAACCGTAAAAGGCTGAGGGAACGCTGTCGACTGCTAGGCTACAAACTGTTGGACAATGACCCTTAAAACTGACAAAGAATAAGCAGAAAGAGGTCAGAACAGAGTGAAAAAGACAGGGCAGAGAAGTTGACAACCTTTAGAGGGCAACTATCACCCCATCTCGGAGTTAAATTATTCAGGGTTCACCAACATCACTGATCAACATCAGTCCCCAGCCGAATGTTTAGCATTACTGCTTTGTGTTAAAGATCTTAAATCTTTCTGCTGACTGAACGGAAAACTGTAATCATAACTACGCTGCTTCTGCTGAAACTACTAAGGTTTAGGAGCTGACTTTTGAGACGGTTTGTTTGCCATCATCTTATCGTGTCCCTTAACTATCACTGACTGATGATAGTATCGCTCATGGCTTTGGAGGGGTATAAGCTGACTTTGGGGGAAAAAGAAGGGGGCGTAGCCAGACGTATAAATAACATGCGGCATGTGTACGTTACGTTATTACGACGGAAAGAAAATACCAGAATCTGGTTACAAGTCAGCTGTAGCCACTAGTCATTATCATTTAGTTGTTTTTTTGTTTTTTTGATTAATAGCCCATTAATTTCAGGAATGTTTACAAAACCAAAAACGGGACTGTAAATAAACTTTTCGACATTAGACGTAATTAATCTGATTATAACATTGAAAAAAAATTATATAAGTACATGTGCATGTGATAGTAATGTCACTAGAGCTGGGCAAAATGTCAAGATCGTATTATAATATAATATCGCCCAGACGCTGAATTGTTCATGAGGTTTGTGGATTCTTGTAAACACATGTCTGGCAAAACAGCGTTTATACAACCTTCATAATATTCACAGATGACTTCTTTTTGCGACTGCAGATGGTTTTAACAGAACAGTTTAGCTGAATATTAGAGCGCCTACCACAAACAGGAAACATACTTAGCATTAACAAATAAAACCACAACACAGATTCGACTGACCTCAGGAAGCCAAGAGTCCAAAGCAAAAGAGTCTAATAAAAACATCCAGACTAAGAGCAGATCATTCTGTACAGCTTACAAAGAGCGTGAGGGGAGGTGGCATTTCCTCTGCTGAAGAGCATCTGCTCTACATATTTTTATGAATAAGTGTGGGAGCGAACAGACGAGTGAATAAGTGAAGGAATAAATAAGAACAGAGAGGCAAACTGAAATAAAGAGACTTGCTGAAACACATTGAACTGATGAAGCAGAGGAGTCAGAGAGACTGAATCACAGCTGTTAAATTCGGCCAGTAAAGATCATGAGTGAGCAGAACATGGCCTGAAGACACTGTTCAACTCTGTTACATCCCGTCTTCGGCTAAATATAGCCTGATTTTATGAAACAATGCACTTTGGGGGTTTATTGTAATTATTTATGCAGCAGGTTTTATATTTCAAATGTAAGCTCCAGTGTACTTGCCCAGTCCTGGGTTTTGTTTGGCCAGAAATCTAACCCATTAGAATAATGTCGTAGTTAAAATAATGATGTACGGTGATGTATAATGATGTACGGTGATGTATAATGATGTATGCTAAGCTACTTAGCATTAATACAGACTAACCCTGGGAAATACTAGTGAGCGACACTAGTAGCTTGTCTCTTGTGGGCATGGAGCAAGCGCTACTGTTTTAGCTCAAATGAAAAAGGGTGCTAGCCGAAATGTAGCCTACAGAACCCAATTTACTACAAAACCGTTTTGCTCGTTTGATATATGCTAACTGTACTAGCTACATACACTCACCAGATAACTCACCATAGACCTCTGCCACTTCCTTCCGAGCTCTATTTTTTCTTCGTAACATCTCTATTCCCATTTAATGAAAGATCGTACACAGTGGATATAAAAAGTCTACACACCCCTGTTAAAATGTCAGAACCTTTTTCACCTTTATTGTGAAAGAGCTTACGGGATCTTATTGTTGAAAAATATCAATCAGGAGAGGGCTACACAAAAATTTCCAAGACTTTGAATATACCATGGAACACTGTAAAGATAATAATCGACAAGTGGAGAAAATATGGCACAACAGTAATGCAATAATGCATTACTAAGAACAGGACGTCCCTCTAAAACTGATGAGAAGACCAGGAGAAAACTGGTCAGGGAGGCTGCCAAGAGGCCTACAGCAACATTAAAAGAATTGCAACAAGTTCTGGAAAACTTCTGGTTGCTCCCTACATGTGAAAACAATCTGCCAAATTCTTCATATGTCTGAGGTCTGGGGTAGGGTGGCAAGAGAAAAACCTTTTTTAACCAAAAAACATTCAAGCCTGGCTACACTTTTTAAAAAACAAAAAAACATCCAATCCCCCAAAACCATGTGGAATAATGAATTATAGTCTGATGAGACTAAAGATTAACTTTTTGGCCATAATACCAAAAGATATGTTTAGCAAAAAAAAAAAAAACAAAGCACATCACCAGGAGAACGCATCCCCACGGTGAAGCATGGAGGCGGCAGCATCACGTCTTGGAGGTGCTTTTCTTCAGCTGAAACTGGGGATTTAATCAAGGTGGAGGAAATTGTGAAGAGCTCTAAATCCCAGTCGATTCTGGTGCAGACTCTTAAGGCATCTTGTAAAACATTCCTGATGAAAAGGAATTTCATCTTTCCGTATGACGATGATCCGAAGCACACCTCCACATCAACAAAGGCATGGCTTCCCCAAAACATGATCGAGGTTTTGGAATGGCTCGACCAGAGTCCAGATCTAAATCCAGTCGAAAAGTTTCCCAGCCAAACTGACAGACGTAGAATGCTTTTACAAGGACGAATGGCAAAATACTGCTAAGTCAATATGTGCCAAACTGACTGACTGTCATCATCCTGTGCCGTCCTCTCATTGGTGGATTTTAGAAGAGCATCAGAGCCATTTGTAATTGTGGAAAATTTACACACTGCTAGAACGTTTTTTTCGGCTGTAGTGGCACTACATCAGCCTCCAGTGATCTCACTGCATCACGCTTTATATGCAGAAGCAGTGCTGAAGACACTGGGCCCTTGAGCAATGCCCTTAACCTTCATATGCTCAGTTGTACGTCTTAATTGTAAGTCGCTTTAGATAAAAGCATCAGCGAAATGAGATAAATGTAAATGTGGTCTTGGACCGCATAAAACTCAAAACCAAAGAATTGTTTTTATGATGTGCAATTTTTGTCTGTTCCAAAAAGCCAAAGTCAGAACGGGAAACACACGAGTTAATTATTACTATCCTTTTCTAACAACGTTTCTAATGTAGCACACTATGTTTGAGACACAGGCTAGTACCTTTATGCTCTCACGATGTTATTTATAGCAGCAGAGTCACAGTATATGACGGTTTTGCACTATGCTTTATCTTATTCAGTTTCATCAGTGTTTCCACATACCCGAGTATTCCTGATTCTGAAAAGACTGTCATCCTCATACACTTAATCCATGTGGTAAAATTGGGAAGCACGTGCTTATAGTTCGGATTTCTGCAAAGCTGCTTTGGGATAATGTCCACTGTTAAATTGTAAATTATATAAATACAACTGAATTGAGTTATGGCGAAAGCATTGATCCATCACTTACAATCACATTACGTTTAAATAGAAACTTAGGTTTAAAACGAATGAGTCTGTAGCAACTATGAATAAAAGACTAATAGTCCCCCAGATGCCCCGGCTACTGATTTCCGTGTCTATCGGAGCGTGAAATATCTGACAGGTTCAGCTGAGGTCGCGGTCTTGTCCCCTGTCCAGGCTGTGTAGAAATCTTGCAAAGCTTTTCCAACACTAACTCCAGCAGACCCACACACACTGACCTGCTTTACATAATATATATATATATAAAAAAAAAAAAACATGGATAAATAAATACTCCAGCATTTTTCATTCTTCTCTCCATCCGCTGCATCTGTAGATGTTATCCAGAGTTATCCTGACCAGAATTACTGATTCGACATTTATTGAATTGCGTGGACATGCGACTCATCAAAACTTTAAACAAATATTAAACAAATATTATTTAAACTTTAAACAAATATTATTCCTTTGTGTAACTTGTAACTTGTCAGAGAAACCATTTACGTGCTGCGGCCTTCTGCATCATCACTACTACAAAAAGACACGACTGTAATAAAGATGTCAAGTGCATTCAGTGCTGCTGAGTTCTTGATTCTGATCCGTCAGAAGATGTTATCGTTTTTTAGTAACAACTCATTCGTAGGGACTTGGGATATGGCGGACGCTCCAGATATTCTACAAGTAATAATAAATGTGTTGTTGTTTGACTAAGTAAAATGTAGAACCACTGATATTGAAGTTTTCTGCGGAGAGATGCTTATCATTTACAGAAGGAGTCTCCAGTGTCAGCGCTTTGTAACACTCAGAGGTAAAAAATATAACTACGTTTTATGACATCTTTGGGACAGAGGAGATTATGCGTTGATAAGCTTTAATTTTTTTTTGGTCTTATTAACTTCAAGAGAGACAGAAAATAGAGGCTGGTGAGGGAACAACTGTTTACAGCGGCTACAACATAACTCATGACATGAACTGTCTTGTTTGGTGGATGCTCCTCAACATTAAATGTAACTATATTTGGTTAAAAAGCATGACAAATTTAATAAATAAATCTTCATTTTCCTGTAACAGCTGTAACAGAACTCCCCTGAGTGTTTTATTCCTTCCTTCAGGAAGCGCACTGAGCAGTAATGCTACTCTGTGTTTGTATAATTGTCTCAGGAAAATAACAGATATCATCATTGCTATCATAAACTGTAATTTTTCAGGTTTGTTTTTTTATTTATTTGCTTTCATTTCTTTGCCAACGCGATCGTCTTATTATCTCCTGTAGCGCTCTATAACTTTAATGTATCATTAGAGCTGAGCGTGCATCAACAGGTATGTCTCACATCAGTCAGAGAGCACTGCTACACCAAACTAACCCTTACACAAAGAAATGAAGAAAGATGGAACGATCGTTTCTCTTAATATCTTTCTCAACCAGTCCGGCATGAGAAATCACTCCAAACCCTGCAGAAGTCACGAGATGAAATAAAAATCTTTGAGAATGCAAGGGCTTTTCAATCATCTAAAGTTAGTTATTCAGGCTTGATATCAAGTTCAAACAGCGAGACAGAACGCTATATAAACATACATTCGCTTCTCTCCAGGCGTGTTTCGACGACGTCACATCGACAGTGCACGAGTGTGGAGTTTATATACGTTAAGACATGTTGCAACTGTAATACGTGGCAATATACTAACCACAATACTGTAAAACGAAAAACAAAAATCTGACGCTTTTTAGCGTCTCCACAACTTCAAAATCTGAAGCATCTGAAACACTCAACCGAGGAGAAAAAGTTGTGGATGCATCCGAAACATGGCGCAATTTGATTCAGTTATGATTCAATTATAAATATATTCTTGATGACTATTTAACGAGCAGACGCCGTTATTCAGGACGTTCAGGAATCGCAGGCTGATGCCACTCGACCTGCATTTCTCACTGACCTCATCACTCTTTTCTGACTTTTCTGTCCAAGACATGTAGGAGAAAATTCAAGTTTTCTATGACCGAGTAAGAGTGCAGCTCCTTAGCGATAAATGTTGCGACAGATTAGTTATCTCTTTTGTCCTATCAGAGCTCAGTGCCAACTTTGCCACGATGGTTCTCAGATTAGACACGATTTCTAATATGCTGCCAAAGTATTTAATCTTGGCGTAACAGATCTTGCAGATTGCGGAGGTCTTGGCAAGCTCTTTTTTTGTCTTTCCAAAACCGTCAGTCTGAACGAACCCAAAGTGTTCCCAAACGTCAGCTTTTAAAAACCGAATGTGCTAGTTTGAATTGTGACTATTTGACAGCTTACATCTCTCGCGCGTAGTGAACGTAAACGTGACTCCAGAGAAGCCGTGTAGGTCTACGCTTGTGGAAATTAAAAAGAAAAAAAATGTAAAAGGCTGTTGAGAATTATTTTAATAACGATTCTCAGGTTTCGTGCATCGATGTGGAATCTTTCCAGAAAGCATCACGGTACAGCGTTCAAACGATTATTTCCTTCACCCTTAATCCTGAAAACCACAAACATCTGAGACAAACAGACTCTGTGGTAAGACTACTGCACAGCACTTTGCACATTCCCGTTTTCCCTGTTCTGACACAACTCCATAATGCGGTTGGGAATTAGCTAACGAGCTCAAGTGGTACTCAAACTGCAGGGAGGTAACATGGGAAAATGCTCAAGTAACCAAATCAAATCTAAGTTAAAGTATACACAATATCTATGACTCTATAACACAATCATGGAGGAGTTGTTGTTGGATATTTATTCACAAACAGAAGAATGCGTTCAACATGTTGAAATTTATAACAGATGCTTGTATCAGAGAGGTTTGGCCTTTACGCGGTGCAGGAAAATAATCAACGACAGGGCGGTGTGATGAAGCAGATTTACTGTTACCACCCTGACGTCTTCGTGAGTGTTTTATTCCTCTTATACCAACACTATTAAACCATTTTCTAACTTATTAAAGAATGACATGTGCTTTTTATCCATGAATATTTACATTTAATGCTGTGGGAGTCCAAGAAACAAGTTAGTTCCTGTTCTTACTTACTCTATAGCAGCTACAAAGTCATTCCCTCAGCACCTCACCTCTCTTTTCTTCTCTCTCGTGAAGTTAATATGACAAAAAAAAAAAAAAAAAAACACAGCTTGTCGTGTTACTAATAAACCGCAACATATACCATAAACTCCTCTGTCCTGAAGATTTTTTTTTTTTTTAACAAAAAGTTGCATCTCTAACTCTGACACTGGAGACTCCTTCCATAAATGCTAACAAGAAGTTGTTACTTAAAAAAGGATAACGTTATTAATTAGAACAAGCGCATTACAATATAATACAATGTAAACCTGTGATTTGAATTTTGAAAATTTTTTTTCTTAAAAAACAGGTACAGAAGTTTTTATTTATTCGTAAATGAATGTTTCTTAAAAAATTACGATCAGCTCGTATTAATACTGTGAGTTATTTAGTTATCATTAGGTGTAACATGAACCGACTTGTCACTTTAAATGCAAGGTGTTAATCGAAAACTTAGAAACTAAAGTATAAATAATGTTACTTTTAACTCTTTTAGGATTTTAAGTAAAATAATGAAGTTTTGCTAATATGTGTATCAAATCTACATCTGACTGGAATCAGCAGCTAAGTTCATAAATTCACTGGAACACATTTGACTCTAATTAGAGTTTCTTTGGGAATTGCTTTACCCCAGATGCAAAAAAAAAAAGACCAAACTGACCATTTTTGCACAACCTGATCAATGTTTTAGTTCTTCTAATGCTGGAAAAGCATTAGAAGAATATATCTGCAGCAGCAGGAGTAGTCCATGACTCCCAAAATTGCTCTCATAAACCATTTAGTTTGTTAACTCTGGCTGAACTCCAACTGGTCCTCTATTAACACACACCCAATATACACCTTTAATTAAAGGTGTGGAATCCACTTTCTCAGATTCCTCAAAGTCTTCTGACTTATATTATACTTATATCTCACAAACTTTCTGGAACTTACCTGGGAAAGGTGCAAAATGATCTCAGCTCTCCTGAAGCATAATCCTCTCACAAAGACAAGCTTCGGTGCACTGACTGTCTCGCGCGCCCATTAGCATCCAGCTAACGTTTTTTTTTTTTTTTCCCCCTCTCCAAAAACTTTAGAGTGCTGTTTCGAGCCTCATATAAACCACTGTTTCAGCAGCAGGAGCTGTTGCTCTGTCCGGGACTGCAGTCCAGACTTGTTCGTGTGCCTGCAGCTAAGTCTTACTGCCTCTTCTCCCTTCTTTCCCTCCTTCTTTTGCCCTTTGGGGATCATTTTTGTGTCCCTGACGACGCTGCCTGCCGCCTAAATTACACTCCAGCCAATCAGATGGCGAGAACGTGAATGACGTTTCATCCGCGCCTCGCGCGCCTCTCAGGTAAAGTTTCCAAAAAAAAAAAAAAAAAAAGAAGAATGCCTCACCTTTTAGCATTAGCTTACATTCATATCATGTTTTATGAGTGTATTTCTCTGATGGTATTCACTTCAGAAAAAAAATGTAATCTATCTATGTAATCTATCTATCTATCATGTGAAGGAAGTGTGTGTGTGTGTGTGTGTGTGTGGGTGGGTGTGTGTGTGCATAAAAATGGCCATTAACTATAAAAGTAGAATAAAATTATAATTATGTTGTGTTGCTGTTAAGACACACCTCTATAGCCTGATGAAAAGCTGTAAGAGTGCAAAAGCTCGAAGTTTAAATCTGTATCTTATCATTTAATCACTCACCTCATACCAAGGCGCTGTCGAATTCTTGAATCTGATTGGTCAGAAGGTTGTTGATTAATTTTCTCTAACAACACAGCAAATCAGATGTTTCTGTTAATGCGTGCATTTAATATGTTATCATTTCTACAGCTTGTAAAGTGGACGCTGCCCGTAAACAGATGAAATGACAGATTAATTTTCTGTGATGAGACGTTTATGTCACATTTATGGAAGGAGTCTCCAGTGTTAGCGCTTTGTAACAGTAAGACTTTTAACCTGTTCTTGTTGTTGAATCTGTTCCATACTTTACAAGACATGAGTCTTTGTAAAGTTTCCCAGCACACGAAAGTCTTTAGGACGGAGGAGTTTATGCTTTCTAGTTTCAGTGATAAGTAATAAGCTGTGTTTTTTTGAGAAACAGAGAGTTAGAGAGAGAGAGAGAGAGAGAGAGAGAGAGAGAGAGAAGGAGATGTTGATGAGGCTGTAACGTAAGTGAGAACAGGAACTAATTTGTCTCTCGGAAGATCCACGACATTATGTCTGACTATAAACTGTAAAAAAAAAAAAACGTCATTCATTAATAAACATTGTCATTGTTGGCAAATCGCTGTGGTATAAGCGTAATAAAACACTCCAGACCAGCGGTTATACAAAAATAATGCACTCGTAATGCATCCTGCTGCATCACACCACCCGCGAGTGGATTATTTTCTTATAACCACACAGATGTGTGTTATTCCTATACCACTACATACACTACTACAACTACTACTAAATAATAATAATAGTAATAACGATAATATATACATTATATAATTATTAATACTATCATTTGTATTAGTAGTAGTAGTAGATGGTCAAAATAAAGTGTTTATTAGGCATATTTATGAACCAAATTTGCCATTATTAATAAATAACTTGATAAAATGGAATTGAAAATTATGATTAAAAAGTATGTTTTCATTCATTTAATAAATAAAATAATAATCATGTCCTAGTTCTACCTTTAAATAAATCTCACTTTTAAGCAACACTAGATGAACAGTAATGACTGTCTAAATTCATGAAGAATTATGCCTCCTGGGGATTTGAATCCCTACCGACTCCCTGACTCTCACACAGAGTTACACCTTTGCACCACACCCAAGCACCTGAACTCATCAGGAATCCAGACCTGGAGGCCATCCATCTCACTTGTAAGGCGTTCATCAGACTACTTAAGTTTCAACTCAGCTAGTTTCAACGTGCCTGTGCTGCAAGATGAAATTTCAATAAAGTTCTGCAAAATACTTAAGTGGAAAGTGTGTGTCTGTCACTGAGAGAATATCTGTGAGAATATTCCTGTATGAGGAGCTGTTCAGGCTGTGAAGCTGTGAGGTAAAGCCTAAGCTATTTTAGGATCTATGTACAGTATGCTTGTGTAAATTTAACACTCATCATAACCATGAGGTGGAAATATGCACGGAGAAATGTCACATTTGCATTGCAGTCATGTAAGAAGACACAGGCAGGGTAGGCTTGCCAAAATTATCAACTCACCAACAGAATTCTAGGTCAATACAAATAATTTTAATCATAAAATTATCCCCTTTTCCCTCAACAAATTTAATTACCAGAAATTGAATTTTGCTCTTTATTATTGAATCAAAGATTTTAAGCTTGGCTTAATCAAGACAGCGTGCAAAAACAATACCTATCATTTGTGTGTCATCAGAGCTAATAAACAAACAAACAAACAGACAGACAAATAAATAGATAAATAAATAAATAAATAAATAATCTGACAATGTCATAGAAATTAGATTTTTTTTTTAATCTCAAAACAATACATATACTCTATTGGCTAAATATTTAAATTAGTTTTTATAGTGCACTTGGGGGAGTGCTGTTATAGGAAAATAATCAGTGACATCATGGTGTGGTGAAGCAGAGTTACTTACCACCTTAAGTTCATTACTTTCTATAACAGCACATCCTGAAGTGTTTTATTCCTCTTATTCTACAGCAATTACAATTATTATACGTTTTAATTAAATTATTTAAGAATGACACACCATACTTCCTCTCCATTTATAGCTGTCATGTTACAGAGAAACCGGATAGCACAAAATCGTCCATCCTGAAGACTTTCCCACGTTACAAAGCGCTGACACTGGAGACTCCTTCCATAAATCCTTCCTTAAATAAACATCTCCTTACAGACAACTTTTCAATATTAACAGTTTATTTTGAAAGTAGCACCACTTTTAAAAATCTGTTTATTATTAACCTTAGATTAATTGCAAGGCCCTGCAAATGAGCTGTTACTATAGAAACGATAATATATTAGAACGAGTGCATTAATATAAACCTGTGATGTTCAGCTGCACTCTTGTCAGAGGTGAAAATTAATCAACACCTTCTGAGCAATAATAGTATAACAGTATAACATAACATATAACATGGGTGTAAAGGCTAACATCCAAGCATAAAGATTATCAACCATTTTATTTTATTTATTTTATTTTATTTAATGTTTATTTAACCTTTATTTAACCAAGAAGTCCCTTAAGATTAAATCTCTTTTTCGAGGGAGACCTGGCCAAGAAGGCACGCCATTACAGACTAACAAACTTAAAAGTCAGACAGACAAAAACAAACATAAAAATACAGACAAAAAAATTACAAAACACATAATACAAAAAACAGCTTATGAATAGCAATTACACTCTTCAATTACACATTTTTTTATCAGAGCTTTAAACTCTCCCACTGTAACAAAGTGATTAAGCTGTAATGTCTTCTGAAGATTATTGCATGACCAGGGTGCAGAATAAGCAAAAGCCTTTCTTCCAAGTTCTGAACAAATCCTGGGTACCCTATAGAGCAACCATCTAGAAGAGCGAGAATCATAACTGCTGCTCGTAGGTAACAGAAGATTATTAGAAGAGAGTTTTCCCAGTATAGCTTTGTAATTAAAAATAAACCAATACTGCTGTGTCCTTAAACTTAACGAAAGCCAAGAGACCAAATCATAAAAAACACAATGATGTGTACTAGACAACGGATTGGTTATAAAACGTAAAGAGCTAAGGTACACAGAGTCTAGACGGCGAGGTACAGCGGAAGCAGGATGGCATATAAATAATATCTCCATAATCAAGAATATGTATGGCTGAACAAGTGTTTTCCTAACTAACAAATTAAAGCATGCCCTATTACGATAGTAAAATCCCAACCTAACCTTCAGCTCATTAAATAACCAAATACTTATAAGATGATACTTTTCAGCTGATTCCCTTCCTAAGATCTTGGAGTGAGCTCTAGAAAAGATAATAAATTTAGGTTTCTTAGCATTAAGTACCAACTTAAACTCATATAATGAAACTTGCAGCCTTTGAAAAGCAATCTGGAGCTCATCAACAGCCTGACTCAGAGAAGAGGCAACTGAGTATATCACAGTATCATCAGCATCAAGATGTACTCTAGCTGTAGGCATATCCTTCCAAATGTTATTTATAAAAATAGAAAATAAAACAGGGGCTAGAACTGAACCTTGTGGGACCCTTTGAGATTTCCAAAAAACTTGACTTGTCGCCAGGGTGTAGGATTTTATTACGTAACAGTGAGTGTTGAATAAAAAAATATAAAAAAAATATTGAAGACTTTTGAATTGTACTGTACACACACACACACACACACACACACACATCTGCATTTTGTGGTGCGTGTGTAGGCAGCAGTGAGGCAGATGTTGGTGTAGGAAGAAGTGATAAATCAGTAAGCATGAAAGCAGAATGTAATGCTGTGATGTCATTCGCACGGATGCGTCTTCTAGAGAGTTCTACTCTGTCCATTTACTCGCTTTTCCTCAGTCTGCTTCCACGGATGAGTTATGAGGGCGGTTCAGGTGAGAAATGCATGCACCAACACTAAGTGAAGAACATCTGATGGGATCTCAGCTATTTTCCAGAGGGTTTATTGCCAACGCCCATGTGCACAATAAGATCAGATCAAAGACAGGCTGAAATGAAACAGCTCATTAAAGTATGTTTGTGTAAAAGACAGGTATAGCTACAGTTGCCCAAACAAGTAAGGAATAAAACACTCCATGTTGGGTTGTTCTTGGAAAATAATCAACGACTGGGTGGTGTGATGAAGCGGAGTTACTGTTCCCACTCTTAGGTTGATAATTTTCCTATAACAGCACATAGCAAAGTGTTTATTTCTCATACACTACAGGAATAATTAAAAATGTTCATTTAAAAGAACGACACCATACTTTTTATCCATTTACAGTTACATTTAATGTTGTGCAACAAGTTATTTCATGTTATCACTTACATTGTAGCAGTCTTTCCCTCACTTTCTCTTGAAGTTAATAAGACAAAAAACATAATCAAGTAACCGTAAAGCACAACGTACTCCGTCCTCTGACTGGCAGAAAAAATAAAGTTACAGCTTTATCTCAGTCTGCTCCAAAACACTGACACTGGAGACTCCTTCCATAATTGTTAAACGCACATTAATATAAACCTGTGATTTACAAAGCTGCTGTTATAGAAAATGAATCATCACCTTCTGACTGAACAGAATTGAGTATTCAACAGCACTGTGGTATAAATTGAAATAGTTAGCATAAAGAACAATTGATCTATCTATCTATCTATCTATCTATCTATCTTACGTACAAAGATGTTAAGTGTTTTGGGGGTTTTGTTTTGTTTCCTGAGCCGCACAGTGTTTTTATCCACAGGATTGCCGGTCACTGGTAGTGCTTTCCTTCTTTCAAAGCATTCTCTGTAAACCCTTGAAACAGTTGTGCATGAAAAGCTCAGGATTTCATTTGGGATGAGTTAGAAACCGGCATGTCCAGCACGCACGATCCTGCCACGTTCAGAGACACTAAGGTCACTTGTTTTGCCCTTTCCAGCACTGAGGTTAACACTAAATAATGCTGTAAACACCAGTCTGTCTGATTTATAGCACATAGTGCTTACACATGCATTCCCTGTCGGAATAAAGTGTGTGTGTGTGTGTGTGTGAAGGCTGGATGTGTACCTAATAAACTGGCAACTCACTCTGTATGTGTTACTGCTGAATTTGTATGAAAAATAAGTTGTGGCTAACGCTTTAAAAAATCATACTAATATATTCTCTCTCTCTTTCTCTGCCACACACACACACACACACACACTCACACACATACATACACACACACAGGTCAGACTGTCATTCATCACTTGGACAGGTAGGTATTCAGTGGGTGTGTTTGAAGCTTAAGGGCTTATTTTAGACCCATTTACTCAAATTTGTTCTCTCCTTATCCACCTTCGTTTCATCCTATCCTTTATTACTGTTTCTCTGTTTTTAGGATTTACTGATCCAGCGTTCCGGATGTGAGTTCACTCTACATGGCTGTTGGATTGTCATAAAACATCTTAAAACTTAGGAAAAAAAAGTGGAGACAGAGAGGAAAGGTCGTAAAAAGACACTGGAGAGTCATCGGCTTTCACACAAACAAACACACACCCACCCACACACACCCACACACACACATGCTGTGTAAGCTCCTGTCAAAAGGAAGGAAAAGACAAATCTCAGAACAAGGGATTAGAAAGTCATGAGAAAGAGAGAACACAAATACAAAGATCACATAATGGTTCCCTGTCTCTCTCTCTCTCTCTCTCTCTCTAACTCACTCACTCACACACACACACACACACACATACACATGAACACTGCACTGTAATGAAAAAGATGCTGATTAGCCATTGACTCACTTTGTAAACATTAGAGAGAAGAGGAGGATGCAAAAGGAAGGATGAGTGGAGCCTTCTGGTTTTCATTTTCACAAAAAACCCCACACACGTTTTATGGACTATGTACATCTCCCTCTCTCTCTCTCTCTCTCTCTCTCTCTCTCTCTCTCACTCTGTCTGTCTGTCTCTCTCTGTCTGCCCCCCCCCGCTCTGTCTTTCTCTGTCTCTGTCTTTCTCTCTCTCATTTCATACTGTTATTGTTTCAGTTAAAATAACTATTTTAAAATAGTTAAAAGTTAAAAGTTTAACAGGGATCTGATTAGTTAATGCTCCACGTAATCTAAATCTAAGAATTTAAGTGTTTAATTTAATCAGAATATAAATTTACATTTTTTTTAATTAAAAATTACAAATTGTAATGTGTAAATGTAATTTAAAAATGGCCTTTTTTGTGTGTAGTTATTTAACAAGAAAAACAAAAACCCACCTTTTTTCTCAGAAGGTCCACATTAGTGTTTTGAGGTAAAGTTGTAAGTTTAAGTTTTCTGACATCTTCAGGACGGAGGAGTTTATGTGTTGCGGTTTCTTGGTAATGCAACAAGTTGTGTTTTTGTCTTATTAAATTCAAGACAGAGAGAAAAAGACACTGGTGAGGAAACAGAAGAAAACTGTTTATAATACAGAATAAAATATTTGGATGCATGATGTTATAGGAACCTAATAAATGACAGGGTGGTGTAATGAAGCTAGCTGAGCCCACAGGATCTGGGGCTAAAAGGTTACGATGATCCTCTAATAATTTGCATTATTTTCCTTTAACAGCACATCCTGATGTGTTTTATTCCACTTATTCCACAGAAAACTTCACCATATCATCAAATTCATCATTGTATTAGAACTTCAATATACAAACCTGTGATTTACAGCTGCACTACTGTCAAAGCTGCTGTTATAGAAAATAAATCCACACCTTCTGACCAATCAGAATCCAGAATTCAACAAGGCTGTGGTATAAAGCTGTTATAACATAAGTGAGAACAGAAACAAACTTGTTTTGCAGACGTTCCACCGCATTAAAAATATTTATAAATTCATTTAAAAAAAAAGTATCATGTGTCATTAGAAATTGTCAGCACTGGCAAGTGCTGTGGTGTAAGAAGAATAAAGCACTTTGGGACATGCTGTAACAGGAAAATAATCAACTTCAGGGTGGCAACAGAAACTCTGCTTCATCACCACCCTGTTGCTGATTATTTTCCGATAACGGCATGATACGGAGTGTTTTATTCCTTTACTTAACTTAAATGTTCATTTTCTGCAGGAAATACTGCAGGAAGATAAAAGAAACTAAAAGAAGAGGAGAACGAAGATGCCCATAAAAAAACCCCAAAGAAAAATGAAAGAGTAAGAAACAAAGAGGGAACAGATTGGAGAGAGAGAGAGAGAGAGAGAGAGAAATCATGGAAAATATGAAAGAAAGAAAGAAAGAAAGAAAGAAAGAAAGAAAGAAAGAAAGAAAGAAAGAAAGACAAAACAGAGAAAGAAAGAAGAAAAGAGCGTGTGAACCTGACAGTGGGCGTCAGAAATGTTTTACTTACTACAAAGATAAAAGTCTCAGCTCTCCCAGAGGCCAATGTGGGATTAATGCAGGCTTAAAACGAAATGTCTGTTATGTTATTTTTATATTTATGTTCATATTTATGTTTATATTCAGTTTCTGTGCAAATCGAGACTCTGATGCTGAAATTCCTCTCATATGTCTCTACACACGAAAAAAAAAAACCTTTATTATTCACCATGAATTGAGTCGAATGGTTTAAAATTCATGTTAAATAGAATCTGTTTTAATAATGAATTCGATTTGTTCCAGTTCAATAAACAGACACTTTCCCTCACACAGGAATGTGGATGTGTGGAGAATTTATATTCACCGAGCTTTTCTAAACCTCCAACATCCATCCACTGTAACTCACACACACACACATACACACACACACACACACTCAGAAATTAGACACTACTCCTGGAGTCGTCCTCTAGTGGTCCGTGTGTGAATATTGCATTTTAAAGTGCTCTTCTTCTATTACAGGAGTTCTCAGTTTGTTCATTTTATAAACAAAATCCAACTATTCAAATATTAAACCCATTAATTATTAAACCCAAAATCCAACTATTCAAATATTAAACCCATTATTAAGTGCGTATAATATATATATATATATATATTTGCGTCAGTATGGTCTTGTGAAGCCTTATTTCTCGTATCATGACTTTAGTGTATCACTTCATGCCTACTTTCTATACATTTATGTAACAGTTATGTTAGGAGTCTCCAGTGTCAGAGGTAAAGCTGTCACTTTTAAGTTTTCCGAAATCTTCAGGACAGAGGAGTTTACGCTCTGTGGTTTCTCTGTAACATGAAAAAGTTGTATGTTTTTGTCTTATTAACTTCAAGAGAGAGAGAAAAAAGAGGCCTTGGGGGGACGACTGTTTATAGCCGCTATAATGTAAGTGAGAACAGGAACTAACTTGTTTCACAGATGTCCCACAACATTAAATGAACCTTTAACACATGCAGTGGTGTGACGTATCGTTCTTTAATAATTATTGGCAAACTATTGTGGTATAAGAGGAATAACACTTGTGCTGTTGTAGGACAATGATAAAGTTCTTGGTGGTAAAAGTATATACATTTCATTAAATTAATCTATTACAAATGTAAAAATTGCTTTTAAAATTGCATCTTTATTTCTCTCTTTGGCTTGTACAGTCTTTCGAGGCTGCGTGTCCCTTGTTTCTGGACATCTCCGTGTTTTGCCGCTGGAGCAGTGAGAAGTACTGGTGCATGCGTAAGGCTGGGTGAGACACATGGACAGTGTGTGTGAGAGGAGTGTATATGTATGTGTTCTGGTGGTAAAAGCTCTTGCATGAGATCCCAGGTTGTAGACTGTTGATCTCCAATGACGGTTCCAGTCGGTTCAGAGTGAGCACGTGTCTCTGGGTCCTGTGAGTGTTAGTGTGTGTTGGCTCTGCGCGTACATGTGTATGATGTGTGTGGGTGTGTGAAGTGTGAAGGTGATGACAGTCAGAAGGATTAGGACCTGAGGACGAGGGTAACGCTGGTCTCAGGCGTCTTTTCTCCATCAGAGGCTGTAAAGTTAAAGATCTCTCCATTGTGACCTTTTGGGCGGAGACGGGTGGCCAGGTCCTCTTCTCCTCCTCCTCCTCACACTGGTTCTCTTTACCTGAAGGACGAGTGTGAGGTTGGAGAACACGTCTGGATTTGTGTAGAGATTCATAATGAGACCTGATGAATGTTTTAGCGCGAAACGAACGTGGACGTCTGATCTGAGCTCCTTCCACTAAAAGGCTCACACCTAAATACTGAGGAACTTCCACTGGTGCCTGCAGAAACATGAGGAGAACATACAAAACAAGCTCTTCCTTGGTATTTAAAATTTACATGTCTGGAATGCGTTCGAGGATTAAATACAATGCATAGCATGTGAAAACCTGTTGCAAATAAAATGTATAAATACACTTTCTGTCATATAAACATCCAAACAATAAAATTGTGTTAAAATATGTGTTAAAATTGTGCCATCCATTTAAACCAGCAAAATTCTTTGTCATGTGATCAGGAGTTTTGGCTAAAAAAAAAAAAAATGAAGTTCACATTTAGAAAAGCACCATATCCGGTTAAACATTTTAGACATTTAGTTAGTTCCTGGAAAATTTACTCAAACACTTTAAAATTAGATAAATAAGACTAGAAATAAGCACAATCGAGACCAAAGAACCAATAATTGTTTATATACAACAGTAATGTTGTATTCTCAAATCTGATTGGTCAGAAGATATTGATTAATTAGTCAGCGTTTCTATAGCAACAATGTACACAAGGACTTGTATAGCAGACACACCACATAATCTATACATAATAATGAAATTGTGTTGTTATGTAACAAAGACAACGTGTGTAGTAATCTGCAATATGGTGAATTTTTATGCAAGGAGAAGTTTATTTAATATTTATGGAAGGAGCCTCCAGTTTTCCGACATCTTCAGGGCAGAGAAGTTTACACTTTGAGGTTTCTCAGTAACATGACAAGCAAGATGCAGAGAAAAAAGGGAGGCTGGTGAGGGAACGACTGTTTATAGCTGCTTTAAAGCGAGTTCGAACAGGAACTAACCTGTTTCGAGGATGTTCCACAACATAACAGGGTGTCTGAAAAGTCAGGAAGAGTAAAACTACATATACTTAATTTTGTGTTTATTATTTACAACATATGCTCTGCATGTTCACCCTTACGCTCTATGCACTTTCTCAGCCCCTGAATCATGTTTCATCATCATCATTAGGATTGACATATTTGTCAACACATTCCAATTGGTTCCTGACTTTTCGGAGAAGTGAATGTAACTATAAATGGATAAAAATGATGACAAGTTATTCCTTAATGAATGCAAAATTGTTGGATTGGTAAATCACTGTCGTATAAGAGGAATAAAACACTGTTAGAGGAAAATAATCAACTTCAGGTGGTAACAGTTACTCCGGCTTCATCACACTACTGTGTTGTTGATTATTTTCCTATAACAGCAAACACATTGCTCAGAAATGTTCCATAGCATTTGGCTCTAAAGGTTAATTTAGCTCATGTGTCTGTAGTCACCTGCTTGTATATGAGCTGGAAGCCTCCAGTGTCGGTGTTGCGGTCATAGCGTCGATCCAGCACCACGCGCAGTGTGTCCTCCTGCACGGCGGGGCAGAGTCGGGCAGTGACGGCCGTGGAGCAGGCCATGGTGGGGCTGACGTTCACCTCCAGCAGCCAGGGTTTGAGGTCACACCCCAGGAGGAAGTCTGCTCCGTAGAGCTCGAAGCTGGCCTTGCGCGGCTCCACGCTGTCCTGTGCCGTCAGGAGCGTCTGGATCACGGCCCTTCTCATGCCTGGAAGCACCACCTCCTCCCACAGACCACCCCGCCCCGAAGCCGAGAGCCAGGAGCGGAACTCAGCACACGACCACATGCTCTCAGCAGGCAGCGATGGGTCACGACCTGCACTCGGCTGGAAATATTTCTGAATGGAGTTGTTGCAGAGATGGACAGAGCTGAGAGATAAGAAGGAAAGACATGGAACATTTGCATCAGGTCATCTGCAGCCTGCGAGGAAACCACTGACAACTCAACCACACTCAATCTGTATGCTTTGTGACTGTATACTTTTTAGTAAAAAAAAGGGCGGGGCCAATTTCCAGAAGGCTGAAATGAAGAAACTAGTCAGAGCCACTGCAGGGCAACATTGTGAATTGTGAATGTTGCGACAGTTTGTCTAGAAATGCAATTTAAATAATTGGAAATTGGTTATTTGTTTAAATAGATCAGTGGTGCCTGTGAGACTGTCAGCCCAAGAACACAAGAAAACCCAAAAAGGGTTAGTTCCAGGTTAAATGAATTAGCAAATACAGTCAACTGTAGAATTATTTTATAAAAATAAACATTAAACCCAATGATACAATTTTACAACTTAATAAACTGAACAAAACGACTTCCCTCTAACAAAAAAAAATCTCATACATTTTAAAGGAGTATAATTTTGCAGGGGAAAAAAAATCAATTTACTACAAAAAATGACATCTTAGCAAGTAGAAATATCTTGAATATAGTCAGATTTATTTAGCATTTCCTGTTATAATATTACAATCAACCAAATATAAGATTAAACTTATACCTAGACATTTTTACTCATTTCAGGCTAGTAGTCTTGTTCTATTGCCAGATAATTTTGCTAATATTTTTATCATTTATTTCTAAAAAGAAGCAAATCTATCTATACTTTTTAAAGCTTGAAATGACTGCAAATGTCTAGAAATAGGTTTAATAATCATATTTTTGGTTTATTGTAATCTTAAAATAGGAAATACTACATAACTTTGAAAAATAATTAAGATATTTCCACTTTTTCACATTTTTGCAGCATTCTGGTGTTTAAATAAGATTATACAGCATCTCAAGATCAATATATCAATCATCTGTTATTCATTTTTGCTCATTTTCATTAAAGGGTGCCAATAATTTTGGCGTTGACTGCGTCTACCAGTATATTTATTGTGTATGGAAAGCCTGGAAATGTGAAAAACCTTTTAAAAAATATCCCAACACTTTAAATTAACTTACTAAGCAACACTTGATCTGAGAGACCTATGGATTGCATTTCATAACAAAATGAAAATAAACCTGGATAAAAATAAAACAGGTGTTATTTTATATTAGTATAGTAATGTAATTTTGGTTCAGTTGAGAGATCCTGTGTGATTTTGCCCTTCGGTCTGCGTTAACGCTGTATGCTGTACACGTGTCTCTCTCTCTCACCTGTCCAGTCTGTGTGTGGAGTAGAGCTGGGTGGAGAAACGCAGGTAACACTCCCGGTAGAACCACACCGTGAGAGGGTTCCAGTCCGTCACCAGGAACCACTGGCGCAGGTCGAACTTAGTGCCGTGGATCAGCAGTGGACGCTCCACGTACTTCTGCACCACCCACTTACTGTCTTTAATCAGACCCGGGTCGCTGTCGACTAAGCCTAGGATCTCATCTAGCCTGTTCATACACACTATACCTACAGCACACACACACACACACACACACACACACACAACACGCACACTTATGACATGGCGATGTCAGTTCCACATCTCACACTGTGCTCATTAGCACAGCTTAAAACACATCATTTACAGAAGAGTGTGACAATTATAATGACAAATAACTGAATAAATCATATATACGCATATGACAATACTTCAGTCAAAACAAAGATACTGCACAAGACTACACTATACTGTAGAAGTGTGTTCATTTTCTCCAAACAGGCTGCTATACGGAACTAAAAGCCTCAATGGCGCTTATTTTATCTTGTAGATATGACACCATATAGAAACCTAATCCAGGCAATCCTACTTTCTTGTAGTCCTGACATTTGTAACTCATCTACTGATCGATGTGTGCCAAAAAGAAATCAAGGAATTCATGTTCAAAATTATGTTCAAAGTAAAAGTATGAATGAAACATGTTTCTGGGTCAAAACTGAAACATAACTTGTATTTTACAGCAAACTGAATTCATTATAATTGCAACACGTAACAGCTAACCTGCTTTGAAGTCAGTGTACTTTCCTATTGCTCATAAATCATTAATTATGCTCGTTAAATATGCTCATAAATCATAAGTTTAACTTCATGATGGTTTGAGGGCTAATCTTAGGCTAATATCACACACAGGCCCTGATTTGTTAATGTCTTAACTGATGTGCATCAATTTGCAAGTGCGCGTGCAAAAAAGTGGCCATGTTGCGAGTGATTAATAAATAACAATAACTGCATAAATTAAGCTGGAGTATCCAAAAATACTTGATAGCAGCTGTGAGTTCTCCTGGAGACTCCTAGAGGAGTCAAACTTCCAGGAAAGTGAAATTTGCCACATGTGCATAATTGTGTGTTAATAAAATGTTAATTAAAGGCTGTGAGATGCAAGAAACTGTTCAAAATACATCAGTGTGAATGAACTAAAAGCCAGTCAGTGGTATAATTGTCTCCATCTGGCAGAAACGGACTTCTGCAAAATATAATACCTGCCCTTCGGTTGTACTAATTAGCGCATGCACGTCTCTTCCTGAAGTGACTTTCGACCAATGGTGCGAAATTAAAATGGGTTGACTCTGCTATCTATTTTGCACTTTCAGGTAAAAACACCCACACACACACACACACACACACACACACATTTATATATATAATTTTTTTATACAGCAAATATATATATATATATATATATATATATATATATATATATATATATATATATTACACTGTAACACTGTAACATATTTGCTGTAAAATTTACAGTGAAGTACTTTAAATTTACAGTAAAATAACTATAAAACATATTCATCTCACACTGTTGTGTACTGCACTTTATGTAGGCTTGTGTACTCTTATTTGCTGTACCATGGTCCTGGAGAAACGACACTTCATTCCAATGTATACAAGCTACATAGAGGAATGACAATAAAAACCCACTTGGCCTGACCCACTTAAAATACTGTAATATTTATACAGATAATTCCTGTTCTTTTTATAGTGTATTACTGTATTTTTCAGTAATATACTGTAAATTGTTCAAATAAAATTATTGTAAATATAATTATAACATAAAATAAAACATAATCATGTTATCCTGCTCACGCTGAAGACACGATATTTTAGCAGGTGTTATTAAGTGTGCACGTGTTTTCACACACAACTGAATCAGGATGAGGTCCATAAATGGCGCAGGTATGTGTATTTTCATATCCCACTCAAAATGTAGTCAGGGAAAATTAGACGACTCTCTCTCTCTCTCTCACACACACACACACACACTTTGCTCACCCCTGCCTCTTGATTTAGCCCCTGGTTTAATAATCCAGATGTTATTGATGCCATCAGTCTCCAGCTGTGAACAAACCTTTCGCATTCGGTCTAACATGGACTGACAGCGCTCTGCATACTCGGTACATCCCTCTAATATCACGCCATCACTACGGAGATAAAACAGAAAAGAGAGAAAAGAGAGAATATAGGGGGAAAAAAGCACAAAACAGATTGAGGAGTTGAGCAAATGTGTTTTTGCCAGGAAGTCAGGAAAAACATATAGCCTCTGAATGGTCAACTTTATTTAATTATGTTTTGATGTATTTCAGTCAGTTTAATCTGGCAACCCTACAGCGGTACTTTATGTTAAGCAGCTTGGTTGTATTAATGGAGATTCTTCAGAGCGTGTGGGTCTGTTTTAGCTCCACTATTGTTCTCCCTTCAAACATGCCAAATGATATTAAGGTGTTTTTTTTTTTTTTTTTTTGCATGTTTATTTTATAAATTATGGTGCCCCCTGGTGGTCTGGAGGCATATATGATCGTTAACACACTTTACTACCAGCTAGGACAACAATAGCCTTTTGACTCATCCAAGATAATGAAGTATTAATTCAGTTCAATCTAGTATGTAAAATAATATAATTGGTGTGGTTAGGGTTTAATTTGTTGCTTAAGGCCCCCATATGTTAAAAAAAATGGCCCTGGCGTTACTTCCTGCATATTATCTGTTTAGAAACATGCTAAAGGGTGTTGTAAAGATAAGTATCCTGGATCTATGTTGTGCATAGAATAATGCATCTCTTAAACTAAAAGAGTAATTACAGTAATTTGATAATAATGTCAATTGTAATATTGTACTTACTGAATAACCAGGTAGTAGCTATGGAGAAAGTTTGTCCACTGTTGCTCTGAGAGAGTGGGCGGGGTTTCCAGAGAGATGTCTATGTCGCAGTGCTCCAGGCTGTTTAGATACTCCTGACACACACGCAATGCCGTCTCGATCAGTCCAACTCCAGTCCTGTGCCTGGCATGCGGTTTATGCCGCTTGTCCAGACCTACACACAGGGATGAAGAGAATCAGGACGGAGCGTGCGTTTAGACTGCTCAGGGTCAGTGTGTGATTTGGACAACTTTTACTTTATGCTATGATTAGAAATGCGCTCAGTTAAGATGTGACACAACGAAGAGGCCAGAAGTTGTTCATTTTTAAAATAGAACTGATTTAAATCATCAGGGTCGGACAGAGACACCTGACTACGTGAAGTGAGTGAGACGAACAACACGAAAAAGAAATTCCTTTTTTTGGCCTCTGCTAAAAAGAGTTAAGCAGAATTACATCGAATCTGTCATTGAAATGCATGCACCTACTCATTTTAAGCAAGAATTTATCTGATTTGTGTACAGATTTGTAGTTTTGCATATGTCCTGTAGCTATCTGTAGTTTACTGAACTACATACATACTGTAGCTAGCTACATTATTAGCCATGTTGCCAAATTGAACTAGCCAGAAAACACCTGAAGATAGTTAAGAACTTAAGAAAGCCTGCTAGCATTCAAGGCAGAGTGCCTTGAGAAATAGGGAAATTCACAGGAAGTTAGATTCATAGGAGGGAGGTGGAGTTTCAGGTGTGGTGTTTCTCAGGCTTGATAACTCAGTTAATTTTTTGTCTCCACTTCGCTGAATGGTGCGAAAGCAACGCCAAATCTGGATGTTAATCTACGTTAGTCTACATCCAGATTTCTGTAAAGCTTCTTTGTGAAAATGTGTCTTGTTAAAAGTGCTATAAAATTGAATTGAATTGTATTGCAATCTCGCCTAAGGCCTAACAAACCCTTCACGTGTGCACTTTTGTTAGCGCGTGTCTTACCCTGAGGTTGTTTAACATGAGAGATTTCGCCCGTTCTGTCGTTCTCCACTTGCCCTCCAGCTCTCTCTACAACATACCGTAGCAGGCTTGTGCAGGCAGTCCGTCTAAAGTCATCTGCAGGGTGCGAAACAGAGCTTAATGACCTGCACCGATCCTGCACGCTGAACTATGAACCACATGCGCATTATAAAAGAGGTGCTTACCAATGAACGCTTGCTTTTCGTCCTCCGCTCCCAGCCGGTAGCAGCGTGGAAAGAACGTGTCGGGGTCTGTTGAGTCGAACCACTGCAGATTTCTTAAACTCATGCACAAGCCCACCTGAGACAGAGAAACAGAGTCTGACTTTACAGACATGTGTAACACCGTACATGAGATCTAGCAGTGAATTTTATTCCTGATTGATGTATTAGAGAAGAACTGGACAGAGACCTTGGTGGTGAAGGATCCTGCTTTTGCGTAGTGATTAGTCATCTGGTCTTTTTGTAATGACAGATAGTCGACTGTGTCCCTCTTTGTGGTCCAGTAGAAATACGTCATTTCGTTTTGCACTAGACGAGACTAGGGAGTTAATAAAACAGATAAGACTACGAATATGAATTTTAAAAAATTTATTCAAGCACATATGTATTGCATGTGTGATGATTTCAGACACACGTAGAAGAAGAACAGAAAACCTGTTTACTCCAAACTCACTTCAGAATTTGCAAGTGTACTTGTGTGGCTCTGATGATGTATGGACCTTGTGGAAATCTTGTGCTTTCACAGTTGCCATTTTTTTCGCTACTGCAGTGGAGCCTCCGAATATGATTGAGCTTTTCAGAAAAACGCAGAGTGCCATGCAGTTTGTTTGTGTGTGTTCTTCATGTGCGTTTGTTTAAGTTTTGCTATGTACTTTTGTTTTGATTTTGGTCTTGTCTCCACCCCTGTCATGTCATTGGTCTGTTACTTATTGTGTCCACCTGTTAACGTTTGATTGGTTTATCTACTAATTTTGGAATCCATTGTGCTCGGAACTCTGAAAAACCTGACCTTCAACACGGAATAGTGCAATGAAACGGTCATTCAACTCGGAATTCCAAGTCGGAAACATACCTGATGTCACAACAGCATGACAGTGTACAGTAAACAGCTTTCCCTTTGCATTCTTTTCTACTTGATTTTACCTGATATTTAGCTTTTGTGTTGTGAAAATGTGTGTAACATAATTCCATTGATTTCAGATTGGTTTTACCAACGCAATAAGACCATTGTGACAGATCATTGTTATGAGCAAAGATGAACAAGATTAGTTTGACCTATCTTATATGTCATTTCTCATCACTAATCGTGCAGAAATACTTCATGTAGATCTTCTTAATATGTTCAAGTTCAAAGACTAGCCATACAAATATGACCTTGCTCTGGAAATTTGTCTGAGCTGAAGCACTGGAACGTATTTAGATCGGAACTTACAATGGAGTACAATGGATTGCAGCATTATATTCTGGTGCGTCTATGTCTTGTTACAAAGTCACATCAAATGTTTCGCACGTAAATAAGCCACATTTTCTAATTCATGTTCCTCGTTGCTTTGACCTGTGTGTGGTTATTTGACCTATCAGTTGTGGACATGTGGTAACCTGACCTCTGTAATGTTTCATTAACATGACAAACAAATATAAGGAGACTTATGACATATTGAATCTTATGACATTATAAATCTAATCAAGAAAACAAACTAGACTTGTTAGTTAGCTGATACTAGCTAGGAATGGAAAGAGCTTGAGATGCTTTCTTTTTAATATCATCACAAAAGGTGCTCTGGTCAACACTTTTTCTAAAAAAAAAGAAAATTACTGCATGAAAGCACCATTAGGAAACTAACTGGAACTATTTTTTTTTTACTGTATTGCTCCAGTGTAGGAAATTTGGATAAGAACTGTTATTGCCTCATCCTCACGCCTTTATTGTTTTTAGTGTAACAATTGTAGTTTAACCTTACTGTATTAACTTATGTACTTTACTTTATAGACAGAGATTGAACATCTGCCCTTAGACTTTTATTATAAGTGAGTTGGGTTTAAACATGCTTTCTGTTCCTTTCTCAAGAGCAGGGAAACTTGCAGAAATTCTAGTCTGTGCTAATCACACACACACACACACACACACACACACACACACACACACACACACACACATTAAAGATTCAATAAATAGAAATTAGGATAAAGAAAAACACTATTTTACTATGGATGATTATTATATGTAGAACAAATAGTAAAATAATAGAAATGTAAGATATGCAAGATTATTAAAATAAGCTAGAAACACGGTGGATAAAGGATTAGCAGGTAGTTTTAGAGGTGAGATGAATAAGTGTAGGGTGTTAATGAAGCTCACCATGAGGTTGTACATGTCATCATCGTTGTCCTCCTTGTCTCCGTCCTGTCCTCGGTCTGTACGTGCACAGAGATAAAGAGGACGTAGCGTTGACATATTCTCTCCAGGGAGGCTGAGACTGATCTGTGTCTCTGATATCTTAGCTGAACTGTGTGGTGTCAAGTTCACTGTCTTAAACCGTCATTACAAAGGGTCATTCATTAATAAAAAGTTCATCCACTGGCCCTGAGCATAGCATACTATAAGAACACATACACTTTACATACACAACTATATCTGTCTAACAAAATAATGTTACCATCATCATTGCTGCTGTCCGTCTCTTCTGTGACCTCAGCCTCATGGTCTCCATGGCGATGACCCCACGTGGAGTGGCGAGGCAGCCGACGCTCCACCCAGCCTCTGGCTCTGAGAGCTGCGCGAATCACAGGGTACGGCCCGTGCACCGAGAACACCTTCTTTTCCTGCATCATCATAACAAAGCACGAGCTTCACGACACTTTACAGTCTCATCATACATCATAACATGCTGTGACATTTCTGTGATATTTGTTTATTCATTATGGCTAATTTAAAAGAATGGATCTTAGACAAGCAGGATTTTTTTTTTTTTTTACTGAACTAAGTAAATATTAGGGGTGTGCTATTTTAGGAAAATAATCCCCAGTGTGGTGGCATGATGTGGTCTGTCACCCTATTTTCCAATCTCTCTTTTTTCTTTCTCTCAAAGTTAATAAGACAAAAAGCTACAGCTTGTCATGTAAGTGTAACCTCCTCTATAGCTTTCCCTCTGACTGTTACAATGCACTGACACTGGAGACTCCTTCCATAAATGTTAAATAAACATCTCCTTACAAAAAAATCACCTTATCAATGATTCCACGTTTTTTTAAATCTGTTTATGTGAAGCGTCCACCGTACAAGTCCCTGCAAATGAGCTGTTACTATAGAAATTACAACGAGTGCATTAATATAATGTAATATATATAATTAATAACACATAATACAAACTATTGTTAAAGCGGCTGTTATAGAAAATGAATCAACACCTTCTGACCAATCAAGATTGCGAATACGAAAAAAAGTTTAGTATTACAACTTTATATGTGTTTAACTTTAACTTTACATGTTTTAGTGTTGATTTGCTAAATACTGTAACCTTTGGGGAAAATGTACGTTAGCTAGTTAATTTAAAATACTGAAGAATGTCAGGAATGCTGCCCATCTAGGTAACAGGGTTTCAACAGGAACACAGTGAGTATCTAATTATAAACATAAGGCACTGACCTTTACAGCCTTGGCCACTAGAGCTTTGGCTGCTCTCAGTCTGTCAATGTGTATCACAGGAAAACTTATACGACTGCCACGGGCCCTGGCCTGCTGAGGGGACCCTATCTCAAACACACACACACACACACACACATGTTATAAACGCACACATCTGCATGTAGTGTGTACAGTGTGCTTGCAGGTGTGTGTGTGTGTCACCTGGTGTATGCTGCTGCATGCTCGGGTGCTGAGGGTCGTCTGCATCAATCTTCAATTCTGTAGAAACCAACAGCACATCAGGGTGCAAATTATATATTGTCTATTATACGTATACTGTATGGACAAATCACGTAAACGGGAGGTTTTTACTTTCACGTTGATGTGAGTGAGCGGTCAGATATGAAGACCACGTTCATTAACATCAACACACAACGGCCCTTCATTCTTTAGAAAATATCACGGGCAGTTACAAAAAAAATGGCGCAATCCATTATACGCGGAACTCATAAAGTTCCGAATGGATTTTCCAGACTTCCGATCTAAACTTGTTCCTGTGCTTCGGCGAGGAAAAACATGGCCGTCCAGAGCCAAAGTCTGTATGGCTAGTCTCTGAATTTGATAGACAGGTAAAGAAGATCTACATGAATTATTTCTGTGGGAAATGATGTATAAGTTACACTATATGGCCAAAAGTATTTGGACACCTGACCATCACACCCATATGTTGTTCTTCCCTAAAGTGTTGCCACAAAGTTGGAAGCACACAATTGTATAGAATGTCTTTGTCTGCTGTAGCATTACAATTTCCCTTCACTGGAACTAAGAGGTCCAAACCTGTTCCAGCATGACAGTGCTCCTGTGCACAAAGCGAGCTCCATGAAGACATGGTGTGTGAAGGTTGGAGTGGAAGAACTCGAGTGTCCTGCACAGAGCCCTGACCTCAACCCCACTGAACACCTTTGGGATGAACTGGAACACTGACTGCACCCCAGACCTCCTCACCAACATCAGCACCTGACCTCACTAATGCTCTTGTAGCTGAATGAACACAAATCCCCACAGCCACGCTCCAACATCTAGTGGAAATCTTTCCCACAAGAGTGGAGCTTATTATAACAGCAAATGGGGAACAAATCGATATTAAAGCCCATGGTTTTGGAATGAGATGTTAAATGGTCAAGTGTCCACACACTTTTGGTCATGGTATAGTGTAACTGGGATGTCAGGAGTGTTTATGTCAGAGAATTTGGGTCAGGTGGATGTTGGAATTCTGAGTTTCATTGCACTTTCAAATGTCAGAGGTGAAGGTTTTCCGAGTTCCAAGAACAATGGATTGAACAATGGATTGGACTGATAACTGTTTGTGCAAGCATAAAATCGGAATAAGGAATGAGAAAACAGTCCCATGCACATCTCTAGTTGAGACCAGTGATAAACTGGAGAGATGAAGTTGAGGTTGAGGAACTGTCAGAGCCAGAAAGAAAGAAAGAAAGAAAGCTTAGGCCACGGCCACTTCGAATTTAAATCTGAATACAGATGTGGATATTTGGAGCACTAAACAGATACAGATACAGATAATGTCATTGTGTTAAACCGCTACGTTATATGCTCATTAACATGTGTCCAAAAACACACTACAAATCTTATGTGTTCATATCTGATGTCCTTCCAAAGTGGTTTATCAGATCCCCTTATTCAGAGCATATCACTTGTAAGGTGTGAGGAGGAGACTGCATCAAGAAAAGAAGAGTCAATGATTTTTGAAAATAAATTAAAACATCCGCTTGGTGAAGAGGTTTGGTTTCAGATCACACTGAGTTTCCAAAACACACCTGACCCCATTCACACCTGTACCTGTGACTGGATGTCACCTGAGACAGGCTTTACAATGAGGCAAATCTCACACAATGGCAGCATCAGAGTGGAACCGTGGAACCAGCCACTGCATGTCTACAGCTCCATGTGCAACACCACACCATAAATCATGCAATGCAAAAAGCAGTGGTGAGATTTTGCCTGAATCTGCAAGACAAAACATCTCCTCTTTCCACTGACTGCTCACATCTGATCACTCTCACAGGCGTTTCATACTGATTCGTATAAAAGATCACGTGTTTCCTGTAAACTGGAATAGAGCTCTGTGTTATTCCGACTCATAGACACATCTTACTCACTTTTCATTCCCAGCTCCTCTCCTGGTTTTCCCCTCACTCCAGGATCCGCTTCTACACCCCTGTCTGCTCCCAGGTTGTTGAGAGTTGCCATGGAAACGGTTTCCCAGCAACGGCGACGCCACTCGATTTAAGTGTCGCAAAAAAGAAACGCGCGAATTTCTGGTTTCTTTCTCCATCGAAGAAACAACAACGACTCTGAAATGGCTGTCTTTAATACTACACTTTTACAGCTTTCATAGCACACTATAAATGGTGTAAAAGACATTATTTCAAGCTACATTTCAAGGAGTATGGACCCATGTCTGATTGAGCCCGAAGTGATTCTTAAGTTATTTGATTCATTGAGTTCAGTGCACTACAAGGAATCATTTTCTGAATGATTCCCTTAAGTTTGTAATACACATTTGCACTTTTGGGGGGTTTGATACATTTTATAGTGAATTTCTATACTATAAAGCGTGTAAAAGTCATTATTACAAGTTATTTATTACTTATTATCTATTACTATTATTTATTACTATTTATTACTCTTAAATCTGGAGTGATTCTAGTGATTCGATTCATTTAGGTCAGTACAGTATAAGGATTTGAATCCTTTACTCAAAGATTTATTTTAGGTTTATTATCTTTCTTTTATAGTACACTTATTTGTACACTTTTGTGGCTTTTCATACATTTTAAATCTGGAGTACTGAATCATTTCTGATTGAGTCCCCAGTGACGCATAAAATGATTCTTATTACTGATTCGATTCATTTGGTTCACTGACCTATAAGGATTTGAATCATTTACTTAATGACTTAGGGCTATAGTACCCATTTACACTTTTCTTTGTTTTTATACTTTTTATAGTAGTATAAATGTTGTAAAAGCCATTATTTCATGCTACATATAGAGAAGGAATCATTTCGGATACAATCCTTAGTGATGCAAAATGATTCTTATTACTGATTCGATTCATGTAGTTCAGTACATACTACACAAGAAGGATTTAAATAATTTACTCAATGATTCTTTAAGTTCATAAAACACATTTACACTTTTTTGTTTTATACCTTTTATAGTACACTATATAGGGTATAAAAGTCATTATTTAAAGCTAAATCTGGAGCGATTCTAGTGATTCGATTCATTTAGTTCAGTACAGTATAAGGATTTGATTCCTTTACTCCAATTTTTTTTTTATGTTTATTATATTTCTTTTATAGTACACATGAACACTTTTGTGGCTTTCATACAGTTTAATAGTACAATATAAAGGGTGTAAAATCTATCATTTCAATTTACAAGAATTATGGAGTGATAGCTTAAAAAAAAGCTCTTTTTATATGTAGTGTTTCTATCAGACTTGTGTTATCTTACTGCACTAATAAACTATATGGCCTCTAAAATCATTTCATTTCAGTGGGCCTAATGGTTCAAAAGTTACAAAAACACTGTGCATATGTAACATTTATATACAGAAGAAATAATAAGTAGTGACAAAGTCATTATTAAAACCTTGATCTGTTATTTAAGGCTAAAAGTATCTGTACCTGTTTTACTTATTAAAATATCTGTAAAGAATTAGTATCTGACATGAGAGAAGTTAACAATAGTAAAATGCTTATTTGTTAATTTTTTTTAGCATGGTTAATATTTCATTTGGCTCAGTTTAAATGATAAGCATTATACAGTCTTAAACCTGGGGTCAAGTTTGCACTAGATGGCGCCAGTGAGTGGCTACATTAATGGTGAGCTACCCTGATTTCCACTGAATCTTTACTGATAATTCTTACTAACTGGAGTACATGTGTTCAATTGACACAATTTAGCTCACACAAAAGCATCAGGATTATACTTGGTGTAAATTAATATGATTTTAATTTAGAGCTCATATAGAAACTTGCCATAATTTACTATACAATACTACTACTGCTACTGCTACTTATAATAATAATAATAATCAATAAGCCCTGTAGACACACAAGGCAGCAGATGTAATGCATTGGAACATCTGCAGGAGCTACAACATTAAGAAATGTGGTTAAGCACCAACCAATGACAGTCATGCAGAGTGATGACGTCACTATCCTCTGCGACATGACCATCCATACTGACAGAGAGATCAATTTCATCTGACCAAAACATCTGAGAAGCTCTCCAATACTCTAAAATGTGATTATGACCCTTATGTATCTTTTCCATATTCATATAATGTCCATGTTACTACAATACGTTTGTAAAAAGACATATTTCTGTTTAATGAGTTTAAATAGAATAAATCCACTATTATTTACCTGTTTACTTATTGCTGAACTGATACTGTGTATTTTACTCATGTAGAAATTCTGCCTTTAATTTAAATACGTTAATCAATGATTCACTTTTTATTCAGTGAAGTACGAAGACCTGGAAAATGGAAAAATAATAATAATAATAATCTGTTCAATGTGCTTAATGATTTTGAACACTCAGGGTCACTGTACAAAAGAAAAGAAGACTAGACCGGACGTGCAGAATGAAGGAAGGTGTAATGTAGGGAGAAAAGGTACGTTTCAAATTGACTCCTTAAAAAGGGGAGAAGGAAATGCAGTCACAAAGGATCTGCACTGAGATTTGGGGGAATATGGCACTAAAATAAGCATCATCTTCATTTTTATTCATGCCAATTTCATTTCTGCTATGTGCGGCACTTTATTCTCTGATTTACCTTCATTTTATTTTACGGTGGGAGGTTATGGAAGCATGAGCCAGGCTTTTGGCATCTTTCAGAGTAAGTAAAAATCAAGCGATTTTTTTTCTGAGTGCACAAATATGGGGTTCAGATGAAAATGTGTTGTCATAAATTATACCTTCAATGCACACATTTGTGGAAGGATTCACAGTGACGTCAGTGATAACTGAAAATTCCCCAATTCTATTTTGTCAGGTTTTTATTTTAAGAAATGATTTTTGTTCATGAGTATGTTCAGCTAAGGTGGAAGGAAGAACTGCTTACTCTTATGTCAGTATTTAGTTTTCTAAATTCTTTATTCTAAAGAATATTTCCATTTTCATTTTTATTTAAGTATACTTCTATTTTATTTCATTTACACTGTAAAGTAGGAATGGGTTGTTTTTTTTGCACATGTACAGTTTTAAAGAATCTATCTATGAACAACTGGTACAGGAATTTCCTCTGGGATCAATAAACGTTATTATACCTTTTTTTAATCTTAAAAATCACTTCAAATTGGTCTCAAATTGATCTTAGACTATTTTTGTAAGTATAATTATTCACACAACAGACATAAAGAGGGGAAAAAAAGCAAAACAGAACAGTGCTTTATTGGGTTGATGTCAGTCCTTCACACCAAACAAAACATTTCAATCAGATTTATCTGAGATTTATCTTATCCCAAGCATGCTATAATCTCGAAACCAGTCATGGCCTAATGGTTAGAGTGTTAGACTCATAACGTAAGGTTGTGGGGTTGAGTCTCAGGTCTGGCAGGGATTGTAGGCGGGGTTAGTGAATGACCAGTGCTCTCCTCCACTCTCAGTACCACGACTGAGGTGAGACCCTTGAGCAAGGCACTGAACCCCCAACTGCTCCCTGGGTGCTGCAGCAAAAGCCACTGCTCTGGGTGTGTGTTCACTACTGTGTGCATTCGGATGGGTTAAATGCAGAGCACAAAGGTTGGTTTATTACCTCTGTAAGCATACACAAATATGTAGACCTGTACATTTTCATATTCAAATCCTGTCCTCTGTGTCGACATGAGTCCTGCACTGAGCATCCAAATGCATTTAAACATTTCGCTGCTGACTCTAAAATTTTGCTCAGATTTAAAGTTTTTAAAAAGAGTGCTTCCATGATTCTAACATTGCCGAGCCATTTAGCATTTGTAACTGTAAATTTGTCAGTTTTCAACATTAAATTTAAGAAAACAGGGTATTAACAATGTAACTCAGGTAACAATCTCATTTTTTATAAGGTTTCTTTGCTGCATTTTGTTCTTAAATGTGTCACAAGGTCGAGATTTGTAGCGTTGAATTAACCAACACACAAAATGTGGTTAACTAACGTCCATGCTAATGACATGAGGACATTAAGGACCGCCTACTGATTTACATAAAATGTATTTCCCATGAATCGTCCTGTATAGGTTTTGAATAATGTACGCTCAACCCTGTTACCTGAACACATTCATACATCCCCTAGGAAATACTTGAATAGTAACTTTTCTCATTTTTTAAAAACGCACTTCCTTTTCTTCTTCACAGGATCTTCAGGAAATATTTTTAAGCGTACTGTGTTCCTATCATAGTACAAATGGATATCAATGTCCTTTAAAAAAAAAAAAAAAATCCTGTGCTGCGCTGCTGCTGCAAACATTTTTTTAGATTCTGTATTCATACATTTGAAGAGAAAACATGCTATAGATAAATAATTGACATGACCAGAAAGGTCCTTTCTACCTGTAGTGTCCTTGCCTTAATCGCGCACATCTCAGTAATTCAGTTTGCCGGTTGAGCAATGTGATTGGCTGGGCAGAATTAATGACGTCACACGTCGGTAACTCTTGCCAAGCGGATCGCTGGGATGTGAGCGCGCGCAGCCTCCAGAGCCAGAAACAAGCACTCTGAGCAGGCTTAAACACCATTCTCTTCTTCTTATTATTATTTTTAAAAAAATATGTTGTTGTTGTTTTAAAAAAAAAATCCTTGCAGCTTTTTTTTCCCCATGATGGCTGTCCCGGATGAGCTGCTGTTCCATGCAGGGAACTGACAGGAAGACTTTCCGTGCTGCATCCCGTCTCCTAGAGCTGCCTCGCCTCTGGAATTTAAAATGCCTGCAGAAAAAAGCGACCAGGAGAGCATGCTGAGCTACCAGGTACTCAAACCTGCTGTCATTCCTTTATTTCAGTGATTTCCTGATCATTTGGGAATGGGACACTTTCCAAAAAGATGTGATTTAAATCCTAAGAGGGAAGTAAGTGTGTGTGTGCGTGTGTGTGTGTGTGTGTGTGTGTGTGCGTGCGTGCGTGCGTGCGCATTGGTTATATTCATCCTACATGGAAGTGTTGGTTAAAAATAAATAAATAAAAATTTGCATGTGTATACACAAGTGCATGCGACTCCTGATATGAGAAGAAAGAATCACATCTGCACATCTGGGCGCTTCATTAGCGCGAGCGGACCGGATCTATACGCCAGTGCGCGCGCGTCCTCTCCTCTCCGCATTTATTCCAGAGCTGACATATTTCATGTCTCATTTATAAACACATACACACCATGCAAAATCCAGGAGTGTGTGTCATTTGCCTGATTTTCAACATTAGTATACGGGGCGGGTGTTATTCGTACAGATAAAGAAACACACACATTCACACGCGCGCGCGCGCGCACACACACACACACACACACACGCAATGCTGTTGCTTTTATGAGTGCACGTGCGTGCGGCAGGATGCGCGCGCACCACCCGCTCATCTCTCCTGCATAATACAAACCCAACATCAGTTCCTTAGACAGCACATTAATGACAAGGTCATGATGTAGGTGTCTGTATGTGTAATTTTGGTCCAAGGGGAACCGGAAAAAACGGCGTTTCTAAGCAACAGAGAGAAGATGTAGAGCATTGTGTGTATGCATTTGGCTGTATAACAGGGCTCGCTGTGGAGATTAATTAATCTGGGAATGATTTAACAAGTATGCATGGTGAAAATAAGCGCAGATGTGTGGCTCACTTCCCCTCATCTGACCTTGAAGCCATGGTGAGCATTGTGGACGCTGCTAGAGAGGTGTTCATGCGCGTTAACACGGCGTCCCAAAAACGCAGGAATCCGGTATTACTATAAATAATAACGCAAGGTGAGCGGTGCGCTACAATATACTGTATTCCCAGTTTAAGCGACACCAAAGGACAGTCACTATATACCTCAATATACAGCCATGAATGTATGAATGTACTCAGGCTCCAGATCATTCCTTCATCTTTATCCTGGTCAGGGTCACGGTGAATCCAGAGCCTATCCCGGGAACACTGAGTGCGAGATCCTGGATGAGACTCCAGGCCATTCCAGGGCTACACACACACGCACACACACACACACACACACACACACACACACATGAATGCACATTCACACTTAAGTGCAATTTAGTGTAGCCAGTCCATCTCCTGGCATGTTTTTAGGAGGTGGGAGGAAACCGGTGGAAACCCACGCAGACACAAGGAGAACGTATGAAACTCCACACAGACACTCACCTGACCTCTGGGTCGAACCGGAAACCCTGGAGCTGCGAGGCTCAAACATGGCTTTAGATTTCTTTCACAAATTAACATATCTCTAGGTGCTATAACATAAGCGAGAGCAAGAACTTGTTTCATGGACGTCCCACAACATTAAATGTAACTATAAACAGATGACATATTATTCCTTAATAAATAAAAAATGATAAGCCATTCTGGTATAAGAGGAGTAAAACACTTTGAGATGTGCTGTTATAGGAAAATAATCAGCTATAATAACATAATATAGTAACATATATAATAACAGGGACTCCGCTTCATCACACCACCCTGTCATTGATTTATTTTCTTATAGCAGCATGACACGGTGCTTTATTGCTTACATAGAGCTTTATTTGCTAACACATTTGACTAAACAATTCATGAAAGCGTTCTCCAGAAAGTAATGTTTATTGACTGAGTTCAGAAGCTGACAAAGACTTCAGTTACAAGTCGAAATTTGTTGCCCGTGGTAGTTACACACACACACACACACACACACACACACACACACACACACACACACACACACAGTGAATAGATTACCTTAATGCAGCAAACATTTGTAATGTGTGTGTGTACCACCCAGCTGAGAAAATGCACCTGTCCTGCCAGGACAGAGTCTGTCCATGTGTGTGTATGTTTAACGTGACACTGAGCACACTTGGTTTGTTCTGTTCGTCTCTCACATGTTGAGCACACGTTTTCTTCAGTCTGTGCAGCTCTTGGACTGTTCTAATGTCCTGACGTGACACACTCAGCTGTTCTCTATCCCTGCTCTATTCATGTCTGATCTCTGTCGGGCTGACTTTTATAAAAGGGCTGTTTAGCAACGGTCACCTAATGACAGCGGTGTTTCTAAAGCCTTAATGAGTTATTGTGCGTGTTGTCATGGCGATGGTGCGGAGTGGACAGGCTGCTGAGGGCGGTCAGTAAGCTGAGATTCTGCCGTTCACAGTTACTCACTAACGAATATGAGTGTAATTTGATCCTGCATTTCAGAGAGCACTTATACATTACAAGGACAGTCAGCATGAAAGAGGGGTATTAGGAAACAGACAAACAGACAGAATGATAGACAGATAGAGAAAATAATAAAAGAAAATTATAAAGAGACAGACAGACAATGACAAATACACAGATAGATAGATAGATAGATAGATAGATAGATAGATAGATAGATAGATAGATAGATAGATAGACTATATGGCCAAAAGTTTGTGGACACCTCACATCCATATTTGCTTATTGAACATCCCATTCCAGATTTATTCTCCCTTTGCTTTTATAATAACCTCCACTTTTCTGGGAAGACTTTCCGCTAGATTTTGGAGCGTGTCTGTCAAGAGCATTAGTGAGATCAGGCACTGATGTTGAGTGAGGAGGTCTGGGGTGCAGTCGGTGTTCCAGTTCATCCCAAAGTTGTTCAGTGGGGTTGAGGTTAGGGCTCTGTGCAGGACACTCGAGTTCTTCCACTCCAACCTTCACACACCATGTCTTCATGGAGCTCGCTTTGTGCACAGGGGCATCGTCATGCTGGAGCAGGTTTGGACCTCTTAGCTTCAGTGACGGGAAATTGTAAAGCTACAGCATACAAAGACATTCTATACAACTTTGTTGTCATGGACAGGTGTCCACATACTTTTGGCCATTTAGTGTAGATCGATGGAGAAGCAGGCAAAATGATAGTCAGACAGAATGATAAAAAGAGAGACAGAGTAAATGTGTAGTGTTTAAATGAACACACACACGTGTACCTGTGATCTTTGCAGGTGTATTTGCTGTAGCTGTAGCTGCTGTGGATTTCCTCATTACACTTTTCTGCTTTTTATTTGGAAAATGAAACAACCACGTTGCATTGTGGGAGTACAGCACAAAGATAGCTCCGATTGCAATTTAGGAAATTCAGCTGTTCACACACTGCATTGTTATAGGGCGTGGCTTAAGCCTGAGTACTGTGCACAACCATTCAGATTAAATCAATAGACCAGACACACAGGCTAATCACTATAAGAACTAAATAATAAGTATTAAAACTTTGGTAATGGTGGATTGTGATATCCACCACTCTAACAAATAAAAAAATAATAATAATGCAGACCACTTGGCTATGATTCCCAGACCCCTGGGGTTCCTGGGCCCCTGCTTTGTGTCAAATTTACACTTTAGCTTCTTTGCCACATGCAGAGTTGTGTGTATTTGCAGTTCAAGGTTTGTATTAAAAAAACAACATCAACAACAACAACAACAACAAAAAATGATGCAAAGGAGTTACACAACTGTCCCTGTACATTGAGTAACTGTCATGCATATACTCTAAACATTCTTTCACACACACACACCTCTATCCAAGGTCTCTGAAATAGACAGAGAGGAAGAGAGAGAGTGATTAGAGGGATGATGTATGGCACTAAATGGTGAATGAGTCATTCTGCCAGGAGCAGGAGGAACACTGCAGCACTCTCGCTGTGACTTAGGCTGTAACAGAAACAGTTCTCATAGCTGCAGGTCTTTTCCATATACTCTGAAATAACAGCGACATTTTTATTCTAGGAATTATTTGGTGTAAAGATTTACATTAAATCGCATCTTGGCGCAGATATGATGGCTTAACAGAATTGATCATTACTGCAGATCAACTCTTATTGACAAGAAAATAAGATAAGTGTTTTTTTAATGTTATTTGGTCTGGATTATAAACCAGCGCTCTGCAAATCTTCAGCACGTAAGGAATAACACACGACAGACTCTGCTTCGATTACATTTAATTTATTACTGAATGACATGTCGCATATTTTACCGGTTTATAGTTACATGTAATGTTGTGGACCGTCCAAGAGACGAGTAGACGAGATAGTCGTTCCCTCCTTTTCTCTCGCTCTCTTTACTGTGAAACTGGAAAGCGTAAACTATTCTGTCCGAGGACTTTTTGTGCCAGGAATCTTTACAAAGCACCATCACTGTTACAAGGCACAACTCCTTCCTTAAATGTTACAGAAGTAAATGTTACCTTCTGACCAATCAGAATTGAGAATTCAGCCACACTGTGGTATAATGTTAGTTATTTGCTGTTCGATTTCAGTGGGGAAGCTGGTTGTACTATAAACCACAGGTTTTTTTAAACAAGACCTTTTGAAAAATCATGTTATGTTGTTCAGTCTCTACACTGATCATAATTCTGTATCCATCATCATCCCTCTGTACTAAAAAAAAAAAAAATTAAACATCACGCACTAATACAAGCTGATCGTTAAGGCTTTTCCAAAATCATGTACAAGAAGTTCAGTATAACTTTTACAGTTTTGGATATAATATGGTCCAGATACACTATATGATCAAAAGTTTGTGGACATCTGACCATCACAGAGATATGTGCTTGTCGAACATCCCATTCCAGATTTAGTCCCCCTTGTGTTTGCTGTTATAATAAGCTCCACTCTTCTGGGAAGGGAATTTGTGATCATTTTGCTACAAGAGCATTAGTGAGATCACTGATGTTGTGTGAGGAGGTCTGGGGTTCAGTCGGTGTTCCAGTTCATCCCAAAGGTGTTCAGTGGGGCTGAGGTCAGGACTCTGTGCAGGACACTTGAGTTCTTCCACTCCAACCTTGTCTTCAAACCATGTCTTCATGGAGCTCGCTTTGTGCACAGGGGCATCGTCATGCTGGAACAGGTTTGAGCTTCTTAGTTCCAGTGAAAGGAAATTGTAATGCTACAGCGTACAATGACTTGCTTTCCTATACAGTTGTGTGCTTCCAACTTTGTGGCAGCAGTTTGGGGAAGAAGCACATAGGGGTGTGATGGTCAGGTGTCCACAAACCTTTGGCAATGTAGTGTATTTAAGCTACTCAGAGTTTGCTTTCTACCTGAACACACAAATAAAACTCAGCAGCACTTTTATCATCACGAACAATGCCACATTAAATCACATACGGTCACAGATGTTTCCTACGGCTGAGGAAAGCTAGCTAGCAAACACACACTATGTTATTTACTTTCATTCGCTTTCATGCAGCTGAGAGCATTGTAGTATCTTGTGCTATCTGGAGCAGCAGGAAACTTGCAGTACACTGATTGCATTTGAAGACCAGTAAAAGGAAATGTTTGAGAATTGTTCTGAGAAATGAAGTAAACCGATACTGCTTGTGTGTGAGTGTGTGTGGGTGGGTGTGCGAGACTGGTTTCTTTAGGCGGACTGCAATATCTGAAAGTGACAGGCAGTGACGTGAGTCAGGATCTGTGATACAACTGTCAAAGCAATGTGTTCCAGAGAGCAAGGGAGAGAGAACAGGGCCCTCGGCTAGACACTGATTTCAGAGGACAACATGGCAATAATGCACACCCACCCACCCAACAGACACACACAAGCTCTGTATTTATGAGTATGAATTCCAGACCAGCTGTGATTTATTGGCCTTATTATTTTATGGAAAAAGTGCACTCACAAAAACGAACCATGTATTTTGTATTATTTGGCTCAAAAAAACAACAACATATGTATATATATATATATATATATATATATATATATATATATATATATATATATATATATATATATATACATACAGTATCTTACAAAAGTGAGTACACCCCTCACATTTCAGCAACCATTTTAGTATATCTTCTCAACGGACAATACTATAGAAATGAAATTTGGATATATTTTAGAGTAGTCAATGTGCTGCTTATATAGAAGTATAGATTTACTGTCCTCTGAAAATAACTTAACATACAGCCATTATTGTCTAAATAACACCCTAAGTGATAACAGCTGTACGTCGTTTAACAATGCAAAGCTACATGTCCTATTCATCATGTTCATGTTTTTGTCTGCTTAACAGGACCATACAAATTTGTGTATCTTGTATTAGAGCAGTTAAAATTTGGTGCTTTGAGTACAATTCTCTCATACTGTCCACTGCATGTTGAACATGGCGCCTCATGGCAAAAAACTCTCTGAGGATTTCAGAATTAGACCTGTTGCTCTCCACAAAGATGGTCCAGGCTATAAGAAGATCGGTAACACCCTGAAACTGAGTTACAGAACAGTGGCCAGGGTCATACAGAGGTTTTCCAAGACGGGTTCCACTCGGAACGGGCCTCGCAAGGGTCGATCGAAGAAGTTGAGTCCTCGTGCTGTGTGTCTGGTGCAGAAGCTGGCTTCAAAAAACAGACGCATGAGTGCTGCCAGCATTGCTTTAGAGGTTGCAGAAGTGGAAGGTCAGCTTGTCAGTGCTCAGACCATATGCTGCACACTGCAACAAGTCGGTTTGCATGGCCGTCGTCCCAGAAGGAAGCCTCTTCTGAAGATGGCTCACAAGAAAGCCTGCAAACAGTTTGCTGAAGACAACCTGTCCAAGAGCATGAATTACTGGAACCATTTTCTGTGGTCTGATGAGACTAAGATAAACTTGTTTGGCTCAGATGGTGTCCAGCATGTGTGGCAACACCCTGGTGAGGAGTACCAAGAAAATTGTGTCTTGCCTACAGTCAAGCATGGTGGTGGTAGCATCATGGTCTGGGGCTGCATGAGTGCTGCTGGTACTGGGGAGCTGCACTTCATTG
>CM040976.1:2493640-2505869 GCA_022985145.1 Pangasius djambal | reverse complement strand
ATATAAATTAGATTATACTGTTTTATATATAATCAGGGGTGGAAAAAATACTGAGGAATAATACTTCAGTGAAAGTATAGATAATGTGTCAAAATCTTAAACCTGCCTGAAAGATGGGTTAAAACACCTGTGTGCTGTGCTTGATGTAAGTCACACTCGCACTCACACTCTAAAAAGGAAAATCTTCAAAAGCAGATCGTGTGCTGTGCAGGGGCGTAACCAGAAACTAATTTCAGTGGGATGAGGAAATATAGAAAATAATATCATGGTTGTTTTCCTGATGTGTACAATTAAATTGGTAAGTGTCACATGCTCGAGTATTTCAGGTTGATTTCTTGCCTTCTGTAGTTCCACTGAGTCAGAGTCACTCAATGTTGTTGAGGATCTGTGGGAGCTACATGGACAGGGATATTTGTTCATTTTTATTGCTGAACTCCTACGCTACTGCAGCATGTCAGGAAAGTGAAAAACACTACAACAGCACGTACACTCGTGATTTAAATGTGGCTTGTTTGAATGCGACTCATTTAAATATATGGGAATGGTGTGAGTATTTACACATTTCTTCTACCTTTTTATTGGCAGTTTTTTTTGTCCTTGTTGTTTTTACTTCATGTACCAGTTTTATTCACCTTCATCTCTCAGTCATCCTTAGCACATGATGTCAAGAGCAAAGAGCTAATTAGTTAATCAGTTGTGGGGTAAAAACAGTCCCTTCCATCATTGACCTTGTTAGAGCAGCGGCCCATCACTAAGTCACGTAGAACTCCAAATAAGACAGTCTTTAACCTTTTTCAAGTTAACAGCATACAGTAGGTCTATGTGCAGTGTTGTTAGCTAGATACTGTTTCTTAATATAGCTAGCCAGCATCATTTAATTTTCCAAAAATGCCAAATAAATACACTGCTACTCTCCATATATGTGATTAACATGATGCTAACCTGCTGCTCAGCTAGCATCTTTATTTGAGGGATTTGTAGTGAATCTGAAGAGCAAAAGCTAACTAAAAAAAAATACTGCGCTAGGCATTAGGGTAAAAACAGCCTGGTTTAATTTCTCCACTGATTATAGCTGATCCCACCCACTCAGATTGATTGACAGGTAAGCTTGCAATGAAAAAAAAGGCAGCTGTGAATTCATTCATTTGGTCTACTTTTTACTTTTATTATACAATATATATATATTCTTGGTTGTGAGTGGTTTTGATTAATTTTCTATAACTGCAACTCTGACAGTAGTTCTGTCGGTAATTCAATTCACAAGTTTATATTAATCCACTCATTCTAATCAGTTATTGTTTCTATAGTAACAGCTCATTCACAGGGACTTAGCGAAGAGATTAAACTCGTGCTGTTATGCAAAGAAAAGTGGATAATCGCAGATATGATGAAGTTTTCCTCTATGGGAAAGTCTTCAGGAGAGAAGATGTTGCACTTTATTTTATAGTTTCTTGTTAAAAAACATATTTTTATATAAAATATTCTTTGTCGTCTTATTAACCTCAAAAGAAAATGAGGGGACGAATGTTTATAACTGCTAAGTGCTGACAGGAACTAAGTCGTTTCGCAGGCGTTCCACAACATTAAATGTAAGTATACTATACTACCTTAGTAGTAGTACTATAAACTATAAAATAAAATATAGGATGGGTCATTCTTTAATAGATTTAAAATTGGAATCATAGGCAAATTACTGTGATATAAGAGAAATAATACACTTCGGAACAAGCAGTTATAGGAATATTATCAACTTTGGTGTGGTAACGTTGATTATTTTCATATAACGGCGCAACACAGCGTGTTTTATTCCTTATTGGTTACAAATGTCTCCTTTAAGGCATATAATGTACTACCCATTAGCCAGGATTATGGAAATCATTTGCTTCAACTAACAAATAATGTTCTACACTCAAACCCCAACACAACACTAACCTTGAAGACTCTCTAAGAAAAAGTCTGAATTATAATGCATTCACGTTATCTCGTAAGATATTACATTTAAAACATGGGTTACATCATACAGCTCCTTTTCACATAAAGGATCATTTCAAACTTTTCAAACTCGTAGACTGGATCGGCAAAATTTCTTTAGATCCCTTCGTGAACGTACTATATTAATCACTCTTTTAATTCTGTTCATTTGCAGACTGTTAAAATAAAACTGGCCAAAAAAAAAATCTGGGAATTCAATCCACAGTTATCTCAAGGCTCTAGAAAGACCTTCCTAAAAACAATAATATGTTATACATCAAGGGAAAATAAGAGACAACATAATCCTCTCAGAGGAGATCTGGGAGACATTATGACAAACTCGATGGTCAACAACATGCTCTTTAATTTGGAGGTGAAGCAATTCTAGTCTCTCCTGGATTATATTATGCTGCAATATGATGATACATCTATAGGCCTGAAAGTGTTATATAAGTGTTGTAAAGCATATATTATATTCTGCATGCTGGATGTAGTTCTAGATCAAGCTTCCCAATTAGATAAACCAACGTTACATCACGAAGGCTATAACAGAACACTTTTGGGAAAGTGTTTAAAGTGTATACACTTTGAAAGACCAAGTTGTCAGAATGATTTGAGCAAAATGACAAGAAAAGCTAGCTAAATAACCAACTCCTGGCTAGCTGCTTGCTTTCAAAGCTAATGTTGGGCCAGCTTTACATTACTTAATGGCTTGTCATCCTTAATAATTAGATTCTCTCTCCACCGTATACCACTATTATGCTTCCTGCCTACATTTTCTCTTTCTTTTCTGGCTTCCAGACATCTCTCTCCATTTTGAAAAGCACAGCCATGCTATAGCAAGAGAGTTTCTGGTTTAGCTGTGTGCATAACCTATTGGATTCAGCACTTTGAGAATTAATATTTTTTATGTGGAAAGATTACTTCTAGAAAATATTTCTTTCTTTCTTTCTTTCTTTCTTTCTTTCTTTCTTTCTTTTTTTTTTTTTTTTTTAAAATAAATCTGGTACAGAAACTGCAACAAAGTACAACACCAGTGCTGGAGAAAGTGTGGCTTTTTGGTTGCTAAGAATTTACACATTCCTGTTATCATGGGGCATTTTATCAGGGTTTATAGCCACACACACACACGCACACACACACATACCGTAGCTAGGTGACACAGGAGCAGTCTGGCTAGCTTGAGTGCTCCATGTTAGTTTTTAATTACAGTTCTCATAGCGGACAAACAGAAGCAGCAGAATAATAGAGGACAATGTAAGCACAGAGAACAGACTCAAAGTCCCAAGTACAAAATTCTTATTGCAAATTATTTATTTTCCTCACGCAAGACACTTTAAAATGAAATGTACAGGTTACAGATTCCTTGTGAAATCGTTCCATGCTCATTTACACAGCAGGCACATCTGCTTCCTGGTTAATGAATAAACATGCAATTTTACGTTGTTATGGAAAGGTTAAATGTGCCCTTGGTTCTTTTGCTCATGTGTAAATTAGATGCATGAATGTCATAAAGCATGTGAGTGAAACCAAAGCGTATGACTAGCACTGAAGCCTTCAGGGTGATTTCTCGTGGGAAAGCAGGCTGTGGAAATGTGGCTCTTACTGTAATGCGAAAGTTAAGATAACTTCAGGTGGTTTCATCTAGTGGAGTAGGACACACTGACCCAATGTATTTTTAAACTTTAACATTATGTATGCTTTATACCACAGCGCTGTTGCGTTCTTGATTCTGATTCTTCAGATGGTGTTGGTTAATTTTCTATAACAGCAGCTCTGACAGTAATGCAGCTGAAATTGACAAGTTTGTATTAATGCGTTGTTTCTAATACGTTATTTTTTCTATAGTAACAGCACATTCATAGGGACTTGTACAGTGGACGCTCCACACGAACAGATTAAAAGCATAAGTAATCATTGACATGATGATCTGTGAGCTTTTTTTGGTCGTATTATCTACAAAAGAGAGCAAAAAGTGAGGCTGGTGAAGGAACGACTGATTATTAGCTGCTATAATGTAAATGATACTGATAACGTTGCACGAGATTAAAAGTAACTATAAATGGACAAAATGGACAAAATATACAGCATATCATGATCAAAAAAAAATTTAATCACAAATTATGAGGTATAAAAGGAACAAAACTCTTCAGGAAGTGCTGAAGGGAAATAATCAACTTCAACACACCACCCTGTTGTTGGTTATTTTCCTGTAAAACACAGACACTGAGCGTAATTTAATATTCAGAACATTTCAAAATCTAACACATTACTTTCTAGACAAACGTGTGAAATAACTGATTTAAAAAATAATACGAAATACAGTTAGCCAGGCTGATTCACTAAGACTACACAAGGAAAATCCTATATGAACCAACTAGTGTAAGGGCCTAAATAATATTTAATGTTCAGTATAATTCATATTTAATTAATTATATTTAAATAATTAATATAATTAAAGTTTACATACTGTATTTTGAAGTTGCATAGTGTTTGCTCTGCCGTTTCTGAAGGTTGAAACTGTTGCGGTGTGAATATGCTACTCCTCACAAAAACAACAAACAGAGACTATTTTGCAGTTGTGTGATATTTGTACATCATGTCTTATGTTCTGTTCACTTAAAAAAAAAAAAAAAAAAAAGAAAAACGCTTTAAATAAATGTTACCCTGCAGCAAGCATCATGCCCTCACTCTTTTTCCTTATTCAATTAAACTGAAATGCTAAAATGTTTTCCTCAGGAGGCAGAAATAGAGTCTGCAAATGGGATTAAATGTATTTTCTCAGTCAATGCCTTCCCTCATGGCACCCCATTAATAAATCATATCCACCTCCCAACCACTCAAAGCAGCAGAGATTTATTCCCTGCCGATGAGTTTAACAGGGGGTGGAAACGCACGGATAAACCCCTCTGCACATCCTTCCGGTAGCCTCAAGGCTTACTCTCTTTGTGGACATGGATTTTTGTTAGATCTGCTGTTAGATTCACAGATTTGGAGGTTTGAGGCTTTGAAGCTATTAGCAGAAAATGTAAATGTAAGAAACCTTTTTTTAATAGTTTTAATAAATTACACAGGTAAATATTGCAAACTCCTAGCAAAGCTTTTCACACAGCGACCCATAACATACATATCTTAAAGGAAAATTCTAGCGTTTTACAACTCGAAGTTCGAATCCTGATGATGCTACAGCCATAAAATCGCTTAACTGTCAGTATTTTTCATGTTGTCTTCAATATTTCCTTTAATTTTTATTTATTTGTTTATCTATTTCTATTGGGCAGACCCTTCAAACCACACAAATACCCCATGAGCCACACAGATTGCAGATGCTCATAGGTTGCTAATAAGATTTAATGGGTGATCGTGAGAGGGGTTGAATGATTAACATGGTTTGCTAAGCTCACAGGTAATGTAGCTAGTTAGTGTTTTTTTTTTTTTTTTTTTGTGGTTTGGACTGAATTCGGGTCTCTGTTTTGAAGTGCGTTTCTGTTTGGGCTTTCAGAAAGTAATAAGAAAAATGATATATTGCTATGAAAGTCAAGTGAACCTGTGGCTGGTCTGAAGTGCACTGCAATCATCTGTCGGTTGTTCCAGTTGACTAACTTATTTATACATGATTTTGTGTTGGTGTTCTGTGTAGATTTTATTTTTACTGCATGGGAGCATCATCAGAACACTCAGCAACAGTGCTTGTCATTATAGGCTGAAAGATAGAGTAGCCGTGAGGAAAAGCATTGTGCTGAGCCAAAAAAAAAAAAAAAAAAAAAATCTAGCTAGCATGGCAGTGTGCAGCACTACTTATCCACAAACAAAGAGTTGTTTGGTTTAGTTCTGGTCAGCAATGCCATGTTCTTCTGTGCATTTAACTGATGTTGTGTATGATAAAGTTAGGAACGTGGCAGCAGAGCACAGACGAATGGTTTAGGCTACATGGGAAGCCAAGCTTCCTCTAAAATTTCATTAAAATGCAGCAATGGAATTGACCAAAGTGTCAATATTATTCATCAATCGTAGTAGAAATCAATATTTTTAGCGAGTCAAATGATATCTCACTGCAGTATTGCGCTGTTTGTTCATTAAACACAAACTGTTTTCCCTGAACAGCCAACCCTGAAGGAAAATCTCCTTGGAAGCCCCTGACACAGAGCTAATACACACTTATTGAAGCAGGTGCATCAGTTAGTGTCTGTTAGGCGTTTGTGTACACGGTGCCTTAATGGGAGGAAAGATTAATGCACACTGGACGACAGGCTTTTAATGCGTCATTTTGAGCCATGCCTGGATGCATGACTTCACTGGGTAAATCGAGTGTGGGTGGGTGCGCTTTGCACGCAAAAAAAACCATCTCAATGCTCAGTGCACTCTTCGTTTGTCCTGCCTGGACACATGAATTCACTTTATGATGATCCGCAGACCTCTCAGAGGGGTGCAACCTCATAACCAACTGTCAGTAAATCAGGAATGAACATGACTGACATCTCAAACTTAGACATATCCATGCCAGTCAGAATCACTTGGAGCTTAAGTATAGAGTGCTGCTTGATTATTTGCATGCATTTCTGAAATTAGTTGTTTATAAGTCTAGCTAGCTAACTGTCACTTCTTTCTTCAGCTAGCAACTTAGCATCTTTGTTGGACAAAATGTCCGACACTGCGATGTTGACCACTTAGTGCAAAGGCATAGAGGATACGTAAGAACAGTTGTGCTTCTCCTATTTTAATAACCACCAGCCTCCACTGTAGCAGTCTAGGTAGCAGTCTAATGTGCTTAGTAGCAGTTTGAACAAAGCTGAAGGGTTTTATGGTGCAGTCATGTCCCCTGTGTAAAGAAAAGGAGGTTGCTGTAATGTAATTTAGGATGAGTCCAGAAGGAGGGTGTTTTGCGAAATTTTTAAGGAGTAGCAGCCAAAAACAGGACCACTAGAGTAAGGAACTTGATCAGGTAAAAAAAAAAAGGAAAGGGTAAATGGGTAATAGCTGAATTTTGAAAAAGTGAAGCAAGCGTGCCTTCATACACCGTGACTAACCGAGACCCCGTAACTACCCGTCTCTTGTAAATTCCATTATTACTTACAGAAACTAGCAACTGATTGAAAGTGAACAGACACATTTTGTATCAGTCGCTTCACGCCCACTCGTTTTACTATTATTTTTTGCAGATTCATTTTTGAATACCTGAACGTTTTCTTAAAATGGCTTTGTTTTCACTGGAATTTGATTAGGAAGCCTAAATATCAAGATACATATCACTTAAAGAAAATAAGATGTCTAAACGTTTTCCAGTATCATTTTTTTTCTATCATCTAATTCTATCTAGGGGCTAGTTTTTGAATTCCACCAATAAATGTTTAAAATGTGTGATGATAAATTTTGAATGTAAAACTACATGTTACACTGGAACTGAGAGAAAGTCTTCCCAAAACTGTTCGTATGGACGTTCATCCAAATTTCCATCACTGGAACAATACGGTAAAAAATAGTCCCGGTTACTTTACATTTTCCTGGAGGTTTTGTGGTGTACATGATGCCATCAGAGACACACAACTACATATTCTTCCATCTGAAAAAGTAGTCCCATCTGTGAACAGGGGAATTTTAAAGATTTAGAGCTTAATTTATAAACGTAATGGAAAATGAACTTAGGTCTAGAGATTAGGTTGAAAAATACTGGATTATTCCTTTAATATGTAGTAAATCTGAAAAAATGTGTGTGTGTGTGTGTGTGTGTGTGTGTGTGTGTTTCCTCATTCAGAGACCCGGTGAGGAGGTCATTGTTGATCAGGGTGGCACAAGCTCAGTCTTCAACATCCACTATGAGAAAGAGGAACTGGAGAGTGAGTGTAACTTACACACACACACACACACACACACAGACACACACACACACACACACACACACACACTGTCTGATTTTCACAGGCTGTTTGTCAAATCTTCATGGTTTTACATTAAACACATCATTATCGAGTCCCCCAAGCTCTCTTCTTGGCACACACACACACACACACACACACACACACACACACACACACACACACAGACAAACACAAAGAAATCAAAATCAAGCACCTGACCCTCCCATGTTTTGCTGTTTCTCTTGGAGCACACACAAACAAACAAGTCAAGATCAAGCACCTAGCCCTTTTAATGTTTTGTTGTTTCTCTTGGCAGACACACACACAGATGCACGCACACACAGATGCACGCACACACACATGCACGCAACACACACACACACACTGTGAGTAGAAGATAAATTTGAGTGTGTATACTCAGGCCAAAGGTCTCAGACACACAGACGTGTGCACACTCACAACGGGGACACAAAACACGTGTAGAAAGCTCCCCCAGACAAAACAGACACACACACACACACACACACACACATACACACGCTAAGTGGCAAAATGTTTTTGAGTGTGTTTTTGTTTCAGGCCCATGCAAACAGGGGCACACACACACACAAAGAAGTCAAGATCAAGCTCCTTAGCCCTCTCAGGTTTTGCTGTTTCTCTTAGCATGCACACACACACACACACACACACACACACACACACGCACTCACAAACACAAAGAAGTCAAGATCAGGCACCTAGCCCTTGCACATTTTGCTGTTTCTCTTGGCACACACACACACACACTGTCTCAGGCCACAGGACTCTGTCAGACACACAAACACAAACGAGTCAAGATCATGCATACACACACACAGACACAAACAAACACACATACATACACACATGGACACATACATACACACGTACAAGGACACACATACAGTGACACACACATACAGAGTGGAAGACTGTTTGTGAGTGTGTTTTTGTTGTCTCAGGGAACAGGACTTGGTCATCTGTCAGACACAAAGACATGCACGTGCAAACATACAAATCAAGATCACGTCCATAGGCCTCTCATGAATTGTCACTCTTCTTAGTCTGCGCACACGCACAAACACGCACACACACACGCACACACTGAGACTGAAAGACAGTTTTTGAGTGTGTACTTGACTCAGGCAACAGGACTCAGACACACAGAATAGGCACACACAAAACAGGGACACAAAAAAAACAAGTATAAAGCATACGCAAACAGACAGACAGACACACACACACACATACATACATACATACTCACAAACAAGTAGAAAGCACACTCAAACATGGACACACGCAGACAGACAACCACAAGTACAGACACACATACACAAACACAAAGAAGTCAAGATCAAGCCCCTTAGCTCTCTCATGTGTTATTTCTCTTAGCACACACACAAAGAAGTCAAGATCAAGCACCTAGCCCTCTCATGTTGTGTTATTTCTCTTAGCACACACACACACACACACACACACACACACACACAAAGAAGTCAAGATCAAGCACCTAGGACTCTGACAGACACACGGACACACACAAACACAGAGGAGTCAAGATCACGCATTTAGACAAGCATGCACGTTTGTGAGTGTGTTTTTGTTGTCTCAGGCCACAGGACTTGGTCATCTTTCAGACACAAAGACATACATGTTCAAACAGACACACACACACACACACACACAAAACCATGTACATACACATAAGTGTGGACATACACAAACAAGTCAAGATCATGCCAGCAAGTGGCCGACTGTTTTTTGAGTGGAAGATTGTTTGTGAGTGTGTTTTTGCTGTCTCAGTTCAGTTTTTGTTGTCTCAGGACTCTGTGGTTGGACACCCTGACACACAAAGGCACGTATGGAGATACATGCACACACACGTGCACACACACACACACACAGAAAGACAAATATAGAGACGCATGCACACACAAACACAAACAGGTCAAGATCTTGCCCTAGGCCCCTCATGTTTTGTCACACTTCTCAGCACGTGCAAACAGACAGACAGACACACACACTAACACACACACAAACATAAACAAGTCAAGATCAAATCCCTAGCTCTATATATGTAATCTCTAGTTTTGTTGTTTCTCTTGCTGCACACACACGCGCACACACACACACACACACACAGAGTGGAAGACTGTTTGTGAGTGTGTGTTTGTTGTCTCAGGTCACAGGACTCTGTTTGTCGGGGTGAGGATGCCTCTGGGCCGTCAGTCTCACCGCCATCACAGAGCTCACAGCTCCAAACACCGCAGGAGAGAGAGATCGAGAATGGGGAGCCTAGCTCCTGATACTGACCTTACAGAGAGCACTAACGCCCCACACGGTGAGAACACACACACACACACACACACACACGCACACACACACACACACACACGAGAGAGAGAGAGAGAGAGAGAGAGAAGGTCAATACAAAGAGGAGACTATTCAATATCAAAACATAAATAAATAAGACATACCATAATAAAATAAAACAATCGTCTAAAAAAGTACGCACAGTGAATTGAAATGACACATTTAGGATGTCCCATTGCCCCTCCCCCACCCCCATTTTTATCCCTAATTTGGTTTTAGCCAATCCCCGCCCATCTTTTCGAACTCCTCGCTCTTGCTGCTTCACCGGGTAGCAGAAGACACTTGTCTGAAATCAGCACTCTTCCACATACATCACCTCACAGACACCCACGATTGGCTAGTGTCGCTGTGATTGACAAGGAAGTGAGAGTATGCCCCTCCCACCCACAGAGCACTCTTGCTCTCTTGATTCCTTTCTGACTTATATCTGTCTCTGTCTCTTTCTCTCTGTCTGATACAGACACTCCATCACAGAGAGTGCAGTTTATTCTGGGCACAGAGGAGGATGAGGAACATGTGGCTCATGAACTGTTCACTGAGCTGGATGAGATCTGTGTTAAAGACGGCAAAGACGCCGAGTGGAAAGAGACAGCCAGGTGAGTATAGAGTCTAAAATAGACCTGATTTTTTTTTTATCCAAAGTGTTACTCTCATTTTCTATTCAAAATCATGTAAAAATATCTTCCAGTAGAGACGGTTCAGGTTTAGTAAACCATTATTCACTGCACAAGTCTTAAATATTCGATTCTGATTGGTCAGTAGTGACAGTAGTGCAGCTGCAAATCACAGGTTTTTATTAATGCGCTTGTTCTAATATGTTAGCCATATTTGTGGTTTCTTAGTAACATGACGATCCGCGTTGTTTTAGAGAAAAAAGAGAGGCTGGTGAGGGAACGACTGTTTATAGCTGCTGTAGCCAAAGTGATAAGAGGAGATAACTTGCTTTGTGAACGTTCCAAACATTAAGTGTAGCTATAAATGGATAAAACCTGTGACATTTCCTTTTTTTTTGGCAAATTGCTATGGTATAAGACGAATAACCCACTCCTGGATGTGCTGTTGGTTGCTTCTTGTTTTTGAATGTACATACAGTAAGTGTCAGTGTGTGTGCGTGTGTGTGTGTGTGTTTCAGGTGGCTAAAGTTCGAGGAGGATGTGGAGGATGGAGGTGAGAGGTGGAGTAAACCCTATGTGGCCACTCTGTCTCTGCACAGCCTGTTCGAGCTGCGCAGCTGCATCATCAACGGCACCGTCCTCCTGGACATGAGAGCCAACTGCATCGAGGAGATCGCCGGTCAGTCCTCAGAGCGAGGGTCACAGGTCATAGGTCAAAGATCTTACACCAAACCTGTCGTTATCTAAGAAACTTGAGGACTAATGCTGCATTTGACTTACCTCAGAACGATATTATTTTTGACCTCCGTACATTTGAGGTCCAAAGTAGGAGATGCGTCCATGTTTGTCTTTTGTTAGCAACAAGCTAGCCGGCTTAGCTAGCCAACTGTGATGAGTGATGTATATTATCCTAGTACAGCGAACTGTAGAGTCAATGTTATAGATTTAACAAATTAATATATATCTGTGAAGTAAAGTAAATACTTGTATATACAGTATAACTCATTTAAAGGTAAGAAGTCCTCGTTGTTTACTGTCGATGCTTTGAGCAGCTACGAAAGGACAAGTTACAATCTTGCTACAATCTTTGCTGCTATGAGTGTGTGTTGCTAATTTGGTTGGGTGTAAACCAGTTTTTTTTTTTTGGTTCTCGTCCATTTTGGTGATTTATTTTTTTTGGTCAGAACTAAAAGCAGCTGCACTCATTGTTGGATGTTTTGAATGTAATATTCAAAATCTGGTTCGGTTCAGATGTGCCCTTATGTGCCAAAATCGCACAACGCTTACAAACCGAGCTGTTTTTTTAGCCGTGTTTTTCAGAAGTGGAGTGCATGCAGTGGAGCTGACGGGTTCATTCTGATGAATGTTGGAGAGATCAGAGTGTGGAGTGTGAGA
>CM040976.1:2473640-2493540 GCA_022985145.1 Pangasius djambal | reverse complement strand
AGGAACGCGTAAGAACTGTCAGAGTCCTTTAAACATTGCATTTGAATTTTCATTTCATAAAAGATTTAAGACATAGACATATCAGGATTATCCTGATTCTATACTGATAACCAGTGAAAAAGATCAGTAGAGCTACACTTTAAACGGTGAAAACTCACTATTATGAAGCATAAATAATAATTTTATGATAAACCTTTAATATCTGTGATATGTTTTTATGTATTTATCCACATTAATTTAGTTCTTATTTGTTACTAATATTCAGCTGTATTTTGCATTTCTTATTTAACCTGAGATCCATGTAAACCTACAACATCTTTAACATGTAGCGGAACCCTCAAACTGCATCCTATTCACTATATATGCTCACTACATAGGGTATAACAGTACCCTACCTAGTGCACTATAGTGCACTGTACATTCAATTGAGATTCAGGTACAAAAAAAAAACAAAAAACCAAGACTGCAGTATGTTTCTTTATTAAATGATATTTATACAGCGCTGTTGTAAAGAGATGTTTATTTAGCATTCATGGAAGGAGTCTCCAGTGTCGTTCATTAGTAAATTAAAAACTGCGGGAAATTCACTGTGGTAGAAGAAGAATAAAGCACTTCTAGGCATGCTGTTATAGGAAAAGAATCCACTCCAGGTTTTGAACACATCACGCCACCATGTTGTGGATTACTTTCCTATAACAGCTTACCCCGAAGTGTTGCTCTTTACATAACAGCAGCTCTGACAGACGCAGGTTTATATCAATGTGCTCGTTCTGAAAAGTGGTTATAAAGGTGTTTTGTATCATAAAGTTTTTTTTTTTACATTACGTGCACGCTGCTGAAAATTGTAGCACCTCCATCCCTGCTCCAGCCACTGCTGCTTTATAATGGATACTGGATGAGATTTCTTACTGATGTAAGCGTGTGTGTGTGTAGACATGGTGCTGGACCATCAGGAGGCGGCTCACGAGTTGGATGACAGTGTGAGGGTGAAGGTTCGAGAGGCTCTGCTGAAACGGCATCACCACCAGAGTGATAAGAGGAGATCCAACCTGCTGCCCATGGTCAAATCTCTGACCGACTCCGGCAGGAAGCAGAGCGAACCCCACTGCCTGGACAAGACCGGTGAGACCTTTACACACGTCTACGGGTTTATACAGACAAGCTGCATTTCACACTGACTTACACGCTTTCTCTCTCTCTCTCTCTCTCTCTCTCTGACAGGACACGTCACATCTTCTCAGTCTCCTCCTTTAACTGCTGAAGTGAAAAACGGGGCGGGGCAGGATAACGGCCAAGTGGACCTCAGTAAGGTACCAGAACATGACTTTGTGTGTGTGCGTGTGTGTGTGTTATCCATTATGCACAGCGTGCAGGTTGTTTTGGATGCTCATTAGGTCAGCCCCTTGTGGGCGTGGCCTCTTAGGTTTTGGGCTGATCTCCAAGGATCTCATCAATCTACAACATTGTTAATCCATAACATCACATCCGGAGGTCTTTTATTTTTTAATCGTTTGCCAACGATTATATAAAGAAGAATGTGTCAAACGTTTTTTTATCCAATTATAGATACGTTTAATGTTTTCTTTAATATAATGCTATTATAATTTATGTCGAAACAGTCGCTCTCGGATCAACCTGCCTCTCTTCTCTTTCTTGAAGTTAATAAGACCAAAATCGCATACTGTCATGTTACTGAGAAACCTCCTCCCTTACTGAATGTTACATATCGTTGACACTGGAGACTCCTTCCTTAAATGTAACATAAATGTCTACTTACAGAAAAATTCGGCATATCAATGATTATACGTTTTCGTTGTTAAATAACATTTTATGTTAAATAGAACAAGCGCTTTTATATAACCTAGTGATTTACAGCTCCACTACTGTCAAAGCTACTGTTATAGAAAATTAATCAACACCTTCTGACCAATCAGAATGAAGAATTCAACCATAACAAGGTATAATATCATTTAATGAACAGCTACACTTATACTGTGTATAAATGTAACAGAAGGTTGAAAATTGCTGGAATATTCGTTTTAAACAGTTTGTCCCTTATAACATAATTTAACAGACATCTCTCATGAGCTCTGTGGTCTTCTCAGGTGGACACACACTTCATGAAGAAGATCCCTACTGGGGCTGAAGCCTCTAACGTGCTGGTGGGAGAGCTGGACTTCCTGGAGAGACCTATTGTAGCCTTCGTCCGACTTTCACCTGCGGTGTTGCTAACAGGACTCACTGAAGTACCCATACCAACCAGGTACTTGTGTGTGTGTGTGTTTTGAGAAAAAAAATCTTAGAGCTGTAACTGCTGATCATTTACTCGATGAATCATTTGCTTTACAGGTTCATGTTCATTCTGCTCGGGCCGGATGGAAAAGCTCAGCAGTATCACGAGATTGGAAGATCCATGGCTACCATCATGACCGATGAGGTGCGGTAAAGGCTTACAATCCAGGAAGCGATGACGTCAGCTGTGATATGAGCATCTTTGTAATGTTCACAAATCCTGTTCTTGCTTGTGGTTAGATTTTTCACGATGTAGCATACAAGGCTAAGAACAGGAGCGACCTGCTGGCTGGGATTGATGAGTTTTTGGATCAGGTGACTGTTTTACCACCTGGGGAGTGGGACCCTTCTATACGCATTGAACCCCCAAAGAGTGTCCCCTCACAGGTACACACACGCACACACACACACACACACACACACACACGTTAATGAGTAGTACTCAACTAATCCTGTAAGCAATATCTAACCATCTGATTGATGTGATTGTCCATCACTAATGCAATGATTATTTGAAAGAATCATTTAAACTGAAATGTTATTTGAGCTTTACCTTCTACCTTTGAAGCTGAAGGCGAGGTACTTTACGCGCTTTCTGTTTTCTTCTTGGAATTTCATGATAGTTATTATGATAGCTCAGATCCACATGTTCATGTTTAGAGATGTGTCCACCTGACTGAGTGATGATAAATTGGGATTTACTAAATGTGATGTGGTGTTTATGATTGGCGCAGGAGAAAAGGAAGATGCCTGGCGTGCCCAACGGGGCGACTGTTCCTGCTGAAGTGGAGACACACGGGGAACACCACGGACCAGAACTACAGAGAACTGGGAGGTGTGTGTGTGTGTGTGTGTGGATATTATCTACACAATGAATCCTCTGTAGGAGTTTGTCCTAAACTGAGCTGCATATACGCTTTTGTTTGTCTCTGCAGGTTGTTTGGAGGTTTGATTCTGGACGTGAAACGAAAAGCGCCCTTTTACCTGAGCGATTTTAGAGATGGGCTGAGTCTGCAGTGTGTGGCGTCGTTCCTCTTCCTCTACTGTGCCTGCATGTCTCCTGTCATTACCTTCGGAGGGCTGCTGGGGGAGGCGACAGAGGGACGCATCGTAAGAAAACACACCCACACGCATGCACACATACACACGCACACACCTCACTCTTGCACTGTAATTGAATTGTAACTGCCTCTGTCAGCTTGATTTATTTATTGACCATCCCTCTCTTGATCTCTATTTTCTTCTCTGGTAGAGTGCTATTGAGTCTTTGTTAGGAGCCTCCATGACGGGCGTGGTGTACTCTCTGTTCGCCGGTCAGCCGCTCACTATTCTCGGCAGTACTGGACCTGTTCTGGTGTTTGAGAAAATCCTTTTCAAGTTCTGCAAGTCAGTACAACTGAATTATAATCAAATAATTAGACACTAATTAGACAAATTGATATATAAATGGAAAGGTTGGATTCTGGCTACGGTTTCACGGTTTATTGAGAAACAGGACATTCATACATGAAAATGTCCTGTTTCTAAAAAAACACTGTGTACTACTCCAGAAAAGTTGGCAACCTCGAACTGTATTATTCAAGGACAGTTCTATACAAGTTATACACAATAGTTATAATAATATAATATTAACATGAATAAATACAGTATTTTCATTTATATCATTCTCTATTGTGTCATATTTTGTTTACAGAAAAGTCACAATAAAAGTATAAACAAATCTTTCTTTGCTCATATTTTCAGTGTGAGATTAATCTAATTAACCACAAAAGCATTTTTAATAACGTCATCTTTACCCATCTTTACCAAGGGTGCCAATAATTCTGGAGCAGTTTGTATTTGAATACAATTGAAATCGTATTGGCTGATAATCTAAAACGTCAAGGTTTTAATTAAATTAGATTTTTTTCATTAAATCAGATTAGATGGATGGGTGGATATGTGGAGTGATGATGGATGGGTGAATGGATGGGTAGGTGGGTGGATGAATCTTTGGTGGATGGATGGATGAATGGAGCGGTGTATGATAGATGGATTGATGGGTGGATGGACGGATAGATGGGTGGATGGAATGGATGGATGGATAAGTGAGTGGATGGGTGGGTGGACAGATGGAATGACTGGATAGATGAATGGATGAATGGCTGGCTGGATGGATGGATAGATAGATAGATAGGTGGGTGGATGGAATGGCTGGCTGGATGGATGGATGGACAGGCAAATGAATGGATAGATAGATAGGTGGATGGATATATGGGTATATTTATTAGGACTTATTAATTTAGTTTTTACTGAAATAATAAATTCGTTAAAATTTACTTATGACATATTGACTTTGCTTATGACTTTTTGCTTGCTCTCCCTTTCTCTCTCTCTCTCTCTCTCTTTCTCTCTCTCTCTCTCTCCCTGTAGAGATTATGACCTGTCGTACCTGTCTCTGCGCACCTGTATCGGCCTGTGGACGGCGTTCCTGTGTTTTATCCTGGTTGCGACAGACGCTAGCTCTTTGGTCTGCTACATCACACGCTTCACAGAGGAAGCCTTCGCCGCCCTCATCTGCCTCATCTTCATCTACGAGGCTTTAGAGAAGCTCATACATCTGGGAGAACTCTATCCTATCAACTCACACAGTGACCTGGATAAACTCACACTGGCCTAGTGAGCACACACACATGCACACACACACACACACACACACTCACTCTCTTTCTCTTTTCACTGTATCCCTGTATCACAACTATCCCAGAATTTGGCTTTACTGGGTCCATGAGCACTAAACAGCTAAGTGCTAGCTAGCTAAATCATTATCTTCAGTCATGAGCTAGCTCACTGTGCGTTCAAGTCCTCCTGGGAAGTTTGTATTTACGAGTTGGGAAGTCGTAATTACGACATCAGGTGCGTTCAAGTCACTTTGTTCGGAGCAAGATGGCGGTGAACCTTCTCTTAATTAACTATAAAAAAAAAGTTTTTAACTCTAGAAAATGATGAACAAAGAATGCGCATTGGGTGTGTTTTGCTTTTTTATGTTTTTAATCAATTTATGATGCCACTGTAAACTTTATTGTTACATATTATATTGTAATTGTGCAATGCTATCATATTTTGTGCAGGCAATTAGCCTGTTTCATTGTAAAAAAAAAAAAAAAAAAAAAGACATGTCACTCCTAAGTACCCTCTCCTATAGCTGCTTAAATGTTAACCAATGTGCTTGTAGTTCACTAACTTGCTGCATATATCAAACACATAATAACTGAAATCAGCTTCTGAGATGAGCAAACACTCGATTTCAACAAATTTACCAGCAGCTATATGATGCATCCATCGATTCCACCATGTTTTCTTACTGACACGGCCCAACTTGGAAACTCAAAGAAAATCCTGAGTTTCCCGCTCGTAATTACGACTTTGTGGTGGCGTTCATGTGCGTTCGACTCGTAAATACGATCTTTCCGACATGACTTGAAAGCACCATCAGAATCCTTATTTTCCAGTTGCCTAGCAACAGTGTTCACACATGAATGGCTTCTCACACAACACACGTGCCATGCTGATGATTTAGCCAGATATCATATACAGTAGCTGTTTAATCCTCGACATAGTGACAGTGAAAGCATGACAAACCCATCAGGAAGATCAACATTACTCTTAGATGTGTGGTAAAAAAACAAAAAAACAAGCTGTATATGATTAAAACGACACATTATAGCATTGCCAGCTCGCTAAACTTTGATGGGGTGCGGGAGTACAACATTGTGTTGCAACTCGTGAACTTTGAGCGGGTATAAAAATTTTGACTTCTGAAGTTGTAACTACCACAAGACGGCACTGGAAAAATGCATTTCAGCGTAACATGTAGACGTGTGTGTGGGAGGTTTAAAATCCGCGAACACTCTTGCAAATGTTATCTTTGTTTGCGCATACGTACGTTATTTTCCGATGAACCTGATTGCTTCTGTTTCTCAAATTTTAAACAAATTCGTGATTTAAACCTCCATGACCCTGACCAGAATAAAGCGTTTACTGAAGATGAATGAATGATTATGGTAAATGTGTCGCACAGTGCTGTGCTGTTTTATTTATACACTGTCCTGTGTTGTGTATTCTCAGCTGTAAATGTGCAGTGCCTGACAACCCCAGTAATAAAACTCTGACGATGTGGAGTGAGAGGAACATCACATCGTCTGAAGTGCCGTGGAGCAACCTCACTGTGAAGGTAAAGCTACTTCAAACACTCACACTCACTCACACACACACACACACACAGTACACACACCATAGGCAATGTCAGCATATGCACAAGTAACGTCCCTTTGATGTCATATGCAGCTCATTGGCTAATTTGGCATAGTTTTCTTTTTAATCACTGATAATGCATGGTCGTTAATATTCTCTTTTCATAGCAAGTTCATTTGCTGATTGTAGTCTTACTGGATATCGTCTTACTGGATACTGACTGTTTTTCAATTAGCAAACAAGCTGAACGCGATTTAACAGATAAAACATTTGAATAGGAAGGATGGGGGGAATGTGGAAAAAGCAAAAATGTCAAGTTCATTTACATGATGCACAAAAAAAGCAAAAAAGGCTGCCCACCCTCCGGGTGTGTGTTCACAGTGTGTGTGTGTGCGCACTTGGATGGGTTAAATGCAGAAATTCCGAGTATGGGTCACCATACTTGGCTGTAATACAAGTGGAATAAAACACTTTGGGATGTGCGGTTATAGAAAAATAATCAACTTTGTCACACCACCCCACCGCTGATTATTGTCCTATAATAATACAATACTGAGTGTGTTATTTCTTACTTCTTCTGATTCCTCATCTGCTAAAGTGTGTATCTGTGTGTGTGTGTGTGAATGTAGGAGTGTTTAGATCTGCACGGCCAGTTTGTCGGGACAGCTTGTGGTCATCATGGGCCCTACACTCCCGACGTACTCTTCTGGTCGGCTATCTTGTTTTTCTCCACCTTCTTCCTGTCCACCTTCCTCAAGCAGTTCAAGACCAGCAGATATTTTCCAACACGGGTAAAACCTGCTCTTGTGTTAACTTTGATGTGATACACACACACACACACACACACACACACACATGCAAAAACACACATCTGGAATATTTTGGGTCGTGTGTTTTTCTTTTTAAAGGTGCGGTCAGTGATCAGTGATTTTGCCGTCTTCCTGACGATCGTTCTCATGGTGCTGATTGACTTCGCCATCGGAGTTCCATCTCAGAAACTACAAGTGCCAAGCAAATTCAAGGTAAAATATTAAAAGACAAGAACTGGCCCAACCAGGGACTAGTGGAACTTCTGAAAAATTACTTCTAATTCTCCATTAGAAGGGCATCCTATAGGCCAGTGCATTGCATATTGTCCATTGGAAGGGCTCACTATAGGGAAGGACAACACGTATTGTCCACTGGAATGGCACCCTATAGAGCAGTCCATGATGTATTAGTCACTGGATGGGCACCCATTAGGACAATTTTTCCTGCTTCCACACCCTAGGGGAACTGCACTGGGCATACTGATATCATATTCCCTACTGGAAGGACACCTTCTAGGGCAGTACATCATATACTCTCTAATGGAAGGGCACCCTAGAGGGCACTTCATCATGTTTACTTGCACATAGCAGCCCCTTAGAAGGTATTTCTTCACATTTTTTGCTACACATTTGCTAAGTGTGTTACTGGTGATTTTGTGTTAGCCTACACGGGATGACCGTGGCTGGCTGATTAACCCGATTGGTCGGAACCCATGGTGGACGGTTCTGGCAGCGGCGATACCATCCATGCTCTGCACCATCCTTATCTTCATGGACCAGCAAATCACAGCCGTCATTATCAACCGCAAAGAACATAAACTGAAGGTGAGACACTCTGTGTATATGTGTGTGTTTTCTGTCTTCTGTGTGCAGCTTTTAGTGCAGAGAGCTTATATCGGGTAATGGCTCATCCCTGTGATGATAAAGTCGTCTGGTTTACATTTAGTGATGCCACAAAGCCGTAAAAGGAAAAGCTCCCAGAAAGCTGAAAACAGCAAAATGACAACTAAATGGTGAAAGAGTGCCTCATAAACTCCAGCTCAGCCATTGCAGCACATCAGCTAACACAGACATGCATTAACTCTTAGTCCTTTTATAGGGCACTATTACTTTTGTCCTAATTCAATGGCTAGATATAGTGTGTGATTTGTTTATACAGTAGGTGTGTGTGTTCCTCCCACTCTGTAGAAGGGCTGTGGCTACCATTTGGACCTGCTGATGGTGGGGGTGATGCTGGCCGTGTGTTCAGTGATGGGCTTGCCGTGGTTCGTAGCAGCGACCGTGCTGTCAATCTCCCATGTAAACAGTCTAAAACTGGAGTCAGAAAGCTCCGCCCCTGGAGAGCAGCCACGATTCCTGGGCATCAGAGAGCAGAGACTAACTGGTCTGGTCATCTTCCTGCTCATGGGCTGCTCTGTGTTTATGACTGGTGCTTTACAGGTACAAGCACACACACACACACACACACACACACACACACACACACACACACACACACACACATACACACACACACATACACACACAGGTATAGACATCTGTGCTATTTGGGAGTTCTGGATCTGATTGAAAAGTAACGCTACTTAAATAAACTACATCATGAACATATCATTGTACATGTACAAATCTACTAGCATGACCAAGCTTCATTTTTAGCAGGAAAACTAATGCCTAAATGTGTGTTATTTTTCTTGACATTACTGTAGATTATGTTTTGAAATACTCTTAACAGTGTGTAGAAATTGTGCGATTTCCATAGATTCCTATGGAGTTTACACTTCACTTATATGTGTGAGTGGAAAAAATAGCACAACAATGTTCAGGCTAACATTTTGCAGGCCTCTAAAGCCTGCTTCTGCATATTTGAGGGACGCATGAGAGAATTGGTTATTGCCAGTCACAGTGTCGTCCACATTGGTGTCATACTTGCATGTAATGTTAGAACCTCTCTTTGCTAGTACATGAAACCAGTATGTCTATGTCTTCAGTTCCTCCAGAGTTCCTCTGTCTTATGTATTTAGATGGGTCTAGATGGATCTTGAAGATCTTGGCTTGGCAGAACTCTCCATTTTGTTGGAAATTAATCCTTTTAATTAGGATCAGTTGATTAGTTTTGAGGCCTGTAAACATTTTTCTCAGGTGCTCAAACAATCCCAATGCTCCACACAAAATACACCAACTTCTGTGGATGAACAGCTGTCTACTAAACCTTTCCAGTTAATCCAAAAAAAAGTGGTACAGGTAACCCAGCTCAATCACTTGATTACTAGTTGGCCCCGTCCACCATTCAGCTAGCTTGGCATTGATCCAGCTCTGTTGGTTTTTATTTGGTTGTATTTTTTGACCTGCTTTTTTGCTGCATCTTCATTTTCTCAGACCTGCTGTATGAGGTCATTCTGTCTCTGAATAACCTGGTATACATCATGGTCTGGGTGTGGAGGCTGGCCAAGAAATTTGCCCCAAAAGACTGATTATCTTCCTTCCCAAAAGTTCTTCCTTAAAACAGTTCTTGTCAATGGACAGCCATTGATTCCATAATTGATGTTTATCAGTTGTGAAAGAAGCCATCATGGTTTTGAGAGGTTGGTTAATCCATTCTGTGAGGTTGTTTTGTGGATGGTACACATAGGTAAGCTTCTGGCATTACACTCCATTGTCTTGAGACTATGTGCAGAAGATGATAGAAACTTGCCTCACCAGCCTGAAACAAGGATTGCAGGCATACCTCAATGAGTAAAGATCTCTCAGGCAGCAATACTGGGTATTTGTAGGATGTTGGCTCTTTGAGGTGGGAAGAACTCAACTCATACAGTACGGTAATCAAGATGATGTTCATTTTGTCAAGGACCTGTGGGTGAAGGGTGAACACCCAACATGTAAACTGCCTTACCCACACATCCTTCCTTATGCATGGCCAGTACACTATGTCCAACAGCCATAGTAAGATCTTCATCCTATGCAGATGACCACTAAAGAAACTGTCATGGGCATAGTGCATAAGGGTCTGTTGATAAGAAGATGGAATAACTCAGTGGTTCCAAAGCAAAGTCTGCTTCTTGGGTATTCCTGATATCTAACCAGTCAAAGGCCAATGACAGTTGATGTGTGACTGTGGCTTAAAGAGATACTAGAAAGCCTTCAGATGTATAGGTTTATATAGACTGCCTGAGAGTGTATTCAGTACCACGCTGCATTTCCTCTTTCTGTGATGCACAGTAAAATGAGACCATTGCAAACAGATGGAACACCTAATCTTCTTTAACGATTGCTTTGACTGGTTAAGCATCCATACAAGGGCAGAATTGTTAGCATACACCTTCACATGGGCTCCCTCTAAATAAACCCACCTTTTCTCAACAGTCTACACAACAACCAAGCATTCTTTTTCAGATGTAAAGTAGCTGCACTCCTCTCAGGATTCTTCATGCAAATGCATCAGGAAAGCAACTCTTTCCTTTGAGATCTGCAAGGACTAAAACCTTCATGGGCTTTTAGAAAGTGAAGGTGGCATTTCACAGTCTGAATGGCAGAGCTGTAAATTCACATAGCGTGCACGAGGTGGTCAAAGCTATCTTTTGGCTGCTGTTTGGCTGCAGTAGCTACTCTTTAGGTCAGGTGTTTTGGCTTTCAGCATACTGTAGTCAACACAGAATCAGGTACACTCTTCTTTCTTGGGTACTAGTACTAGTTTCCACAAACCTACCAGGCAAAAAACAGAGATGTCTGCTACAAAGACGACAAAAAAAAAAAAAGTGACGTGATCAATTTTAGAAGTCTCTTTTGAATAACAGCAATTTACTGAAAGGTCACATGGGGAAGTTTGCACGTAGTTTTACCTTCAGTAATGATCATGTCTCCTCTGTTTCCTCAGTTCATCCCCATGCCAGTGCTCTATGGAGTATTCCTCTATATGGGAGCTTCCTCTCTCAAAGGCATTCAGGTAGAAATGTTCACCTTTCACAGTCCATATCAGTCGCTCACTCACTCACACACACATTACTTACACTCTCCTCACTCTGCTTTGGCAGATCAAGTACTGGAAATTTCCTTCTCACTAATGGGCTTATTAACTTATTTCCTGACCCAGCACTCTCTCTCTCTCTCTGTTTCAGTTCTTCGACCGTTTGAAGTTGTTCGGCATGCCGGCGAAACATCAGCCAGATTTCATCTACCTTCGGCATGTTCCTCTGAGGAAAGTTCACCTGTTCACCATCACACAGCTCACCTGTCTTGTACTGCTGTGGGTCATCAAGACATCCCCCGCGGCCATCGTTTTCCCCATGATGGTAAGGTCCAAAAAAACATGCATGCATGCATGCGAAGGATTTTTACAGTGAACTTACTTACATTGAGTTTAAATTATACATCTTATGTAAAGGTTTAGTATTTCGGTGCATTTAGCCTCAGACAGAGAACAATGTGATATTATGAGTTCATATTACATAAACCATGGAGGTCATTTGGCCCATTTAGGAAGTGGTGCTTTTGATAGATGACAAAGCAGATCACAGGATCTTAAAACATTGAGATATTTTTGCCTCTGAATACATAAATATTATTAACACTCAAATAGTTTTCAAGCAGTGAAATATAATGGGATGTAATGTGTATTTTTGTTAGTCTACTTTAAACTAAATATTCTAATAATATTAAAAGAAAGAAGAAGAAGATGGATAAATCTCCTTGAAATGAATCCTCAAAGTGCAATACTAACATATGCCATACTTAAACCAGTTAAAAAGCTCATTATTTTGAATTCTAAATAATAATTATTATAAATAAATCCTCCAAAAATAGTGGCCAAATTCCATGATTAAATAAAATTTGCTTAAGTCTTTTAAGTCATTGATTTGAAAATACATATACTTTAAATCCAATTCTGTAGTTTTTAATATTTGAATTATTAGGACAGAAAATAACTGATGACTGCCATTAAGATCGGTGTAACCTTTCTATAAAATGTGCTACTATGAGGATGATTATAGCCGTTGTATACATATATGAGTGTCACTTATGAGGGAACGTATGAGCTCTGATTATGATGATGTGTGTCACCAGGTGCTTGCGCTGGTCTTCATCCGTAAACTGCTGGATTTCTGCTTCAGCAAACGGGAGCTGAGCTACCTCGATGACCTCATGCCTGAGAGCAAAAAGAAGAAACTCGATGATGCGTCTAAAAAGGCAGAGGAGGTAGTGCAGACAACGACCTCAAGCATCCGGCAAAACAATATCCAAACTGTTCCGCTATCGATATGGAGATCTGAATTATGTGTGTGTGTGTGTGTGTAGCAGGAGTCACAGGAGATGCTGGTTGATGACTCAGACAGAGGAGAGGATAAAAACACGGTGCGGATCCCGATGGAGAGCAGCAAGCTACTACAATCTCCTAAAACACCAGACCCCAGGTACCAACTGTTTCTCACACACTCTATACACACGTACAAGTACAGTCAGCCGTATTAATTGTCACAATGACAGACATACCACAGTAAACAGTAACAGTCTATCGAAAAAGTGCTTTGTTTTTAGTAAGAACTCAATCTCTAAATTTGAACCTCTCCTCTCCTCTCTTCTTGTAGGACTGACCCCTCTGACATCAACATCTCAGACGAAATGTCTAAAACTACAGTCTGGAAGTCTCTTAGCTCCAATCACAAAGACACACACCGTACATCAGGGCTCAAAAAGGTAATATAGATCATGCTAGTAAAACAACCACAGCTTACTTTTTTTCTATGCTTGGAAGCTAGCTAGCTTAGCACATAGATTCTGTGACTAAAAACTATAATATATGGATATCAAATAGTGTTGAACCTATAATGTAGTGAGATCACTAAGGCTGCTTTCACACTTTTTCCCCTTAGCAAATGTTTTACATGTAATCCTACAGGAAGTGGCCACTCTTAAAAAGTGCTGACGTCACAGCAGAGCTAATAAATAAAACTAAAGTGGCCTTGCTAGTGAGCGAAACTTATGACGTGTTGTAATTGAAAATATTTAATAGCGAAGACAAACAACTTCCTCATTTCTTCTGAGAATAATAAATCTAATCTAGACAGGTAGGCTAGTTAGCTAGCTAATACTAGCTTAAAATGGTGAAAGCGCTGTTATGTTTACAGTATGGTTGTTGTGTGAGGCGGTTTTTTTTTTTTCATATCAGCACTTTTTCTGGAAAAAAAACACTAAAGATGAAAGCAGCCTTACTACAATACAGTTAAAGTACTATAAAGTCTTTTTACATGCTAATTATGAAAATGCTAATTATGCTAGCAAAGCACAGATAATCACAATCAGCCATCAGAGAGGATTTAAACGTAAAAATAATATTTTTGAATAAAGAAGTGCTTTAAATAACTAAATCCAAGGTTGACTGCTTGATAATTTTGCATCAAGGTGGGTATTTTATTCCCTCTGTGATTAGCTGTAACTAATCAGAAATTTTACTAGCTACAACTGTGTAGAAATATTACTCATTGGACACTCAGTTGTTCTTTTCCTTCTTTCATCACTCTTTTTCGTGTGTGTGATTTTCTATCCACAGGATTGCCAGTGAAGAGGCACACAGGACCTGTGAATTCATCAACCAGTTAATTAACACCATTCTCACTTTCTCAAACACACACACACACACAAGATACACACTACATACCCTTAATCCTCATTATAGCCATGAGGTGTGAGTGTGTATAGTGTGTGTGTATAGAGGAGTACACTTCTCTACCCCTGAGAGCAGGCTCCCTGTTTCATTTTAGCACTTTAACGCTGTCTATAACGTCACCGCACCGAGCGCGTATATATTTTATTTTAGGCGTAATGATTTTACGTGTATACCATTACTGCTGTATATGTGCGTTGTTGTGCTTCGTTGAAAATATTAATAACCTCAGTAATAAGAGTAACGTGTCATGAGAAGCTGAGCGAGTGATTGAAGAGTTTCTTTTTAGTCAGAAAGTGTCTGTGATCCAAATTATCCAAACAGGTTTCAGAGTCAGAATTAAAGGCAACTGAAGGGATATTCCAGTGTTTTTTTCAGGCACTGTTCAGACGATATGGATAGTTTTGAAAAAAAGTTTGTTCTCTGTGTTTTTGAACAGACATTTTCAAAAACATCTATATATGTGTGTGTGGACAGGGTGTGATCTGTAATGTGGGATTACACCAGACAAGAATTCCTTCATGCCTCCTGCACTGAGAAAACCTGTTTACTCCAAAACTCACTTAGAATGGGAGACCAAGGGCAGATGTTGAACTCCATCAAAGCTACAAACTCTTCCCATCAAACTATAAACGGATGGAAATTGAATAGAGTTCTATTGTATTGCATAAGTATTCAACGTCTGCCCTTAGACTGTCAGTTGTAAAAATTGTAAGTTTGAGTAAGCGTCCACGACATAATGTTTAGATAGACATTAGCTCGTAAAACACTGGACTATTCCTTTAATTCTTGTAGAATAATATGATCAGTGCACTGAATAAAGACCCTCCATTCTGAGTGAATGCTTTCTGGTGGACACCATTGAAAATGAGCAATAAAACACAGTAATGAATAATAATCCATAACCTGAATAACCTAAAAAGAATCTGAGGAAAGAAAGAATAAAAACCACAGATAAATGATATATAAGAAAGCAGCGAGCAAGTGGAATACGGGTTGCCAACTCCATCTAATTACTTATTTCCACTATGTATGGAATCCAGCACTCCAATAACACCCTTCTTATCTTTACCAACCTTAGTGTAAGGGCTTGGGCGAAAAAGGAACACAAGCCTTCATGTACTTTATACTGTTTTTTTTTTGCAATTAAAAATGCAATTAAAATGTTAAGAGGTTTAATTTTTATACTTCCAAATTCTGGTAACCCTCATTCAGGGTGTTAATGGGTTGGCCACCGTGGTGAGAATGGGTTAAACGTCAACATTAGCTTTGCTGGCATTAAGAGAACATGCTTCTTAAAGGAAAACTCCACTCTGATATACATTAAACATGTTTCTATTGAAATATTTGTGATGCGTTTAGCGACTGTGGTGCTAATTTGCTGGTTGGTGCTGTATTTTCCTGTGTCATTCCATGTGAGATGGAATATGAATGAATGATGTCACATTTGCTAGCGCAGTTACAATGGGGTACGATAAGAGAAAAAAAATTCAACAGTCTGAAATATAAGTGAGTCAAGTTGCGCTGTTAGCTCCTAAAAATGAAAGAGCATAATAATCTTTTCTCACTCACCATTTTCCATGTAATATTAATGAGCAATCCAGTGCAGAAGTAGTGGAGACTGGGGAAAGTCCCAGAATGCAATGCAGGTACAGCAGAGACTCGTCTCGGTTACTTAGCGTTCTATGAGCTGATGAGCTGAATGGCGTGAAAGTTGAAGCTTTGAAAGCTGATCTGTTTGAGCGGAGTTTACAGATGAGGAGGTGAGAGAGCTGGAACGACTAAAAGAATAAAGCACCGCTGCATCAGTCTTTAGTCAGAAGATGAAGCGAGGGGTAAATCCCACTGGACCGCTATCAGCAGGTAGTGTGGGTGACGTAGGAAACCGTTAACCAAAGTGTTTAAAATGGATCAACAGACAAAAATCAGCACGGAATTACATTACAGAATGAATCTCTGACGTTGTTAAAGTAGTTAAAGTATTGATATGCAAGTCTTTCAGGGTGGAATTGTCCTTTAATGAGGTGCTGCGGATGTCTTTTTTTTCCTTCCATCCAGACACCTCTTGAATCACTGTTTAAATTTGTTTAAGCACTAATGAAAGACAGAGAGAACGGTTCCTCAGGGTTCAGAGACCAGACGTTTGTTTAAAGCCACAAAACTCAATTTTAAAAGCCATTTAAAGGAATACTCCAGCATTTTTTCAACCTAATCTCCATCCGCTGTCTCTGTAGCATGTGTGCGAGAGAGATTATTAGAGACAAGGGTTTCAACACTTTTGCTGAGGAACAAGAAGAAAAACAAACAAAAAAAAAAAACAGCGCCAAAGTCACTTACAATGGAAGTCAATGGAAATGGAATACAATGGAAATGTATTGCTGCACTTGGACTTCCATTAGAAGTACGTCTTATTTTCGTGAACAGCTTTTCTGTGGCGAAATTCATGTCTACAGTTTAAAAAAAAAAATGCTGGAGTGTCCTTTATTGATATGTGTACAGGATATTTTTAGATACTTAGCCTCTCTGCTTTTTTTTTATTTTATTTTTTATTTTTTTTTATTTTTAAAGCTCAGAGCAACCCCATCATTTCTACAAATATGGTGCAGATTAAGCCATCAGATTATCAAAGCACACACTAGTGACAGGGTCATGGACTTTCCTGAAGCTTCACAATAAACCCCTGCTTGTTTGGCCCCTCCCCATTATAGGCGTGGCCCTTCCCATCTCCGTCTATTTACTTGTATTATATTAAAAATAAAAAAGGGTGGAGGGGGGGTGGTTCAGCATTGTGTTTGAATTTTCAGGTCTGCTGAACAATTTTCACCTCAGTAACACAGCTCTTGATTTGTAGTTGCACTTTATGTAGATATACACAGAATATGAGTTTCTATTTTTTAACCCAAAGATCTCAGAGAGTGTAACTGTGTATTATGATTTATTTTAGTAAAATTTCCGTGTATATACTGTAATAACAGATCGCTGGAGCATATATACGTATTTTGCTTATAGTAATAGAGAAACAGGTATTACTGGCAGAATGAAAACTGGCATTACTTTTTATTTTACACGAATGTCAAGCCAGTTACTGACTAAATGATCGATGAACGTTAACAACGCTGCCATGAAGTCCTGTCGGGAATATCGTAAGTGCGAGATGAGCGCACTTGAACGCCACCACGATGTCGTAATTACAAGTGGGGAACTCGTATTAGGAACTTCTTTAACCTGGTGCATATGTTACTTACGAATTGTTATATTATCTTGACGTAAAGCGACTTTAGGTTTGAGAAAGGCAAAAATAATAATAATAACTTATTATTATTATTATTTTTTCCCGATGAGCCCAGACTTTTCTGAGTTAGGGGTGTGTCATTAACAAAAGGTTAATGGTTCGGTCCTTCATTTTCTTTAAGTAAGTCAAAATAAACTTCTTGTCATTGATGATACAAAAAAAAAAAGAAAAAGATGTTTTCTCATGCCGTCCATTTTTCCCCCAAACAGAATCACTTGAACACACACCATGGTGTAATCATGAGCTCTGAACTCGTATATACGAACTTCCAAAGAGGACTTGAAGGCAGCATAAGGATCATGTGGAATGTTGTACAACAGGGTGTGTACAGATAGAGGCTTGATTACTACAGTAATGATATCAATATCTGAAATATGCTTTATTTCGATTTTAGACAATGTTCCATTCGGTAACGAATAAAACACTGTTACAGGAAAATAATCAACAACAGGGTGGTGTGATGAAGCGGCGTTAATGCTACCACACCAAAGTTGATTATTTTCCTATCTATTAAAGAATGAGCCGTCATACTTTTTACCCGTTTATAGCTAGATTTAATGTTCTGAAGTGTCCACGAAACAAATGAATTCCTCTTATCACTTATGTTATACATCGTTCCCTCACCAGGCTATGACAAAAAAAAAAAAAATGCAGCTTGTTATGTTGCCAATAAATCACAAAGTATAAACTCTTCTGTCCTGAAGATGTCAGAAAACTTGAAGTTACAGCTTTATCTCTGACTGTTACAAACCACTGACACTGGAGACTCCTTTCTTAAATGTTAAACAAACATCTCCTTACAGAAAACGTTACCGTATCGACGACTTCCCGGCTATTATGTGGGTTATTACGTCCGCTGTACAAGCTCCTGTGAATGAGCTGTTACTATAGTAACAAACATCTTCTGGCCAATCAGAATCGAGAATTCCACAACGGTTTCTGATTTTTAAAATGCAAAAAAAAAAAAAAAAAAAAAAAAAAAAAAAAAAAAAAAAAAAAAAAAAAAAAAAAATAGACAATGATATCATGTTTTATCCCCTCCAACTCACTCACACACACATTTTGAAAAATCATTTCATTCTATTTAAATGTTGATTTGAAAAATTGTGCTGTACTGAAAAAAAAATATTCACATTTGAAGTGGAAAGAAAAAAAAAAAAAGTTTGAATGTCACGTTAGCTGTGCGAACCCTGCTACGAACACCAACGTCACGTCAATGTCACATGGAGGTCGTAAGGATAATTTGTTATTGCTGTGTTATACTCATTGCTAATCAGCTTTAAGCAATTTACTGTTTGTCTGTTGACTGTAAAATCCTGAAAAATGTTTTGGAAAAATCTCTGGAATCTATTCCTTGCCAAAAAAAAAAAAAAAAAAGTTGGTTTAATTTGATCTGTGTGTGTCGTTGTGCTGTTCTGGGTGTGTGTTACATTACTGTTGTTGCTACTGTCCAGAAAATTCCTACTTAATCATTTGGTTTTATTAATGTATTATAATGTTTAATTAACTAACATTTTAAGACACCAAATCTGTCTGAACAAAATGTTTAAGATATGTTAATGTTTCCATGTAATTATTAAAACCAGCAGCACCTCGGTGTGTATTAGTCCCCTATAGCAACGTTCACCTTAGTGTCCAGTACTTTAACTGCCAAAGCAGAGCGAGGAGAGTCGACGTAAGGCGCGTGTGTGTGTGTGTGTGGGTGTTGTAGTAAGGCTCAGATATACCTGTCTGGTCAGATATAACATGTCTGCAATAAATTTATGCTTGGTTGACAAACAGATTCTGCATTTCAACGTGTTTCCTTTGCTCACGTGTTCTCATTTTGGACAGAATTTGTGTTTGTATGTTACAAGTGTACACTCTTAGCTGTTCTTTGGTTGTCCGTCTTGGGGGACCTTTAAGGGTTCTATGTAGGATGCTACAAGAGAGCAATTTTCTATCAGGAAGTTACAATTTTAGGGAGATTTTAAAGGGATAAAACACTTGGGGGGAGTGCCGTTATTGGAAAAATAGCCAAGAACAGGATAACGTGATGAAAAGCCAGACCTTGAAGTTGAGTATTTTCCTATAACGGCACATCCTGAAGAGTCTTATTCCTCTCACACCACAGCCGACACTAATTTTTTATTTATTAAAAAAAAAAAATTCTTCATAACTTTTATCCATTTCTAGTTACATTCACTGCTGGGAAATTTGAGTTCGTTTCGATGATCGCTTACTTTAAAGCACATATAAACAGTTGTTTATGTCCCACCAGAATCTCTTTTTTTTTCTTTCTTAAAGTTGATAAGACGAAAAGATTTCAGCTTGTCGTGTCACCGAGAAACAGCTCCTCTGTCCTGAAGATATCAGAAAACAGGCTCTACAGCCTTACCTCTGAAACTGGAGACTCCTTCCGTAAGTGTTAAATAATCGATATACGTCTCCTCCCAGAAAATGTCACCATATCAACCATGACGCACGTTTTTAATCGGTTTATGTGAAGCTCCCGCCGTACACGTCCCTACACACTACAGAAACAATAGCGCATTAGATCAAGTGCATTAATATTTCCTTTTTAACCTTCTGTCAGAGCTGCTGTTCTAGAAAATTAATCAACACCTCCTGACTAATCAG
>CM040976.1:2439707-2473540 GCA_022985145.1 Pangasius djambal | reverse complement strand
GGGGGGGGGGGGGGGGGGGGGGGGGCACACCCCATTTCTCTCAGGCTAGTAAAACACTTGTTTAACAGAGATGTTGTATTAGACAGGAAATCCTTTCCAAGCCTCCAGGTGCTGAGAGAAGAGAGCGGCAGATTCCCTGGCCGTGTCCAGCTGCTTCTCGCACCAGCGGATCAGAAAGTCTCGCAACACACTCACACGTGCTTTAAGGTACCAGTCGATCTAAAACAAAATGAGATCGAGGAATCGTTTCAGAAAAAGGAATAAAAATCACTACATAACCATCAAAACACACACACACACACACACCCACCCAAGATTCACTTAGAATAAACGTATAAGAGCAGATGTTGAACTCAAGTCAAGAAATGTTTACGTGAAAATACGCATATAAATATGTTGGATCTCGTGTCGGTCTCATCTGCACATGCTTACTGTTCCAGGCTCTAGTTCTGAATTCACATTTTAAACAGTATATATAAGTGGACAACATGGTGCCATTATTTCTTATTTGTGCGGTTTTGAAGCCTACGTTTGGTCAAATTCAAGTATGCACAGTAAGTAACCCGAGTCAGACTCATCGTCACGCCCCTTCATCCTACCAGTAGCGCACACATTGGGAGATATTACCTGACTTCAGCTTAAGATGGCGCATCCAACACTAGCGCAGAGCAGTAAGTACAACAAAAATTATTATAAAATGTAGCTAGTGTTAGCTACTTTGGTTTATGCCATCATATCATTTCGTCTATTCACACTGGTTTGCCAGTTATAATATCAGTACAACCAAGCAGCTTAGACATCAAAGTGAGGAAAAACTGTAAACAACCCCTCATCAAATTACTCCTATGAAACGCATTAATTGTAAGGAAAAATATTGAGGTTAAAAAAAAAAATTTAAATCAACTGAACTTGTAAAAATGAAAGAATTTGTGGAGATGTAACTTAATGTACGTTTGGCTCGTTTCCCATTCACTTACATGAGAATGGGCGGAGTTAAAAACTGTACTGCAGCCAGCCACTAGAGGGCCTCAGAGACATTTTGGCTTCACTTTTCCACCCCATTACGATCTATATAATATATGTTTTAAACACACATACATTTAATTGTTTATTGATTTACTGAGTTCAACAAGTGGCCTTAGACTTCTATTATAAGTGGCAGGGGTGGACAAATCATAACTTCATTAGCTAGCCTAGTGAAGGCGAGTAGTATCTCCTACATATTGCCCTAAAACATTGCCTAAATGACAAGGCTAAAAAGTAGTAGCTAATATGGCGAGCTAGTTAGCTAGTTAAGAGCATTAACGCCGACTAAAGGAAATGAATGAGTATACAGTATGTTCACGTAGCACATCATATTTGCGACCTCGTCAAAAAGTCAGCACATCGTTGACCAAATATGCGTAATAGATATTCGAGTCAGGCTAGTGTCTTTATTTTCTCTCGAGACGTTTAATCACGAGGTGATGGAGTGTAGTAATTAGGAGAAGTACGTATACAGTATGTGTGTAAAGGCTTTGAGCTGGATTTTTTTTTTTTTTTTTGCTGTTTCCACATACCTGCATGTACCTGATTCTGAAATAGATTGTCCGTCATATCCGTCATATAAAAAGCTAATGAATCAGTAAAAACCGTTCTACAGAGTCTGATTGTGTCTCGGCTGATGTGTGTAGTGCAGCACGTGGTGGGATTTACGAACGAGTAGCTTTCACTGTAGTTACAGCGTTGTGACACGTGTTAAGTTTAAACATAGCTACGCACGTACAAAAGGAAAACATCTAACTTGCGAAAGTCAATAAGGAGAAGGGTTTACTGTCTCTTTCTGATTGTTGAATCTGCTTTTTCGTTGGTAAACTATGAATTAAAAACTGAAAATTCTTGCCTTTGCTAATGGATAATATAATGTACAGATAACAGATGATTTTTTTCTGATGTGCTTTAATTAAAAAAAAGTACATAGGACAGTCTCAGCTGTGCATGTGATCATGTAACGACTCAGTGAAGGACGAAGCAAAAGCAAAACATCTAGATGGCGAAATGAACTCCTTACCTCTTCCTTCGCCACTGATGAGATGAGATCAAACTCCTTCTGTGTAATTTTTTGAACTTTGTCCATCTACAATATCACACAGAGAACATTAATGTACCCTGTTTTTACATGTTTAAACATTTAACTCCTCTTGGATAGTTGGTTTCAATCATATAAGTTGGTATTTATGAAAAAAAACCAAAACAATTTGTTAATACATTTTGGCTAAAGTTATATTTTGTGATGTAGCAAAATAGGCTCAAATATTGGCCGTAAAACCTGCATGCTAAGATAGGACAAAATGATGATTGTTTTACTGTTAAGACCCTAAAGTTGATTATTTTCCTATAACAGCACACTTTTAACCCACGCAAATTAGCAAAGTATCACTTTGCATGACAACGTGGCACTTTGCTAAGCTAGCTACTTGGGTAATGGTAGCAATGCACAAAACTGTGATTGCTTTGTTAACGGTATATTTTAACATGTTTGGCCGCTGTTAAATCGAAAATCAAGACCTTGTGTTGACCTGAAACAAACATAGCAAACATAGTTTAGTAGCAGTTAGCCTGCCTGCTAGCTGTTTCGGATGCCAGGAGGAAATGTGGGCGTTTCCAAATTTATTTATCATGCATATTCATAGTTCCGGGCATTTGAGAGGAAATGTGTACAGATGTTTCTAGATCGTATTAAAATATATTGAACTAACCATTATTTTACATACATGTGTGTGTGTGATTATGTATGTGTACGGTTTGTTATACTCACAACTTCTTTCTTATTGGGTTTGGCTTTTTCTGCGTTCTTACTGATGAGTTCCAGTTCCACTAGTTTACAGGTTCTTCTGAACAACATCTCCTACACAAACAAGGGGGGGAAAAAAATGAACCAAACCACTAAGTTCTCACGCGAGGCCATCTCATACACCTCGAACACAAAAACGTCTCATATCACATCACATCACATCACATCACAGGAGTTTAAATCTAACCCTCCTGAAATGGAGTTATACTTAAACTTACACTTAATGTGGAATTCTCCATTCTGATTGGTTCAAAACGTGTTCATTCATTTTCTAGGTATTACGTTACTGTATTAATGTGCTGGTTTCTATAGTAACAGCTCATTGACGTGGACCTCTATAGCGGAAGCGCAACATATAACATATTGTTGATATGAAGGTTTCTGTAAGGAGACGTTTATTTAACCTTTATGGAAGGAGTCTCCAGTAACAGTCAGATGTTTTACGGATTTTACGCTTTCCGGTTTCGCTGTATCTTGACAACCTGTGTTTTTTTTTTTAAAAACATCAATAGAAAAATAAATAGGGTGGTAAGAGAACAAATTTTTTACAGCTACTATAACGTAAGCAACTTTTTAAAATTAAATGTAACTAAATGGATAAAAATGACGTATGTAAATGACGTCTTTTTAAATAAATAAAAATTTGTAATTGTTGACATATTGCTGCGGTATAAGAGGAATAAACCACTTCAGGACGTGCTGTTAAAGGAAAATAAGCAACTTCTAGGTGCTCTGCTTCATCACACCAAGCTGTCGCTGATTATTTTCCTATAACCACACAACACAGACTGCGTTAAACTTTACGTAGTGCTTTTTCGTTGAAGGACACGCACTCTTTTAGCCTCCTGGTAGCGAGACTCGAGATCCAAACCCAACCCCAAGGTGCACACGTCATTCTCAGACACTTTGTCAAGATTTCTCTGCAAACAAAAGAAAACAAAACAAAACAAAAAAAACGATATAAAAAATACAATCTAATGCAATCATTTGTGAATTATTTCTTTTTCTGTGCCGCTCACGTCTTCCTTACTTTCACTGCATCCATTATATCCGACAGCTTCAGACAAATCCTGAGAGAGAGAGAGAGAATTTATGTCACAGAAAAAAAAAAAACAAAACACATTCACCCTCAGGGCTGCAAATTGATTGTGTGGAAATTCAGAATTTTATGAGTCAGGTTTCAAGACACAAATGCTGCTTTATTAAATATTAACATCACGATATGGCAAAAAAAAAAAAGACAGACTTCTCTTTATTAAATAATATCCTGGTATTAACACTACACTCAATATTTTAAACCAGAGATCCAGATTTCTGAAATAACGGTCTGTGATTTTTTACATGATGTAAATACTATTTTGTCTCTGTTAATTTAAATGTGAAGAATAAAATAAAAAAAGGCAAAAGAAGTTATTCTGTACGTATGTAAGACATCACGATCGGTGTCCTAATGACGCTCGCTGTGAAAACACACACTTACTTGGAGAAGACCACAGTGGACGGATTGTCCTGATTAACACAGAGATGTAATGAAGTGGAGAAATGGCCACATGCCAAAGCAAGTCCTGCAAACACACACACACACACACACACACACACACACACACACTATACTGCACTGCACTTGTTTCCTCTGAACTTTAATCATACATGTGGTGTTACAGGAAGTGAAAGGAAGTTAAGATTCTTACTCTGCTTTGTCAGCACAACCTCGAGGAATTTCTAATGGAAATCACATGACATTAAATTCAGAAAAATTAATTAAATAAATAAATAAAAAGTCTCATGAACGATAGAGCAATCAGGGCGAAGAAACGAAAGGCTGAACCTCTGTGGTAGCTTTAAACAGGGCAGTTAGATGTGTGTTGCTTTCTCTCTCATTGTGAAAGAAGTCGTCCACATCCTGAGGAGACACACCGGGTTGGTAATATAACCATGGCTCAGTATACATTAGTACGTTTTTATTTTTTTATTCATTATCACAAATACGCACCTTGTGACCCTCCTTCCTCATTTCCTCCATGGCCTGACTGAGGCGGTCGAAGATGCCCCTTTTGCTGCGCTGTTTACCGGCCGACTGCGAGACGTAAACAAAAATGAACCAAAAATACAGCAGGAACACATCATAGATAACACACAACTGAGAGGACGCTTTTCTGTTGTGCCACTCAGGAGCCTTGTTATTGAAATTACTGAATATGTTCAAGCGCAAAACATTTCCATCAGATGTTTTTTTTTTGTGGCTGAATCTCAGAAGGACTTCCATTAGCTCCCAGATACAGTACACTAATTAGGGTCTACGTTACACTGCCATTACATCACATACTATCCAGGAAGCCATTCGGGGTTTAGTCTTACTATGTGTGGGGTTAAGAAATATGAAATTAAGTTTAATAGTAGGCAAATAATTCAAAATGAATCTGAAACATTACAGGTAGTAATGGAATTATGATGCGGTTTGCTTTTGTTAAACTGCAAAAATATTAATGCAAAACCTTGAACAGACGCACATTTATTCACGTGCATTTAACTTCAATATTATTATGAACCGAATACAAGATTAATAATTATTTCTAGTTTTAAATTCGTATTCTTATTCTACTGGAACATAGATGTGCTCATTTCAAGCATTAACTTTACTTCTTTCTAGAAATAATCTGGCAATAGAAGCTGGCAATGAGGTTTAATAATCTTTGATAGCATAATAAGAATGATTAGAAACGATTAAATCTGCATTTATTCCAGATATTTTTAGGCATATGATGTAAGTGCTGTACCTCTGTGCTGCTGAGGAAGCTGTGCAGCAATTTGCTTTTTCCCAGGATGCTGTGTGCCGCCACCTGCTGCAGGTAAAACTCTAAAGCCCTACAGTAAAGCTGCCAGTTATCTCCCAGAGCCAGGAAGCCTACACACACACACACACACACACACACACACAGAGAGAATATACCATCACATCATCAGCTGTCAATCAATCATAGGTTATAAGACATTTACACCACAATGCTGTTGGACAGCAGTTTATACCCACACACACACACACACACACACACACAATCGTTTTAACACGTTGTCATTTCTATAGTAACAATTTACACAAGAACCTGTAAGCCAGAGGCTCTACATAATCTACGACTAATAACAAGCACATTAAAAGCGTGTTATTTAACATTTATTTGACATTTACGGAAGGAGTCTCCAGTGTCAGTGCTGTGTAACAGTCAGCAGGTTTCTCAGTAACATGACGAGCTGCGTTTTTTTCTTCTTCTTTGTCTTATTAATGTCAAATGAGAGAGAAAAAAAGAAACAGAGTTCTAGCTGCGGTAACATAAGCGAGAACAGGAGCTAACTTGTTTCACAAATGTTTCCACAGTGTTAAATGTAACTAGAAATGGATAGAAATACATCGGTATAAGCATCTGGATGTGCTGCTGTAGGGAAAATATTCAGCGTCAAAAGTTGTAACCTTAAAGTTGTTGATTACTTTCCTATTAACTATTACTTCTTGTCAGACATACCCAGCTGTTTCAGTGCTTTAGCCTGTGTGTATGAGCTGGAAGGCAGAGGTTTGGCTGGCAGAGGAGGAAACTGTGGGGGGGAGGAAAAAATGACAAAAATATAATGTCTCCATTCTTGATGGCATTTACAATTCACAAAATGCATCAAGATATAAAGGTTTATGTTAGTGCTGCATTTAAAAAAAACAAAACAAAACAAAAAAAAAAAAAACACTGCTTGATTAATTTTAAAGTCTACAAAATTAAATTAATTATTAAAATTATTATTTATTTGTTTAAAATAAATAATTTTATTTCCTAAAAATACGATTATTTAACACAAAAATAGAAAAAAAAAAAACATAAAAACATCTCAATTTGATCATTTTTAAATCCAAAATTTTAACATGACATCATCAGTCAGTTTGTACATACTGTACTTTAAAAAAATTTAATAAAAAGATCTCCCGATATCTCAGAAAAGTATATTGTGACATGGTTTATAATGATATCGTGATTATATTTCATCACATCAGTCAGCCCTACTATAACATACAAATTAATGATCATCTCAGGTCTATAATTTACTAGAAGTAGATAAAATAGACAGCGCTGAAGTGGTTCAGGACAGAATTCACGCACTATGACTCCGTGGAGTCCTGCAACGTCGTCCTGAGTGAAAAGACTCTGCTGCAGCCAGTCGAAATCCTCGTATGTCCTAAAGACGCAGATCCCCTTGCTGCTGTTCAGCTGAAAAAGCGGTGGAGAAAGGAAAATAATGAGCTTTTTTTTTTTTTTACAACTACGTAAAGTGTAAAGTGACTAGCTGACCTTCTGAGATGTGATGGCGAAGGTCAGCGTGTCCCCGTCCTGCGTGACATCGGTAATCTTGATGCTGTTAGCATTCACGTTCGGCGCTGGCTGATCGTTTGATCCGTCCTACAACATCCACGCAGAAATATGTCCCAGTTTATATACGAGCTACAGAAAGGTCTTAAATGCGACGTGTCAAGTTTTACAGTCCAGTCAATTCCAGAATTATTGACACCCTTGAAAGCACAAGTGAGTAACACGTGCAAGAAGTGACACTTTTTAAACATACAGTATAGTGGTGCTGTATTGTTATATTTTAACACTTTTTCTTAAATAACTGGTTTCAAAATTATTGGCATCCCTTAAAATGAATATGTTCATTTCAAGTTCGGAGACATTTGTAGAAGATCTTAAACTCCTTTATTATTCTCAGTTTTGTGCATACAGATTGTCTTTCAATTCAAACTACAGGATTTCAAACCCACAAACTGAGACAGACCACTGTCTTTGCCTTCCTTTAACTATTTCAGGGTTGATTTGGAAATATGGATGCATGTTTTTCTCCTCCAATTTGGTCTTGGCCAATTCCCACCCACCAACCAGCTCTCCCCCATCATACAGGGAGGGTGAAGAGCAACATGTGCTTCCTCTGAGAGGTCCATCTTTTCAAACTGCTGCTCATGCTGTACAACACACACAGAGGAAAGCGCTATCTGCCCTCTTCCACATACATGATGCCTATGATTGGTTAGTGTTGCTATGATTGACAGGAGAAACAGAGTATGCCCTTCCCATCCACAGAGCGTGTCCAATTTCACTCCACAGACTCACAGCCATAGATAGCTGGCTCACTAGGTGCATGGTTGAGGTTGGTTTCAAGAAACTACAAGACTTAACTGCCAAAATCTTAACCTCCCTGCAGAGGCAACCAGATTTAGGAGAAAAAAAAATATTCTTGTACTTTGTGGAATTGTACACATGCGCAACCTTATATTTGATCAAAGGCAACAATAGAGTTTCTGGAGACTGGGAGAGTAGTAAGTAATATTTTTTCAGAGCTAATTTGCATTTAGGGGTGCAGAAAAGTTTGGCACACGATTCTCAAAGAAAGAAAGAAAGAAAGAAAGAAAGAAAGAAGAAAAAAAAAAGAGTGATTTTTGTTAGCTGAAATTTTCTTTTGCCTGAATCTTTTTTTTTTTTTCCTCAATGTAATGTATTTAGTTTATGCAAATATTTTTGCCCAGTCTCTTGCCCAGGGTGCCAATAATTAAGGAGTTGGCTGTAGAAAAAGACTGTACAAGTAAAACAAAAGATTTGAAGATTCAAACACAAAATATTAAAATGTTATCTGGACAAGCATATAAATCATGTGATCAAGTAGTTCATAAAATAACATTTGCTAAATTTGATAAATAACTCCATAATATTTATTGTTTTTTTTTGTCCAATGCCCTTTCATGTGGCCCTAGAAACACACTTTACACAAAGCTCATATGATTAGAACAAATAATGATCACTCACCATCATCTTCTGAATGTTTTAGTGCAGAACTTCAGACAAAACGTCCCTCAGAAAACACACACACACTGAACCTAACACTCGGGACGTGTCCTTTATGTGCCGCCTGAACAAATCCTCTCTTCACATCTTCTCGTATAATTGTTTATTACTCTCTGTCCACCTCTCACACACAGTCACGCATAAAAACTGCCCGCATGCACAACTGTGGAAAGCAGGATATCCTGTGAGTCAAAGGTCACAGTAGTCCCGTGATCAGCTTGCGAGAAGCAGTTTATCCTAGAGGCTTTAAAGCAGGAACAAGTGTTAAGTTTATGTGATCTGTGTACGTGTGTGTGCGAAAGAGAGAGAAAATTACACAGTGTGTGTGTGTGTGTGTGCGTGTGTATTCATTTTAAATCTGAATCGCAGGAGACAAATGACATACACACACACGGGTTAACCATAACCACAGAGTGACTACCTCCTACATGTCAGGTGCTTCTTGTAAACTATGGACAAAGTACTGAAATGCTACTTTCACTCACTCACTCACACACACACACACACACACACACACACACACACACACACTTCAAGTTCATGGTCAGCTTAGTTGCTTTTTTTCAATTTAAGGTTGTAGTATATGCAGATGCCTACAGTAGGTTTGTTTTTTCCCCCTGCATGATGAACAACTATCAATGATTTCCTGATCAACAAATCAAAATCTTATTCAAAATTAAGATTCATTTACTCATTCCTTCTCCTTCCACTTTTCCTAGAGAAAGCTCCTCACCCTGTAACAGAGTAAACCTAGCAACAACATTTTTGCTGTGTGTGCTTTTTAATCTTTCAGTCACTGCCCACAGTTTGTAGATGGACCAGTAAAACAAAGTCAATTTTCTTTGTATTCTGGTTTTTACCAACATTAGACATTGTCATAAAGCGGCTTTACAGAAATCCAGATATAGATTTAAACCCATAACGAACAAGCCAGAGGCAACGGCAGTGATGAAAAACCTCCGGAGACGACATGAGGAAGAGACCTTGAGAGGAAGCAGACTCTTCTGGGTGACACGGAATATTAAGATTCTATATAATTATCCTTCTAATATATTATTACTGCAAAGTCAAAACAATAGTGTGTTGAAAGGATGCTTCGTCCACAAAACTGAGCTCCAGGTCACAGGCTAAAGGAGGTAGGATTGAGGTGTCAGTTAGGCGTCCAAGAGGCTTTGGAAGAAGATCTCTAACACGTACTCTTCAGTAGTATACATGTCTGTTAAATTCAAGAGCCATTTTTTTTTTATTCGCAGATGAAAGACATTTGGGATTCAAAAATCAAACATGAATACATCAGTAAAACTGCTTATTTATGTTTTAGCCTGGGAGTGAAGTCCAGATCTAAAAACATCTAAAATTGCAGAGATCCACCAAAACAGAATGAAAACAATTCATTCGGTCTTATTTTGAGAAAGGAGTCTGGTGGAGTTTAGTTAAGTGAATAAATGCGACTCAAAACCGAGACTGTGTAATAAGGATTAGACTGGGTTTAAAGTTTAAACGGAGTTTTTGTAGAAGGATAGAAGGGCGTCCAGATCGTGAGTCTGTGCAGATGGCGCTTGTGACGTTTGCTGAGGCTGTGAGGATGAGGACTGGTTTGTAAAAGATGCGTGTGTGTTCTGAGTTTGTCTTTCCGTGCCATCCTGATCTGATCCCCTGTGCGCCTCAGACCATTTGAAACTAGGTTTCCCTTTGCCCCACCCTTCCTGTGTAGACGTGCCACGACCGGCTGGTCTCTCGTCTCCGAAGTACAAAGAGGGCGGGGCAAATTCCGAATCCCTCTCCTCCCGTCTCCGAGTCGTCCACTGACCCCAAGAGAACTCTGTATGGAGAAAGCAGAGACAAGTGCAGGAGATTATTACCTAAGACTCATGAATCCGAGGGTTCAGAAATGGACATTATGAATTTTCCACGACCCCAAGCCTTAGAATTTTGGTTTGTCCTCATTACTTAGTGAAAATTTTAATATTCGATAAATATTTATTCTTATTTTTGGGTTCATTTTCTTGGCTTATGTTGTTCTACTGAGTCAGAGTCCATGATGCCGTCAAGGAACTAGTGGAGGTAGATGGATGGAAAAAAAATTTCCATTTTTAATGCCGAACTCCTGCACTATTACAGCATGTCATGATAGCGAAAAACACTAAAATAACACGTACACTGTTCATTTAAATGTGGCTGGTTTGAATGCGACTCCCAGTAACGTTTCACAATATTAGCACACAAAATCCGTCTTCATAGTGTTACCTTTTCCTCTGTCCCACTCTCTGACGTGTGGCACTCCTGGTCTCGAGTCTTTTCTTTCCTGAATTTCAACCTCCACCTTTTTGACTGCAGCTTTAGGAGGAGGTGGAGGTCCAATCACATCCTCAGGCTCGTCCTCAGCCTCTTTAACAGCTCCATCAGACACGGGAGCTGCAAATATTTAGAAAATCGGTCATGGTCATGCAAACAGCAATACTCCGGTGTAATTCAACCTGATCTCGGTCTATTGACATTGAACCATGGGCAAGAATTTCAACAAACACAAGCAAAAAAACTAGGGAAAACATTTCATCATAGTGATGATATACTGAAAAACAGTGAAGTACCTTCTTCTTCCTCCTCAGCTCCAGGCTCCATCTTGCTTTTCTTCATCTTCCTCATTCTCACTTTAGCCAGTCGAGCCTCGAGCAGAGCTTTCCGTTTCTCCTTCAGTTGCTCTCGCTTCGTGCGTTGATCTGCGGTCTATAGAGTGGTCAAAAAACGAGATCAGATTCTGATATCGTGGAACAAATAGCCTGAACACACAAGGGATGTGACTGCAGTTCACACTGCACATAAATTAGCGCTGTGGTTTCAAGTGAAAGTTCTGACTGTGCCAGATATTTCACAGTAGATAGAATGATGCGCATTAAATCCAAAGAAATGCTCCTCTTTAACTTCAGACTTCTAAATCATTAACAGTGTTCACTCTTACTGCTAAATTACAATAGGAATTCGCAATAAAGATGCACTAATGAGAGCCAAGCAGTCCATCCGTGTCTCTCAAGAGTGTCTTTCTCACCTGGTCTCTCAGCATATCCAGAGTTTCCCTTTGCTTTTTGCGCTGGTCTTCCTCTTGAGAAAAAGCATAATACCCAACACCCAGCTCTCTGGCCTCTAACACACACACACACACACACAATTTATAGCCACCTCTCATTAATGGTAAATGAGACAATGATATACTGGTATTAATAAAACACTGGGAGACATTCGCCAAATCCTGGTTCTACTGCACAAACTTAAAATATTCATAGTTTCTGCTTCTTTGTGGTTTTCTCCAGTCATGGCGTCGTAGAGAGAAGTTTACGCTTTTGGCATCGAGTGTCAAAACCAGCCTTGTGCTTCATTTTATCTAAAAGCACTTGACACAATGACGTGACGTGACGTGACAAAGCAGTGATTTTGAGTATTAGTGGAACTCCATCTTCTAGATTAGCACACAGTAAATCATTTTAAAGGTTAGTTAATATTAATACCTATACCACAATGTTGCTGAATTCTCACATCTGATTGGTCAGAAGGCGTTGATGATTTTTTCTATAACAGCAGCTCTGAGAGGGTTATATCGATGCGCTCGTTTTAACACGGTTTCTATAGCAACAGTTACAGAGGCACTTTTCATTTAAATGAATTAAAGACGTGTAATCCTTGGTATGATGAAGTTTTCTGCAAAGACATGTTTAGGTATCATTTATGGAAGGAGTCTCCAATGTCGGCGCAAAATTTGGGGTAAATGTGGGGTGAATAAGTTTTTGCGACATCTTCAGGACGACTCTCTCGTCTCACGGACTTTAAACGGATAAAACATATATGAGTTATTGTTTAATGAATAAAAATCGCAATCGATTGCAAATTGCTGTGGTACAAGAGAAATAAAGCACTTCATGGTACGCTGTTTCAGGAATATAATCAACTTGGTGGCGATAACAGCAACTCTGCTTCACCCCTCACCTTGATCTCGGATGTTTTCATAGTGAATGGGTCCTACAGGTCTCTTCATCTGCTCTTCTTCCTCCTTCTCCCACTGCTCTCTCTGCATCTCTCGCCTCATGTCTTCAGACAACAATGTCCTGTCAGCTCCCACCACTCTATACACACACACACACACACACACACACACACACACACACACACACATATATATATATATATATATATATATACACACACACACACATAGTGCATAACATATACTATATTATACAAGTATGTAAAAGAAGCTAGACAATGAATAGGTTGTGTACCGCTTGCTCTGTAAATCTTGGTCCATTTTCTGAAACTGAGGTAAATCTTTTCTTAAACACTTCCTTGATCGGCCCAGCGCATCAACATAGTCCACCCTGAGAGAAAGACAGAAAGAAAGAAAGAAAGAGAGAGAGAGAGAGAGAGAGAGACACAGACAGACAGACAGAGACAGACAAAGGGAGAAAGAGAGACAGACAGAGAAAAGAAAACATAGAAAATACATAGAAACATAGAAAAAGAGAGAAAAGAAAGAGACATGCAGAAAGAAAAAGAAAGAAATATACACACACATATTACATATATATTACACACACATACATACATATATATATATATACACACACCCACACCCACACCCACAGAGAGACAGAGAGAACGAGAGAGATAGACATGAAGACAGGCAAACAGATAGATAGACAGGATAAGGAGAGAGGGATAGAGAAAGAGAAAGCATACTTAGATCTATAATTCCCCATTTGTTTATTTATATTTATATATTTATATATATATATATATATATATATATATATATATATAGGTGGTCTCTGGCTGTACCATTCCTCGTCGGCGCTCTGTGGGGGTGGGATGGGGACTTGCGTGTCCGATCCTTCTCCATCTCTGTCTCCTATTTCAGCCTCACTGCTTTGTGCCATTCTCTTCTGGTCTATTATCTTCTGCGTGAAATCCACCAGGTACAGACTTTCTGTCTCCTCATCTACACGACAAAAAACAGAATAATGTTACTCTGCTCTTAGGCTAATAATGATTAAAAAAATAAAAATACCACACTCCATAATTATTCCCAAATACAGAATTCCAGGACCTGGAAAATCCCCTTTAGTCATCTGTTCATAGAGGCGTGCTTTCTCCTCCAGCTTCTGCCTGAGAGGACATGAGCGAAGAGAAATATCATTATGAATAAAGGAAGAACAGGTACAGTCAGACAAAGAGGCGAAGAATAAAAGAGGAGAGGAATAAAACACTTCATGACGTGCTGTTACGTGAAAATAATCAACTTTGGTGTGGTAACGGTGACTCCGCCTTAATCACACTAAATTATTTTCCTATAACAGCACAACACAGAGTGTATTATTTCTTACTAACGCTCCTTTGTACTCTAGTTTCGTGTGATTATTTCCACAACAGCGTGTTTCTGAGTCGGCCTAACCTTGATTTGTCTAAGTTTTGTTCCTCCTCTACTGTTTTCTCGACATCTTTCTGAGCACGTGCAGTCACTCCTTGGTTCTGTTTACTCCATACACTCGGTTTCTACACATCAACAAATCAATAAAAAAAATTATACAAGCGCTACATTTTATGTCATGTTTTTTTTTTTTTTTAAATTTCTGCTTATTTACCTTTGGATGGATGTGTGATTTGGATGAAGTGCCTGCATCCTGAGCAAGTTTTTCCTGCTTGAATGCCTCTTGCTTCCTATAAAGCTCTGCTTTCAAATCAACCAACTAAAAAGAAAAATACATATTTATTTATTTATAAATTATTATACAAGGGACTGTCAATAAATATTTAGACATTGGTAGTATACATGTATACATTTAGATGATGTATTTTAGCCCAAAATGACTTGTAGTTAAACTGACACTAGGTTTAAAGTGCTAGAATGTAGGAATTAACGTTTAATATTAAACAACAACAATAATAATAATTTACTTTTAATAATAATAATTTACTTACTGTTACTCAGAAAACAAAAACAGCAGCAAGCTCTTTTTTAGCCAGCTAGCTAATGGAATTATAGCATTAAAAAATGAACAATTCCTGCAGCATTTAGCAGCTAGAGAGAAATAAATTAAAATTAGAGATTATCCAAAACTCACCGACGAAGCTGTGACTTTATATTGTTTTTTCTTCTTATCCATTTTAAGTTATCTTACACTACCACCGGTTGTGTTCTTGAAGCTTCACAAACACGCCGCCATTTTGAAAAATTCAGATGGAAAGAGGTGGAGTAAGCCTGCGCGCGCCCTCTACTGCTGCGGAGACTTCTTTTTCTTCTTATTTATTTACTTATTATTATTATTATTATTATTATTATTATTATTATTATTGTTATTGTTGTTGTTGTTGTGGTTTTTAATTAATGATGAGGAAATATTTTACAAACCACATGGTAAGAACAACAAAAAAGCATGAAGTCCAGCCATCATAGCAATTATAGAAACAGAAAAAACAAAATTACATACATTAAATTCACGAAACAAAATTTTTTTCTAAGTTTTTTTTTGGTTTTCAGCATTTTAGCTGATTCTAAGTGAATAAATATTTTTTTCTGAAAGTTGTAATCCAGGGTAGGGACTTACCAGACGCAATAAATTGTTAACAAGAAGTTCTATATTTTCTTCATCTATTAAAGGTGCATTAGGCAAGATTATTATTTTTTTTTTTTTCTAGATTAGGTCTCTAACAGTTAAGTGGGTTTGACACTTGAATGATTCCCGCCCATGTTCACGAAGCTCCGCCCCCAGGATCTTAGGTGGCCCATGAAATGACTGGTAGGAAGCATTTTATATACACGGACATCAGTTTTCCAAGCAGGCTTTCTCAGCGACTTAATAAACTTTTTCTAAGGTTACACCATTCCTACCTTCAAGAACGGTGGTGGTAGCATCATGCTCTAGGAACAGCCAGGGCAACATGGATGAAGCCAAATTCAAGCAAATTCTTGAGGAAAACCTGCTCTAGTCAGCTAGAAATCTGTGTCTAGGGTGAAAATTTACATCCTAACAGGACAGTGAGCCAAAACACAGGGCAAACACCACAAACGTTTGTGTTCAGGAACGGTCGAGTCAAAGCCAAGACTTAAATCCAGTTGAAACTCTGTGGCATGACCTGAAAATGCTGTCTGCCAACATTCTCTGTCTAATTTGGGACAGTTGGAGAAAACTGCTGCGCCTCTTTTCCAATATTGCTTTATATTTATGTATGCAACATTCCCACAACGCTTATGTGTTAAGAGGCAACATCCATTTCAAATAAGTTTTTATCAAGAATTTCATAAGAACAACATTAAAACCAATAGACGAAATGTTTCAGGAGACTTCACACGCTTGATTCCGTTAATGCGTTTACACGCTGAGAGAGATGGTTTGGTTCCCAGAGATGAGCCGTTGTTTACACTCAACCAAACGTCATTATGTTCATCACGCTGTGTTTCAGGAAGAAATCTACTCACCCACACATTTATCTCCTCATCCAGTTATTGCTAATGCACACTTGGAATTTCACTGTGAACCCAACAGAAGAGCCGATATTATCTTATCTTTAAACACACACACACACACCTCAAATATTTAAACAACCCTATTATTGTAGCATTGAAAATATTCAGTGCATTAACAGATAGGGATATTCTACAATGTTTGTTTTTTTACAGTCATCTTCTCACTTTAGTCTCAGAGGTGATAAGCTTCAGCATATTTAAGAGGTGCGAGTGGATCAGACCAACTCATAACGCCGTCCTGACATTACCTGACTCTAGGTAAGACATCAAGCTTTCAGACGTATGTGTGTGTGTGTGTGTGTGTGTGTGAAAATATACAGCAGATGTAGTAAATTCAGTGTGCTACAATTTGTGCAGTTACTTTTTAGATTCTTGTACAGTACATATTTATACTTTGATATATATTTTCAGTGGTCGTGATATTAGATGGGAGTAAAATCTAATATTTATCAACAGTTTGACAATGAAACTATTAGTGTTGAACAATGCATTAGTTCAGGTTTTTGAACCAAATGACAGGGACAGTTGTACATTGAAATATGAGGCTCAGGTACAGCTGTATAATACAAAAATATACACAAGAAGACAAGGGCGGAGGAGACGAAGAAAGAAATTATGTACAAATACAATATAAAGTCTGATAGACAGCTGGATTCATGATTTCTGCTTTTATTTTTTTTAAAGTTTCCTCCTAATACCAAACAGAAAGGCTGTAACACACACCCACGGAAAGACAGATCAGCAGCTGCATTTGTGATGGTCTTGTTATGGCACTGACGTCTTTCCTTTGGTATAATTTGTACTTTGTTTGGACAATGTGTCCTTTCTAGTTTCTCCTCCAAAGGCATTTATAACGACCAGCTCATTCTTCTGAGAGTTTTGTGAGAATTTTTATGCATTTTTGCAATAATTTTTACTATTAATGCTAATAATGATGCGTAAAAAAAGCAAGAAACACAAACTGATCACAAAGTTTGATAAGTTTAATAAGAATTATAGAAGTAGTCATGGAAAGATGTGGATTGATTGATTTAGAAGAATAACTCTGACAAGACAAAGTGTTTACGAGCTCATGTATGTGGAAGAGGGCGGATAGCGCTTTCCTCTGAGTGTGTTACGCTGCCCTGTGACACAGCACGAGCAGCAGTTAGAAGAGATGCAGAAGTTGGCTTCACATGTCCCAGAGGAAGCACGTGTTAGCCTTCACGCTTCCTGATTGGTAGCGGTCATGTGATGGGGAGAGCTGGCTGGTGACAGGTGACCAGATTGGGGAGATGAATATCCTCCCACCCCCTTTTTCTCTTTTTCTAGTGAATCCAACAGATCATTAAACAAGAGTGTGTATGTGTCAAAAATAGGTGGATTAGATTAGATTAGATTAGATTAGATTCAACTTTACTGACATTGTACAAGTATTAGAACAGCGAAGTGCCTGATGCGCTTGTGCCTTATTTTGAATTGTGAGTGGTTATTTAACTGGTTCTTATCCCTGATGCTTTCACATTGTTTTAATCGCTGCTGGTTTTCTTTCTGGTTTTACTCCAGATCCAGAGAGAGAGAGTGAGCGAGAGAGAGAGACTGATGCTCACCATGCTGCGTCACGGCCGCATCGGTCACGTGATATTGCTCCTCTGTGCTTTTTCTTTGTGGGCTGAAACTGCGATGTGTGGCTCGAGCTTCCTCAGTCCATCCCAGAGACCACAGGTGTGTGTGTGTGTGTGTGTGTGTGTGTGCGTACGCACACAGGGATGTTTTTATATCTTGGTAGGGACCAAATGTCCCCAGAATAGTAATATTAACAGATAGTAATATCTGACAGTTTTGAGCTTGTGGGGACATTTGGCTGGTCCCCATGAGAAAAACTGCAACATTTATCTAAAAAACTAAAAGGTTTCCTTTTGGTTAGTAAAGTTAAAGTTAGGGATGGATTTAGGTGAATCAATTATAGCATCTATTATTTACATGAATTATGTCAACGGCAGGTCCTTACAAGGATAGAAAACAAATGTGTGTGTGTGTGTGTATGCAAGCACTTGAAGACTTGTTTCTATCACCAGTTATATTTAGAGATGATGAAAAGGGTTTCAGTCAGTACATGTGTGTGTTTTAGAATCGTGGAGACCGAAAGCCACCTCGAGTGGGACGGAGGACTGCAGCTGAGCTCGAGTCTCCTCATCCTTCCGAGGATAAGGTCATGGTACGCAAACATTCAGGCGAGAAATAAAACGAAGAGCTATATGAATGATATTAACTGACATTTTGCTTCCTTCAGTGGTGCAAGAATTACACAAACCCTTACCCTAATAAAAACACTGGAAGTGTAAACGTTTAAATCCAACATTTTATTCGTTTTCAATTAACCTTTAGTTCAGTCAATACAATGCACATGCACATCCACAACACTGAGAGAAATTTAGCTTGAGAATGTGTTGTCACTCTTTACAACCACGGCGAGCAGAAAAGCATCTCAGAATGAACTTTTTTATATCTTTAAATTTCAATAGCTTTTGAATAGCTGTATGACGTACCACACTGAAAACCACCTGTAAAGGGTGAAACTAGGTGGGAATTATGATGCTTTGATTTTTGGACATAATATAATAAATATTAAGTTTGAATTTCAGTAGCTCACATCATTGTTGCCATGTAGGTGCAACCTTTGTGGTACATAGCTACAGCTGAGTGTAAAACTTTGGTGTTTGAATGGATAAAAACGAAAACTGTATCTCTGTACAATAAAAATGTACATCATTTTTCTTCTTCTTCTTCTTTTTTTTTTTTAAACTCGTAATCTCTCAACACAATATTTCGGCATCTTTGTTACTGCAGGTGAGCGCACCGTTCCAGCTGGCTGTCTCTCTCAGTGAGACAGAATATGAGGATTATGGCCTTGTGCTGCAGAGGATGTTACTGGATGTCCTGGGTGATCCACCAACTTTGGGTAGGTTCTGGTATCTCACACGCTCTTAAGAAGTAATACTGGCACAGTGAAGTCACGTGTGTTTGTTTTTTCCATTTGTTTCAGACGGCGCAAACTAACAGCATCTGAACTGAAAGGATCCTGATTCATAACACTCGCAGTCAAAATGCACATTATTAAAACGACAGATTTGTGAAATGTGAATGAAATGATAATAAAATGACAGCATGGCAAGCTTCTTAGTGTTCAGAGTTTCTTTCTGTTTACACCACATTAATGTGTACAAAAAAAAGGATCTTCATTTCTCATGCATCAGTTATCCATTTTAATGAACCTCAATCTTACTGTGAGCAGGGTTGCCAGGTCCCGCGTCTCGCAGATACCGTATATACTGCAGATCAGAAATTGCGCACCAATGTAAACTTGTTAAAGAAAAAAAATTACCAGCTAATTAGGTTGCTATTCATGATCTGCTTTGTTTGTTACAAGTTCCTGCTTCCACCATGCTCTAAAAGACTATTTGCTGTTAAATATACGACTTAATAGTGCTGAATAAAAACTGCTGACGTATCCACATATTGATCTTAAGTTAAATATTTGTCGAAAAGGTTTTCCAAAGAAATGCACAAAAATGAAATAATATAAAACAACCAACCTTTTATTTATTTATTTATTTCTGTTTTTATCCTACAGTACAAAACATAGTGAACTAAAGGCCTGCATTTTTTAATTTAGCAATTCTTTATAAAGGCATCATTAGGTTTTGTACCAAAATATTATACATCATTATTCAGAAACGTTTATGAAACAAACCAGTGCAGTCGATTGTATAAGATAACTGCTGAAATGTAACAAACAATCAGGAAAAGTCTTTTTTTTTTTTTTTAAATATTCATATGACTTTCCAGCAATCTAATTATTTAAATTCATCTTTGGTTTTCTGACACCACTTATCTACATTTGATAAGATTTTTTTTTTTTTTTTTACTCCTTGAGCTCACTCCCTCAATCCCGCTCACTCCATTTTCAAGAAGCTCCGCCCTCAGGATCTTAGTTGGCCTGATGAGTGTCTATAAAATGATTGACAGGAGACGCATCCAAACACAAACAAGCATTCCGGACCGGAAGACACTTTTCCAAACGTGTTTTCTTACCGACTTTATAAACTTTCGCTAGTGTTACGGGTTTAATCCATCCTTTAAATCATGTTCTGCATTTCCACTAGGTTATTTGTACAACAGAGGAATTAAAACAAATTGACTGTTGCACCTTTAAAATAGATTTCTGCCTCTCTTCTTCGTCCTGGGTTCCTGAAAAAGGTTCCTGCAGTGAAAGCACGTCTAAAGTCTGTTGTTTTAAAGTCAAACCTCTGCACAGACAAACACCTTTCCAGTATGTTGCATCTTCCATTCTAGGAACACACTGTCTTTCTCCGGGCGGAACATTTGTCCTGGGGTTGCAATAATAACAATAATAATAATTAATAACAGTACTAATAAAGACAGTGGAGTTCAAGTGTTTTGTGCCTCTCTGTTCTGCAGCAGTCTCTGCTCCACTCTCTGGCTGATGCGCCGCAGGTCTGAGTGGATGCTCGGCTTCTGAGCGAGATCTTCCTGAAGGCTCCGAGCGATTTCTAACCGAGAGAAATCTTCAATCCGCACAAGTTTCCTCACCACCTGCAGACAGCGCTCCCTCAGGGAAAACACTAACACACACACACACACACACACACACACACACACACACACACAGAAGACACAACGTGAAATTAGCAGAAACGTCACATACAGACCAACCGAGCACTTAAGAGAAAAAGACTTATAACAGAAGTTACACATTCTCCCTAGCCAAACAAATTGAACCACAGGCACTCGGAGCTGGTCACCTGGTAGCGTGATGTTGACCACAGATACTTGGCCATTTTCCAGCGCATTGGGCAAGTACATCTCTTTATTATTCACCAACATTGGGTCATCAGTCTCAGCGTCGCGAAACATCCACGGGTGCCCTGTCAGAAACAAACAAAGAGACATTAACGTCTCATCATCTTTTACCATCACATACTCTTATTAGCCGTGCTGGGTTACACCTTTACTTCTGACTGTTACAAAGCACTGACACTGGAGACTCCTTCCGTAAACGTTAAACAAACATCTCCTTACATATCACCACTTATATGCTTTATCTTTTCTTTACATTTTTAATAACTTTATTATTAAATTAAAACCCTATTCGGATTAGATTAGTGTTTCTAATTTGCATAATCATGCATATTCGTAGATCCTGGAATTTTTGATGGGAGTAGAAGTATGGAGATGTTCCTAGGTCATTTGTTTTGGTATTACATTGCATTAGTATTCTACATAGTCTATTTTAATGGTTTAAAAATTACACAGAGGACTTTTATAACATACATGAGTGTAATAACATGGATTTTTAGTTTACTGAAGTATTATTGAAATTGAATCTACTCTCAAGTAAATTACAACTCCTTTGATTTTTATTTTGACCTTTAAAATACTTATGAAAAAATCTAATTTTTCTCTAGCCTGGCCTCTTTGCCAATCAGTTATGCTTTCTGTTAAATTAGTTTTTTAAATTAGGCATTATTAAAGATTTATTAAACCTTAGCTAACCATCTGCAAGCGAAAATCTAGATTTGTCCGAGTTAGCATAATATATAAGCAAACAAACAAAAACAAACAAAGTCTGTACTGTTAATTTGTATTTTTTCTTTTGGAATACTTTAAAGGTGCATTAGGTAAGATTATTATTATTATTTTTTCCCCCCAAGATTAGGTCTCTAACAGTTAGGTGGGTTTGATATATGAATGAATTTTTTTGTAACTCCTTCAAGCTCACTCCCCCATTGCCATGGATGTTCACGAAGCTCTGCCCCCAGGATCTTATGCTGTGTTCGTGGTACCTTTTAAGCGGTAAATTGCAAGTTGTAATAACGTCATTTCCAAGCATGGGAAAATCGATGTGCGAAATGGTGGAAAAAATATGGACGCCTCCTCCAAAGCATGTGATTTGTTTGCTCTGTCAGAGCACGTAAAGTTAAAAAAAATCAGCACAGCAATGACAGCGAGTAGCTTAGTAACAAGCTAGCCAGGTAACGTTAGTGATGACTCTGATGTTGATGATTATCTTCTCAAAACTGTGATTAGTATGGTCAGTGTTATCGATTTAACCAAGTACTGTGTCTGTATATTAACTGATCTAAAGCTCAATACTGCTATAAACTCATTTGAAAGTACAGAAGTGGTACACAGAGGGAGCGGCCATGTTGATTTGACGTCACTCTGTAAACAGGGAAGGAACAGGGGTGGTAGTTGAGAAGACTACCCCATGTTTATGTGTATTAAAGAATTATTTAGTCGAGGTGGTGTTTTTGTGTTGTTTTTTTTAACCGGCTGTAGGCGGAGAATTACAAGTTGCAACGTCACCTTGAACGCAGCATTAAGTGGCATCCAAACACAAACAAGCATTCCGGCCCGGAAGTCAGTTTACAAAACGGGTTTTCTCAGCGACTTTATAAACTTTTGCTAAAGTCATGCATTAATCTATTGTTTTTGATCATGTTCTACACACGTTCAAGGTTATTTCTAGAAATAAGAGATGAAAAAATCGACTTTTGCACCTTTAAAGTTTAAATGTAAATACTTTTCCACTTTAACTCAAGTAGATTTCTGTATTTTGACACTTTTATTTTTCTATCATGTTTCCAGCCCTGATGAAGGAAGAAGGACAGACCTACAAAAGTGTTCATCCTCTTCCCAGTCTGCGGCTGCAGCTCGCCGTAAGACTCCGGCTGTCCCCGGAAGTTAATCCACAGCAGCTGGACGGTGCGCGGGCTGCGGTTATAGAACAGCACATGAGCCGGGAGCCGACTAATCAGCGAGCGGACCAGAGGGAGCTGCTGCTGTCGCTCCCCGGCCTCCGGAGGCTGAGGCATGGCGGACAGACCCGAGCTGCTCCCCGGAGGCGTTAGGAATGCTGCTGAGTGAGCAAACTCTCCAGCTAAAATAAAAATAAAATAAAAGATACAAAGCGCTATGTTCTCTAAACAAGCGATAACACAGTGTTCGAAGAAACGCTTTAGTTTTCAGAACTACGCCTGGTACGTGCCTAGCGTTTGTTTTGATTACGTCATCAACTCAAAAACGCACCCGAAGAAGAAAGTCGCAGCGCTCATCGTCTCCCCCTAGTGGCGAATTTCAGATATGAAACGTATTTGGATTTATTCTCCCCATTTCTGTTATAATAACCCTCTCCTCTCATGTCCTTTCCTCCCCAGTCCTGTCCTCTCCTCCCCTCAGTGAGGCTGTGGGGATTTGTGTTCATTCAGCTACAAGAGCATTAGTGAGATCAGGCGCTGATGTTGGTGAGGAGGTCTGGGGTGCAGTCGGTGTTCCAGTTCATCCCAAAGGTGTTCAGAGGAGTTGAGGTCAGGGCTCTGTGCAGGACACTCGAGTTCTTCCACTCCGACCTTGTCTTCAAACCATGTCTTCATGGAGCTCGCTTTGTGCACAGGAGCACTGTCATGCTGGAACAGGTTTGGGCTTCTTAGCTCCAGTGAAGGGAAACTGTAATGTAACAGCAGACAGAGACGTTCTATACAATTGTGTGCTTTCAACTTTGTAGGAATAGTCTGGGGAAGAAACACATATGGGTGTGATGGTCAGGTGTGCACATACTTTTGGCCATATAGTGTACTTCTCATTGCTCGTTCATTTATTAGTTCATTGATTGATTGATTGAATGTATTGTGCGTTTATCTTCCGTAAGCACACTATCCTGGTCAGGGTCATAGTGGATCTGTGAGATACCAGCTAGCAGGATCAGGTCTGACTCCACCCCCTGGACTTTTGGTCCTGCAGCACGGGGTACACCACACACATCCACACACTTTTAGCATCTACCTGCATGTTTTCGGTAGGTGGGAGGAAACCGGCGAACCTGGAGGAAACCCATACAAACATGGGGAGAACATACGTATAAAACACCATACAGACAGTAACCCGAGTTATGGATCGAACCGGGGCACCTTGGAGCTGTGAGACCACCTAGTTAAAAAAAAAAAAAAAAAAAATCCAATAATAGTATTATTAAATACTCCTAATACAAATACACATTCCAGATTTTATTAGCGCATTTATTACTGATCAGCATGAATCCTTGGAATATTACGGTCATAAATATGCCAGTGAGCGGCACTGCAACATGAGACTGATGAAATCTGATGAAATATGCACAAGCTGTATTGTGTGTGTGTGTGTGTGTGTGTGTGTGTGTTTTAATGAATGTGCATCGTAGGTCCTTTATAACCCAAGTTCTTAATCTACACGCAGATCGTTCTATAAACACGCATCTTAACAGAATCTTTTCAGTGTTTAACACACATATACATCCAAAACCATCGTCATTGACAAAAGAGATGGGAGGAAACTGAGATGTGAAAAATACAAAAATACAGTAGATACAGTCGCGTCTCTCATAGGATTCGTCAACGATAAGATCTTTTTTTTTTTCTTTTCTTTTAAATAAATCACAGGCTGTCCATTTCTATCTGCAGTCACAGTGGCACACAGTACCACACCTGACATATCTATACACACAGAGCGTCATCTTGCTTTGGCCAATGAGGGATCATCACACAAAATCCCTCATTTTACAGAAAAGCCTTTTTTTTTTATAACATCAAACAGAAAAAAAACGCAAGATGTGATGATGATTATGTACATATACTTTGCTTTGTCGGGGGAAAAAAATTTTGCTGTCGTGTGACGTTCTGATTGTAATAAATTTCATTAAAGTGACAACACGCTCAGTGCCTCGTAGTGCCTGTTCCATTTCTTTCTCTCCCTCTCCGGCTCGTCACTCTTCCTCGTCGTCCTCTTCCTCCTCCTCCACCGTTTTTAAAAAAAAATCTCCTTCCTGCCTCTCTCAGTCGCTCGGAGTGTGGTGTGTGACGGAGGACGGGTGGACGTGATCGTGATCTGTGTGCGTATGCGTCGCGCTGAGGTCACAGGCAGAGCAGGCGTGAGCCTTCCACACCCTCCTCAACCTGAGGGATTGTGGGTAAGAGCGCAGAGCGGGTCAGACCCCAGAATCGCTGAGGACTCAGATCCTTTTTCACGGCTGAGAACTTCCAGCCCATGTGAGAACCGCAGGTCCGGCACTGCGCGATGGTCCATGCGTACCTAAAACACACACACACACACACACACACACACACACACACACACACACACAATTTTCAACATTTCATTCATTCATTCATTAAATTGTGCATTAATTTATTAATTAATTCATACATGGTTCATTAATTCTTTCATTAGTTCATTTATTCATTCATTCGTTCATTCACTTTTTCATTGACTAGTTCGTTCATTAGTTCATTCATTCATTCATTCATTCAATCATTAGTTCTTTCATTTATTCAATGATTCATTAGTTTTTTAACTCATTCATTAGTTAATTCTTTCATCCATTCATTCATTAGTTTATTCATTCAATAGTTCATTAGATGACTCATTAGTTTGTTTATTCACATATTCATTGGTTCATTCATTCATTAGTTCATTCATTTATTAATTTATTCATTAGTTTATTCATTCAATAGTTCATTAGATGATTCATTAGTTTGTTTATTCATTCATTCATTAGTTCACTCATTAATTCTTTCATTAGTTTATTCATTCATCAATTTATTCATTAGTTTTCATTCAATAGTTCATTCATTCATTAGTTCATTAGATTATTCATTATTTTTTTATCAATGTATTCGTTAGTTTATTCATTCGTTAGTTCATTCATTCATTCTTTCTTTCCTTAGTTTATTCATTCTTTCCTTAGTTTATTCATTCTTTCATTAGTTTACTCATTAGTTCTTTCATTCATTTTTACATTTACACGGTCTTCACTATTTGGAGCTACACTAAACATGTATAATGATAATTATTAAACAGATCGTCTTGGCTCTAAAATCTGACTGGTTAAGCCACGCCCCCTCGGGTGATGCTCTTCCGTCGTGCTTTTTGGTTTGATTCATTCTGTGCGGTGTGAAAAACCAAACCAAACCAAACCACAAGCAACAATTTCACTGAACTAATGTGTGTGAAAGCGCACTACGGGGTTAACTGATTGGACGTTTCAAATGCTAAGTATGACGGATATTTCAAATGATAAATAAGTGTACAGTTCAGAAGCCAAAGTTAAAGAAGTGCGGTAAAATCAGAACACAGACAATTAAACCATATGAACGAGGAACACATGATGTAAAGTGTCTGAGTCAACAAACACTGATTAGCTAGCTTTAGCTAACTTCTCCAGTAACACACTCGGGTCTGTTTAAATCATTGAGGATTTGTGACTGCGCTACAGGAAGTTGAGTGATAGTGAATGGTCTCGTCTGACTTCTCTTGGAAACATTTAGTCTATAGCAAAAACGACTGCATCCCTCAATCGTCCCGGATCCTTCATTCTGACAGGCTCACCCTGGGAACCAGCTGTGCAGTGTGGAGGGTCTCCCGATCAGGTTGAGGTTGCTGGCCTTGTAGACGGTCAGAGTCTCATGGACGTAGCCATGAGGATTCACGTAAGCTGCCATCGGCCCGCACAGAGACAGACTGCAGAGACGGAACGAATGATACCATGTAATACACACCAAGGCAGAAATAATTCAGCAATATCGCAACATCGAGTGCAGTTATACCGAATATCAGAACACCGTGTCGATATTCAGTATAACAGACTGCGAGTGCGGTATCACTTTCATACAACAGTTAATTTAGTTAATTAATATCATGAAAGTGACACGATTTCGGACACAACGCGGCCAAACGTTGTTTGTTTTTGCTCCGCTAGCGGAAATAGATCCCAAAGAAGTCGCTTTATAGCACATCAGCTAGCAGGCTAGCTAGCTGCACATTCCTATTACAGCTGCTTCCGATAAAACTAGCTCCCCTTCATCTTTTTCATCTTCATCTGACGAGCTTTCATATTCTACGACAGAAGACATATTCGTGAAAAAAAGTACCGTTTGCCATATCCGCTGATGATGTCGCTAACTCTACTATCGTAACCGTTTCGAACTAGGAAGTGGAATTTTACGTGGAATTTAGGCGGAGTGACAGACGCAGTGAAACGTCCCAGTGCGGTTATAGGAGATATAGGCACACTCGGAACGTCTCTCGTCCAATCAAATTAGTGGACTCGAACTTGCTGTTGTGTAATCTTAAAAAAAAAACAAAAAAAAATGACAGATTAAATCCATCAGTTCAGAATGGTAAAGACACAAAGACCTTGAAGTTTACCGACCTGGTATCACGCAACAAATATGATCGCGTCCCGGATTGAAAAGGATTTGAAAAACTGCTTGTTTTTCGTGTGCTATTAATTCATCCAGCTAGCCTTCTCTTTTTTTTTTTTTTTTTAAGTTAAGCATAAACAGCTAGCTTCTAACCACAGCGCTTGAATTCTCAAATCTGATTGGTCAGATTTTTGTATAGCAGTACAGCTAAGACGGAAGTTCTCAATTTAGTTCAATTTAATTCGTTTAAATTTTACTGACACTGTCACAAAGCAGCTTTACAGAAATATATAAATTCTGGAAATAAATTTTAAATTTCTAAATTTATTTAAGTTTGTAAATAATAATAAAAGGTCTAAAAACTTGTTATTTAACAATGAAAAACGTAAAATCGTTGATGTGACCTTTTATTTTTTTTTTAAGGAGATATTTATTTAACATTTATGGAAGGACGAAGGAGTTTCGAGTGTCAGTGCTTTGTCACGTTTTGTAAAGTAAAGTCTTCAGGACAGAGAAGTTTACGCTTTTCCTTTGTTTTTTTTTCTTCGTAAAATGACAAGCTGCGTTTCTTGAGAGAGAGAAAAGGGAATGATGGTGAAGGAACAACTGTTTATAGCTGTTAGAAGTGAGAACAGGAACTTGTCTCATGGATGTTCCACAGCATTAAACCTAACTAACGCTTTTAAAAAATGCGAGACTTGTTGGTTATCGATACGTTAAACATTGTAATCGTCGACATCACGCTGGGCCGCAGCACACCGCCCTGGCGTGGATTATTTCCGTATAACTGCGCGGTCTGTCGTGTTTCGTTCCTTACGTAAAATAAAGTGCTAAATACAGCTATCTCGAGCAAAACTTCGTAGGAGGCTAGCATTACTGTAGCTACATATTAGCAAAACTACGCATTTTCTTCAACACCACAGTTCGGATTGTGTCATTAAAATATTTTTATTATTCTTTTTTTTTTGCTAATCACATTGGAACGTCAGACTCGTAATCCAAGTGTAAGTCACGACATCTACGTCAAAGATAAGTAAGTCAGTTTTGCCGTTACTATAGAAACGATAACATACTAGAACGAACGCATGAATATAAATCTGTTGAGAATCCTGGCAATCATTTGATAATAGAGGTAATTTCAGTAATAAATAATTTACTGTCTGGAACGTGAGGAGAAAAAAAAAAGGCTTGAAATGGACCGTGCGCGAGCGTCTCACCTGAAGATCTCGTTCTTGGTCGTGATCTCAGTGTCCTGGCACTGTTTACAGCACAGAGACGTGCACTGCAGCGGATAAAAGAAAAACACTAAACAGCATCAAAATACTGACTTGGAAAAGGCTTCTGACTAATCTGTAGCTTAAGCATGTCAAATACACACACACACACACACACACACACACACCCTGTCCATGATGTCCAGCTCACAGCGGAGTCTCTGAATGGCGCTACCGATCCTTAGGAGCTGCAGTCTGAGAGCATCGTCTATCGGCAAACACGCTGCCACCCTGTAGGAGAAATCTACACACACACACACACACACACACACACACACACACACACACACACACACACACACACACAAACGCGAAGGCGGGGCTTTATCCACAACAACAAACAGAAATTTACAAACAGATATTGTAAAAATAACTGGCAGTAGGAAGTAGGTCGGGTTGCCAGGTCTGTTTTTCCAGCGGAAATGGAAAAATACTTTTGAATTGCTGCTGTGGTTTGATTTCTTTTTGGCATATATTCTGTATAGATATTTCACAACATGGAGGGTTTTTAGTGCAGACGCTACACATATGGACATTAGACATCAGAGCTGTAAAATAAGTATATCAAATATGTGTGTGTATGTTTACTGCATATTATTGCCTCTTTTCCTGACTGCGCAGCTTATAATACTTTTACACACACCTTATTCTCCTTAAAGCTGAAATGATGTACATTCTCATTTCCCTGCCTTTTTTAAGCTAGTAGTCTTACACGTTTATTGCAGTAGTTACCTATAGCGTTAGTAGGCAGCGATTCGTCTTTGAGGTTCTCGTCCCATTCATGAAGCTGCTTCTTAACTCTGCTCATTAGAGTCTCCTGCATGACACACGCATACACACACACACACCCTTAATATAATCACAAGCTAAATTAAGTACAAGTTCCACAAATGATGCTCAAATGACCCCCGAAATGGGTGTTTCAGAGCTTTTCTGTTCCTGCTCCTGTGTATTATACAATTTATACCAATATGACAAAAATACAAAGATAGTTTTGAAGATTAATTTTGCAGTTTGTCACGTCTGAGAAAACTTTTGCTGACTCATCCGGTACTAGTCTTGTGTCCGTCCAATTAAAATGCTCATGAGGACGGATGTGTCCCGCCTCCGGGGCGTGTCTTGCTCTGCAGTGGCAGCTCGGTAGCAGGAAACACGGTTCATCTGCGTGTTTTTGGCTGTTTTTCTGCACACAATTCCCTTTTGTTGAGAATAAATGTTTGGAGTATAATCATCTGGAAGACCGGGTTTGTTGTTTGCGTGAGTTGGCGACTTTTTTGGAGGAGCGTTTTATCAAACTGCTGTCTCAGACTGATCGAAAATTATATATATGGGGAAAGATGTATCATTTGTGAATAAAAACTCACCGAGTCGTACAGGGAGTAGACCCAGGAGGGCCATGGGGTCATACTAGCAGGATACAACTTCCTCTACGAGAGAAACAGGAACGCGTAAAGAGAGTGCTGGTGTATTAAATAAGAATGCGGGTATAACTTAACGCTTATTAATGCGCTACGTTCTCGTTACCCGTCTGTAGGTGTGGCAGCGTTGTGCTTGGCTCTGCGGTGGCGCGGGTCTGGCGTCTGGAACACGTCTGTGTAAGCGGGATGAGAGCTGCAGCGCACTCAAAGGGTCTAGCAGAATCCTTTCGGGCAAAATCTGCACCTTTGCTTGACGAATCCTAAAAAAAACAAACAAACAAAGGGTTCAACAATCAGCGATTCATTCACTCACTCACTCCCGGATTTGAATTCATTCAACTGCGGAGCGCCGTGTGGGGTTAAAGCCTCACCCGTCTGCCTGCGTGCGAATGTCATGCACTTTGAAGCGCTGCCGTCCGATAGCTTTGATTTTCACCGTCTCGATGCCGTACTCTTGCTCCTCGCGAAAGGCGTAGATCTCCGCCGTCGTCCCGAACTCCGCCTGCATCTCTCCTCCGCCTGCATCCGGACTGCAGAGAACTGATTATTAGTTCAATTTTTTTCTCAGTACGTTAAAAGGTGAATTATTATTCTGGATTGCGATGTTTCTTGTCAGGGGAGTGATTCACTGCTCACGGGAGAATTAACTGGCTGCGCTGGGCTCGTGCGGATTTCAGAATGAAATGGAGAATTTCTATAAAATAACCGACAGGAAGCCCACAGAAACGAGCACTATGTTCTGAACCATCTAATACTCTCTTGCTCTTTTTATAATATTCTACATATACTTCCAGGATTCCGGAAAGCCCTGACGGAGCGGTTACCTGTGTGCCAGCACGGCGAACGTGCGGTCCTGGCTGACCAGGTTGCGGAACATGCTGACCTCCTGCGGTCTGAAGAGCTGCAGCGGCAGCGTCTGACCCGGGATCAGGATGAGGGCGGCGTGAGGGAGGACGGGAAGGTTCTGCACGCTGTCGTCGTCGTGTAGAGTGCGCCCGTGGAACTCCTCCATATCTGAACCCAGGTACTAACACACACACACACACACACACACACACACACACACACACACAAAACAAGTCTTATAAATAACCAATCACTGCTTTTTGATGTCATCAGTGTGCGCCTTCGACTCCTCCCTCTCCTGAACCACTTAAATAAAGTACGATTATTGTGTAGCTCTGTGTATAATGTACTTTCTTTGTGAAAATTTTGAATGGATATTTGACACATTTAGTTTAGGTAACTAATGTAAGCATTCATAAATAAGGGCATAAATAAGCAGAAATTGACCAAAATGTAAGCAGAATTTTATTAATTCAAGAATTTTATTAATTCAAGAACTCACATTAAAAAATTTCTGACTTTAATTTCGTTGCCACTTAGTACATTAGCGCATTTATCCAATTCTGACTACCCAATGAGCGTGATGCAGCGGCACTTTAGTCTTTTAGTCTGTCCGGCGCTCTCATCTCCTCATCTGTACACTCAAGCAGATCTGCTTCCAAAGCTTCGACTTCCAACGTCATCTCGTAGATCGCTGACTATCCGAACCTCTCTGCCGTAGCTCGAGGTTACTGTGTTGTGTAGCTGCATTGCATTCTGGGTCTTTGAGTCTAGCATTTGCAACAACGTCTCCATTAGGTCTGTGTTGGGTTTCTTGTTATGATCATGTTGCTGGAAAATGTTTGTTTTTAAGAGCTAACAATGATGCCTGATTGTTACGTCGTATGCTTAAGATCGTGAAATTTCCAAAAAAAAAAAAAGGAAACTCAGTCGGCGCTAGCAATAACAACGTCCTGCTGTGACGTCAGGGCGACACACAACCCCTAACGTCTCACAAGAATAACAACAAAGAAAAAAAAAATACAGCACCAGCTGACATATTAGCACCAAAATCACTAAACCCATCCCAAATATTTCAATAGAAACATATTTTTCTTTTTACACCATGATCTGTGTAAAAATGTGTCTGTCAGGGTGTGTGTGAAGTGTTAAAGATGATCATTCCGCTCTCACAGCATGCGAGGTGGGCAGGCTGGGGTCGAAGTTGATGATGCTCGGCTTTTCCGCACCCTCGCTGTCCCGATCCTCCGTCTCCATGTCATCTTCCTCCTCCTCCTCTTCATTTTCTACAGAGCGCACACACACACACACACACACGGTGAAACATAATAACACTATCTTAACATGTCACTGTCTTACATACTCAGCTATTCCCGGCTGCTCTTTAACTAAATCTCGCACCCAATCGCAATTCTAATACTGTATTCGGATTTTATTGAAATTACTGTCTAGTCGCTTCTTTTAAAGAAGGATTGTGCGTTCTTTTCTGTTGTGTTTGTGTCTTAGCAAGTTACGGAGTCTCACCACAATGGACAGTTGTCTACGGCATAGTGTCCAAATAAAATGACACTGAATTTGCTCCAAGTATTCGGATTTAAATCCGAAGTGGGCATGTCCTAAACTGAAAGTCTTTTTTTTGCTTTTTAAAAACCTACCACTCTTGCTCTGGAAAAACATGAAGGAAAAATGTCAGAATGGTGTGAAAGTTCCTCAGCCTCAGCTACATCTTGCTACAGTTACCTCTGGGTTTGTGTGCGTGCGTGTATGTGTGTGTGTGTGTGTGTGCGGGGTGGTGTCAGGCACTGATGTCGGGCGAGGAGGTCTGACATGGTGTACTCCATTTACTTTGACCGGAAGCAACAGCGCTGTATCAGTGCATCTCCCAAACAGGCACCAAAACATTACTATAACATGTGAGATGCGAGGAAGGGGGCGGTGCTTCCTAGGGTGTCAATCATTCCAGAGTCTGATGCTGATTGGTTTATCAGATGTTTTTATTAAGGAGGAAAAGAAGATCACTCTTTTATTGTGTTGTTGTTGTTAAAATGCATAGCCCCAGGTCTACTTCCTAAAAAATAACTAGTACACCTCTTATTTGTGTTTATTTTAGTTTAAACTATTATTTCTGAATACATACATCCCTAGTTTTGTGCTTTCATTTTCATTTTTCTGCAAGGCTTAGGTTTGTTGTTGTTGTTTTGGTTTGTTTCTAGGGTTGTTTGGATGTGGATGAACACCCAAACACCTGTGGGTTCATATGTGATAAACCTAAAGCTTGCCATTTCTGAACTCCCGGGTTAATCCCGGGTTAATGTGGTTTAACCCCGGGCAGCTCCGTGGCCTCTGAAAAGTCTGCGCAGCGCCGAAATGGTAGCGTTTTAGCGGAAGTGTGTCAGCGACTGCATTCGTTTTTAAGCGCGTTGAGAGGAACACTCACCCGGTAAGAGCTGCAGCTGGTTCCCCATGTCGTCGTTAATGTTGTTGTTGTCAGCGCCTTCTCTCTCATCAGCCATGGCCGTGTGTTTACACCATGATTACTCTCCCAAAACACGAGCAGGCTGAGCGCAGTCACGGAGAAGAAGCGGAGAAAACCAGCGCGTCCTCTGGCGTGCGGAGGAGGAACTACAGCGCGCCCTCTGCTGTGCGGAGGAGGAACTGCAGCGCGCCCTCTGCTGTGCGGAGGAGGAACTCTAGCGCGCCCTCTGCTGTCCGGAGATACATATAGTGTCTTTGAACATTTTTTTAATTAATGTTTTAATTAAAACTTATTTTCTCCAAATAGTACCTCAGTATTATTTCTTAACTCACTTTTACATTTAATACACTCTATATAGTCGTTTAG
>CM040976.1:2428734-2439607 GCA_022985145.1 Pangasius djambal | reverse complement strand
AAAAAAAACAACATGGCTGACTCCCATTCTCTGTGTTTTAATCATTCACCTGGAAAATTCTCCATATACCAGGTAAAGAATTCAGTTATGATATTTAATCCCCCATTTCTCACCTGTTTAGGTAAAGATGGAGCTTTTAAATAAAGTATAGATACACAAAAGATAATGTGTTATAGTCACTGATATTAAACTATCGAAACTTTATTTACCTAAAAATAAAAATAAATAATAATAATACTAATTATTATTTTTTTTTTTTACATTTGTCTTTAATTTGAGGAGCCTGAAGAATTGTTGTGGGATAAGTGAAAACATGCTGTCCCACATTTAAAAAACAAAAAAAGAAATCACCTATTTAATACCTATTAAATGACACACATTATACAAAATATGGTTACAGTTAGGGGCGGTTTAATTTCTGGCAGATTTACGGCTTTAAGATGAAACGAAGCAAAATGTTATCTTTCATTGTGGCTTGCTCACGATCAGAGAAACTTCTGATTTGTTCAAAGGTATGCAGGAAGGAAAAATAAAATGTCTTTCTTTATTATAAACATGACTACCAAGTCACGTTTGTTGACTGAGGTTGAAGTTGGGGTTAGATTTAGATGTACATATTGCATTAATCAGCAGTAATGGTTGCATCAGTGGAAGGTCCTGAGAAAGACAGTAAAACCAACGTGTGTGTGTGTGTGTGTGTGTGTCCATGCACAGAGAGTCGATGGCTCTGGCCGTCCATGTGAGCGTCCTGCTGCTGCTCTGTGTGTGTGTATGTGTGTGTTTGGCTGATTATTATTCAGTGTTAGGAGTTCCTCGCTCTGCCTCCGAGAGAGAGATAAAGAAAGCGTTTCACCAGCTGGCCCGGAAGCTCCACCCGGACAGGAACCACAGCCCAGATGCTCAACATGTCTTCACACAGCTTGCACAAGGTGTGTATCTACACACACACACACACACACACACATCTATATTACATTATTTTTCCAGGGTATCATGACAGCGCTCTGTCCATCTCTGGTTCTTCCTCAGCCTACGAGGTGCTGTCTAACCGAGAGAGACGGAGAATCTACGACCAAAACGGCGAGATGGAGAAGAAGCAGGAGTTTCATGACGACCAGCGTGGTTCCTATGGTGACGGTGATTTCTTGGCCTTCGGTCTACATGAGCTCCTAAATGTGCTGCGGATGGAGGATGATTTCATGATGTGGGAAGATGCGGGTCTGGGTCAGGGGTGGAGCTTTACTATGTGGGATGAACATCAGGATGATGATGGTGATCATCTCAGCGATATGTTCAGTATGCTGTAAGATCAGAGAGAAGACGTGTAACTGTAAGATACAATATTGAGAGTATTTTAATTTTATATTAAATAAAGTATCAGTTTTAAAACAGGCTATGATAATGATTCATTCAGAATCCATGCAGGCACCAGCATTTGTTATTAAAATGTTTGATCCTGAGCTCAGGTTACGATTTGTTTCCTGGGTTTCCTCGGGGTTCTCCAGGTAAATTGCCCCAGATGTGAATGAGTGTGTGAATGTGTGCGTTTGATGAACTAACGTGTCGTCCAGGGTGCACTACCGCCTCACGCTCAGTGTTCCTGGGAAAAACTTCAAATCCAGCATGACCCTGACCAGAATAAACTTCAGCTGAGTCAGCAAAATCCAAACATGCTTCTGGTTGGGCCTTTGCTCAGCTCCACACATAGGAATGACTGGAAAAAAAAGAAGCATTTTACACACACTCACACACCTACACTCTTCAGATTGAGTGGATGAGCTGTATTTCCATAAAGTTTCTATAAGTTTATTGTACTTGCAGAGCGTGTATTTATTTTGTCCGGTGATTATTTTGCACCTCGCTCTTGTCACTTTTCTACTTTTCTATGCAACAAGGCGTCGGAGAACGCAATGTCATTCTGCAGTATACTTGTATATGACTAGAATGATAGTAAAAAGCCATTTAGTGTGTCTAAAAGATTTGCACACACTGGGCAATACAGAAAAATGTGTGAATAATGGAGGTTGGAGGAAAGCAGTAAGTCATACTCAAATGGTTTAAGTACTTAACACGAGGTGAGAGTTACAGCATACGGCATACAAAGGGGACTTTTAGCAAACACAATTCACGCTTAAGGCCCTGCTTCCATTACATTATTGGAGTGAATATTTAACACACTTTTATTTGTATGGCGCTTTTAACAATAGATATTCTCACTAAGCAGATTTACAGAAGATCGCGATCCTTAACGAGAAAGCCTGAGGCGACGACGGAAAGGAAAGACTCCCTGAGATGACAGGAACCTTGAGAGGAACCAGGCTCCCCGTCCTCTTCTGTTTGACACCTGATAGCGTGATTATAAATCATTACAGTATAAAGGTGTAGAAGGGTAAAGTCACACAGCAAGTCAGTTTACAGGATGTTCCGTCTGAGCGGATTATGAATAAGAGTTCTGGGATGAGCAAACGACAGTCTTTATGATTACAGCAGCAGTTTTAGGCAGTAATCTACAGTATCCAGGTGAGATTATCCACTAAAGCAAAGGCGAGACTTTGGCCTAAATTGCTGATCGTAATATAGTTCACAAAAGTGTTTCTTTTTTTTTTTTCAGTGCTTAAGATATAATTTTTTTTATAGATTCATTTCAACACTGCCGCACTCCAATTTAGTAGATGGCAGTAATGCACTGTAATTTGGCCTGCAAGAAGAAGAAAAGAAGAAGAAGACGAAGACAAAGGCGAATAAGTAGAAGAGTTGCCAGGTCCTCATTTCACCCATCATATTTGCTTACATGGGCTGATTTTTTTTTCTTTGCTTGGAGGCCAGACGTTTTGCATACATTAGATGAGTGTTCTGTTATATAAAGTTAAAATGGACTTTTGTGTAAATGTAACAGTGAATGCATAGTCTGTTAGGTCAACATGGCCAGTGGTTATGATTAAAATGCAGTGAATTAACAGGGGAATTTTCAGCAGAAATAAAGTACTCGATACTACAGTAAAGGGGAAAAAAAGTAGTCAGTTAATGTTTTTTTTAATGTATTAATGTTATTGTTGTGACAAGGACCAAATAAACTGACACCTCTTAGGACCATGTCTGTCTGGCAAGCTAAGTGTCTGTCTGTCTGTCTGGCAAGCTACATGTCTGTCAAGGTGCATATCTGTCTGTCTGTCTGTCTGTCTCTCAAGCTACATGTCTGTGAAGGTGCATATCTGTCTGTCTGTCTGTCTGTCTCTCAAGCTACATGTCTGTCTGTCTCTCAAGCTACATGTGTGTCTGTCAAGCTAGGTGTCTGGGTCTCAAGCTACATGTTTGTCAAGGTGCATGTCTGTCTGTCTGTCTGTCTGTCTGTCTGCCTCTCAAGCTAGGTGTCTGTCTGTCTGTCTGTCTGTCTGTCTGTCAAGCTAAGTGTCTGTCTGTGTCTCAAGCTACTTCTCTCTGTCTGTCAAGCTACATGTCTGTCAGGTTGTGTGTCTTTCTATCTCTCTGATTTTCAACATTCATTGTATTTCCTTCCTTCCTTCCTTCCTTCCTTCCTTCCTTCCTTCCTTCTTTCTTTCTTTCTTTCTTTCTTTTGTGCACTGGTAATGTATAAATATTACAATATATGTGATCATGGTAGTGATGGTTTTGGAGTTCCATACAGAGTTTGGAATGTGTTTTGAAACAACATTAAAACACACATTAACAACAGTTTTTGCGGACGTTGTCATGGAGACGCGGCAACCCGGAAGCTGACTGTCCGGTTCATCCGGGATGAGAAGCATGGGCGGGGAGAGGGCGGGGAGCGGGCGGGGCGTGGGTATACCGGAGCTCAGTGTGTGTGTGTGTGTGTGTGTGTGTGTGTGTGTGTGTGTGGATAATACTGAGTGTAGCAGGAACCGGTTGGAGCAGAAGAGTCGAGACATGGATGTTGAGTGGAAGCGTGTAGTAGTGCCGCTGCTCTGTGCTGCCGGTGTGAGTGTTTTCCTGCTGAAATGGACAGAACAGCAGAAGGTGAAGAGGAAACTGCAGAGAGCCAGAGAGAAGAGAGAGAAGGAGCTCGAACAGGCAGAGAAAGCTGTGAGCTGCTTTAAGACTCAGGTATGCACATATACTGGTTTCACCTGTTCATCATCACACTTCACTCTCTTCACAGAAATTCTAATGGTTTCCACTACAAATACCATTACAAACCATCAGCTAACAATCAAACCCATTACCATTACTGGTCCTTAATGGTATGACATAACATACCACCAATAGAATTTAACAAATTACCAGTAGAGACCCACAGAGACCATTAGAGTTTCCATTAAAACCAATATAATTCCCATTAAAACCATTACAAATGCTATGAGGATTTCTGTTGTTGTTTTTTTTCAGCAGGGATGCACCTGGTACGGGTTTATAGTGTGTGTGTGTGTGTGTGTGTGTGTGTGTGTGTGTGTGTGTTGAGCGCACTCTGTGTTTATCTTCGCTGCTGTGACATCCACTTTTTCCCTCGACAATCACTGCTGTTTTTCTGTTTCCTTTTCTGTCTGTCTCTCTCCACCAGTTTGTGTTTCTGTCTGTTTCTGTCCATTTATGTCTATCTATCTATCTATCTATCTATCTATCTATCTATCTATCTATCTTCAGTGGATCTAAAAAGTCTGCACACTCCTGTTAAAATTGCCTTTAATGTAATATAGCCACCAACAGAATTTCAGTGAAAAGCAAATACAAATGTTTTTAAGGAGGAAAAAAAATCTTAACAATAACCTGGTTGTATAAATGTGCAATTCTACAGGTAATTTTATTCCACTCTTCCTCTGTCAAAATGCAAGGGGATCTCCTGTACAAGTCCTCAAGTCATTCCACAGGTTTTCGATAAGCTGTAGATCTGGGCTCTGACCAGACCTTTCAAAAACGTTGATCTTCTTCATCTTCTTTGTTTGACTTGGATTTGTGCTTTGGGTCATTATTGTGCGGTGTGGAGGTGATTTTTTTGTTCTTCCTTGTCAGCTGTCTAACAGAAGCCTGCAGATTTTGTGCCAAAGTAGATTGGTATTTGGAACTATCCTATTCCCTCTATCGTGACTAGAACCCCAGTCCTAGCTGAAGGGAAGCAGTGCCATAGCACGATGCTGCCACCACCATGCTTCACTGTTTGTATGGTGTTCTTTGGGTGATCTTGTTTTCGTGCCAAACATCTTTTAGAATTATGCCCAAAAAGTTCTACCTTGAGCTTATCAGACCATAAGACATTTTGCTACATGGTTTGCGGTGATTCATTTGGGCTTGAATGTTTTTTTTTTTCCCCATGAGAAAGGGCTTCTGTCTATGCACGCTACCCCATAGCCCAGACGTGAAGAATACAAGAGATTGTTGTTACATGCAGGGATGAGCAGTACTTGCCAAATATTCCTACAGCTCTTTTCATGTTGCTGTACATCTCTTGGCAGCCTGATAAGTTTTCTTTTTGTCTTTTCCTCAATTTTGGAGGGATGACCTGTTCTTGGCAGTGTCACTGGAGTGCCCCATTTTCTTCATGGTGATCTAATGTTTTGGAAATTCTTTTATACTCCTCTCCTGACTGATACATTTCAAAAGTGTTTTCCTGTACATGCTTTGTAAGCTCTTTGGCTTCAGCAGTCAGATGAAACCAAGCAGAGGTCAAGAAAATCCTACAGAAACAGCCGATCTATATTTGGGATGAATCCACTGCGTATCTGTTTGTCTGTCTCTCTGTACATATCCCTGTCGGTCTATCCTCCTGTCTGTCTTTCTACTTATCTCTGTGTGTCACACTGAATATATAAAATCTAACCTTTAATTGAAGTATGTTTATTCTAAGAAATAAAAAAAAGTCTGATTAGCTGTATGTCTGTCTAGTTTTCTGCCAGGCTCTGTATCTATCCTTCTGTCTGTCTTTCTCTCTCTTATATATCTGTCTGCTTATCAGACTATTTACCTGTATGTTTTTCTATGTCTTTCTATCTGTCCATCTTTCTCTTTATCTCTGGCTGCCAATCTGTCCTAACTATTTATCTGTCTGTGGGCCTGATCAGGCTGCAGCATGAAAATGAAAATGTGCAGCTGATTCTGTAACATCTGGTTTGAAGAATCTTGTGTTTGCAGAATGCTGGTGTTGATTTGAATGCAATTGTGACTCTCCCACTGGCTGAACTGAGTCAGCGGATTAGAGGAGGTTCTCTACAACCCGACGCTGTGCTCCATGCCTACATGGAAAAAGTTCAGTGCACTCGCTTTTACACATTCAGAGACTGATCACACACTGTCACACCTGCTCTCAGACCTCTAATGATATTATGATAGTGTTACTATAACTGTCATGCCACAGCATTATGGAATTCTTCATCATGACTGAATAAAACAATTCGGGACATGCTGCTACAGCAAAATGATCAGTTCTGGGGTGGTCACTGCACTTACCATCACACCACCACGTTATTGATTATTTTCCTATAACAGCACGATCCCAAGTGTTTAGGCCTACATCATCAGTATTTATTGTATAACCATGTTACTGACAATTGTTGTATTGATGAACATAGAGAGAAGAGAAGAGATGTGTGATCTGTGTGAGGGATGTTGGTTGCTGTCTGTGGGATGAGTGAGTGTGTGGCATAGATACATGATGTGCTTTTGTTATCACATTTCTAGTCAGAAAATGGTTATGTCTGTCCTATAACAATATATGCTATGTTTGGTTTTATTTGAAACATATGTTCTATGTACCAGGCCTGTGTAAATCATCGTCTTTTTTAATTTTAATATAATATCTAGTGTAAAAACATCTCATACAGTTCTTTATCGATACTATTGTATTCAGTACTGTATAATCAGCTTGTCTTGTGTCCCAAAGGCTCTGGAGGTGAACAGGAAACTGAACTGTAGCACCGCTGTCCTCATGGAGAGTTTGAAACAACTGGAAGACATCAAGTCACATAAAGACGGCCTTCTCTATGGCATTCCCGTCAGCATCAAGGACAATCTAAATTATGAGGTACTGAGGGATGAGACACTATCAAACTATTGTTTTTAATAATATTCAAAGAAACATGGTTTTATATTCTGCGCATTTTTGTAAAAATCCTGGCAGCCGAGTTGGGAATGAGGACATGGTAGGCAAAGGATGGTGATATCAGAGCTGGATTCGTTATTATTTTCATTCCCTTCTCAAGAGTGCTTTTCACTGCTGCTCCTTAATGTTAAAAAAATGGAAAAGAGAGAGCACATAAATAGTCTGCCATTAAACCAAACACATAGGTGTAGACAATCACCCATTACCCGCTGGTTCTCTGCAACTCTCCTTCCGCTTCACAGCCGGTGATCGACCATGCCCCTGCTGCAACAATACAACTTAATACAATTTTCCTTTTCATTTTCTTAAATGCGTATTGTCATTCAGGTTGGATGGACATGACAGCAATCCGAGGCCATCAAAACGAGCAGTGTAAATGATGAATAGGCTTCAACTGCGTGAAACAAGCTCCGCCCACTATTCTCTCATTTAGACGTCATGTCCCAGTTTACTCTCATATACGTGTATGTTCCATTAAAGGTGCTCTAGTTTCTGCAGATATTATGATCAGTGGACGGAAACCATTCAGGAGACTATAGTCAGATCAGGGAGAATAAGTAAACAGAAAGGGTAAAAAATTAATTTTCGCTGAAGAGTTTTTTGGAAGCCTGAGAAATGGTATCAAAGTTGCACACAAAATGAAAACTTGAAATAAAATATTTTCAACAGTTCACCCACTTTTAAGGGAGAAAAGGATATATTTTGCAATCCTTTCTTTTTTACTGACATTAATTTTATCATGTAGACATATCAGATATGGAACTGTCCTCCTTTTTGTGGATAGTTATGGGAATTCTATTTATAACTAGATTTTAATTTCTGGAGTGATATTTTAACCTTTCTTTGCTATGACCTCAGTCCTCAGTGTAGTGCTGCCTGTTTATCTTTTTTTTTTTTTTTTTTTTTTTTTTTTTTTTTTTTTTTTTTTTTTTTTTTTTTTTTTTTTTTTTTTTTTTTTTTTTTTTTTTTTTTTTTTTTTTTTTTTTTTTTTTTTTTAATCTAAGTGTGCAGGGTTTGGAAGTAGCGCAGGTTGTAGAAGGGATATATCCGACTAAGAAGGCTGTGTTTTTCCTTCATGTCGGTTTAAACTTTTAAATAGAAGTTACAAATGTTTTAATTAAAAAATGCAAATATGCATATACTTAAATGTGTACAGTCTCAATTAGAACATTCTGATAATCACGTTAAAACGTTAATTCGAATTAACCGAGTTAATCGTGAAAGTCACCCAGCACTTACTGGAGCTTGTTTATGCAAGTCCTAGTTTATGCATGCACACTAATGTACCATGACTAGTAAATGTTTCTATCTTTCTCTAGAGTTCTGACTATGTAAGTTTATTTTATTTGTTTGTGCATATGTGTGTAGGGCTACGACTCTTCCTGTGGCGTGTTGACTAAGCTGGATGTTCCTGCCGTCAAGGACAGTGTGGTGGTCTCAGTACTGAAGAAGCAGGGTGCAATCCCCTTCATCAAAACCAACATCCCACAGGGTCTCCTCAAGTAAGAAACGCTCTACAAAGCACAATCAATCAGCAGCAAGCTACATCGGTGACACTGAATCTGCACATGCTCAGTAGCGTCTTATCAGACAACTTAATTGACAGCAATGTAATATACTTAAGTATTTATACTTGAGATATATATATATATATATATATATATATATATATATATATTTATACTTGAGTGTTTTTGTAATTGAGTACTTGTACTTTTAATTTACAATTATCCTTACAATTTTATTTAGATCTTCAAAATACTTACAAATCACAAAGGTCTCTTGAAATGACATGGAACTGGACAAGCACCTGAGTGTCCTCTGTGAACAGAAATGGATGAATCCTCCAGATGCCGAACGAATCCTCCTGATGATAATTTATGTAAGGAATAACACACGGATGGAGCCGCTATATGAAAATAATACACGCCGTGTCTATTTTCGTATAACAGCATGTTCCGAAGTGTGTTATTCCGCTTACACCACAGCAATTTGCCCACGATTACACGTTTTTATTTATGTAAGAAGGACACGTCACACTTTTTAACGGTTTATAGTTACATATAATGTTATGGAAAATATATATAATGTCTGAAAACATTCCTGTACTAGGAAACTTACAAAGCGTGGACACTAGAAAATCCTTCCTAAACTTACCACATCAACGCTTATATATTTTCTTCATTGTTAAACAACAACACATTTCTAAACATCTGTTTATCATTACACTTAGATTATATGGAGTCTCTATCATGGAAGTTCCTGTGAATGAGTTCTTACTATGGAAAGGATAATGTATTAGATCGAGGGCATTAATATAAATTTAATATTCATTTATGTTATAACTGGAACGACTGTCCAAGCTGTGCTGCTGTTATATAAAATGAATACACATTTTCTGACCAATCAGAGAAAAGATTCGAGAAATGAATACAGACGTGAGCTGTTAATATACATGTATGCATCTATTATTCAACGAATAGGCTATTCATTGCATTGGCACGCATTCTTGTGTTATTTATATAAAGTGAAACTATACTTGTGTATTTTTATTTATTGTAGCTATGAATGTAGTAACCCCATTTACGGGAGGACGGTGAACCCCTGCAACCTCGAGAAGACGTGCGGCGGCTCCTCAGGAGGCGAGGGTGCTCTGATCGCCGGAGGAGGATCTATTCTGGGTCTGGGAACCGACATCGGAGGAAGCATCCGCATCCCAGCAGCCTTCTGTGGCATCTGCGGCTTAAAACCCACAAACAACAGGATAAGGTGTTTTTTATATTTCGTGCGTAAACTAGTTAACATACACATGCACTATTAAAGAGGCTACTTTTAAATTTTTGTCTGTTTTTACATATATTTTCTATATTTTCTATATGTTCTATATGTTCCGTTATACTTAAATTATGATTGTATTACTTTAAAATTATTAACATATTTTAATACTAATGTGTTAAAGTGCACTACTGAGCCAAAGTAAATACCATTTCATTCTTGTGCACACTTGAATCTTGAATTTTGGTCTGTACTGAATACAATGTCTAAAATTAATTAATAACGGATTAAATACTTGTTATAATTCACGATATGCTTATAAGCAAGTATAAGGTATATCACACTATAGATACAGCGCAGTGTTGTTTTAGCCAAAGGACAGAGCTGTAGCGCTGCGGAAAATCCATGTGTTTGGGATATTTGATTTATTTTTTTTTAAATGATTTATTTATAAACTTATACATGGCATTTAATGAAACATAGTACATGAACAAGTGTACAATTCCAGATGTAGACATAAATGTACATTCATTTAATTATGATGTATTGTATGATGTATAATAAAGTATTGTTACGAAGTCATAAATCATTGTTAAAAGTTGTGCAGTTATTGTAAATGTAATGCAAACAGTATTTAATAACACAATGATAATATGGGTCTTTTTTTTTTTAGTGTGGGGGGACTCAACTCATGTGCAAAAGGCGGGAAGACGGGTAAAGAAAGCACCAACAAATCATCACAGCATTTTCATCACAGGTTTTTAAAGTAACTGACAAATGTGGAAAATGCAGTATCTTTGGAATAAATGTGTTTGTTTTCAGCCCTGACAGCCGTTGGACCCATGGCCCGTGATGTAGAGAGTCTGGCTCTGTGTATGAGAGCTTTACTCTGCACAGACATGTTCACTCTGGACCCTACGGTTCCTCCGATACCATTCAACCAGCAGGTACCGAACGCAGTCCGCTTCAGTACAGCAGAGTAGTGTGTTGTGTCTCTTGGCACTCAGTCACATTTCTTTTTGAACAGGT
>CM040976.1:2363699-2419333 GCA_022985145.1 Pangasius djambal | reverse complement strand
TTGGTGCTATTCTAAAGGTTTTGTGAGAAGACTGTTTGTGCAAATAAAGGCCCACAATTTCCCCAGTGGCATTCTGTATGTTTGTCTTTTAATCCCACCTCAATATGTCTTCAATCCCATACTTTCATTTAATCCCCTTTTACAGTAGAATCTTATTTTGTAGTGCTTGTTATAATACATATACTTACAGACATCATCAGTGCTTAACCTCAAATATAGGAGACAAGGGTGAGCTAAGTGTGACTATGATTAGAGGAACCCATCCTCCTTTGGCAGTCTAACATATATGGAACATAAGTTAGTAGCTAGCAATAAAGACTAGTTATCACTCTTCGTCACAGCCAACAATAAAGTAGGAGTAGGGCTTGTGGGCCTTGGTATGGCTTGTAGTCCTCAAGATAGCAGACATAGGACCTTATGGGCTTTAGGATGGCAGTACTAGAACTTGTTGGGTCTCAGGATGGCAGGAGTAGAGCTTGTTGGGTCTCAGGATGGCAGGAGTAGAGCTTTTGGGTTTCAGGATGAGAGAAGGAGAGCTTGTAGATCTTGAGAACCTACAGTATATATGGTCTGATTAGATCTTGAAAGAGTAGATCTTGAGAACCTACAGTATATATGGTCTGATTAGAGCTTGACAGCCTCAGGATGGCGGGAGTAGAAGCTTGTGGGTTTTAGGATTGAAGGAATAGAGCTTTTTGGTCTCAGAATGAAAAAAGTAGAGCTTTTTGGTCTCAGGATGTAGAGCTTGTTGGGTCTCAGCATAGCAGGAGTAGTATTTGACTGATCTCAGGACGGCAGGAATAGAGCTTATTGGGTCTCAGAATGGCAGGACTAGAGCTTGTTGGGTTTCAGGATGGCAGGAGTAGAGCTTGTTGGGTTTTATGATGGCAGGAGTAGAGCTTGTGGGTCTCAGGATAGCAGGAATAGAACTTGTGGACCTCAGGATGGGATGAGGAGGAAGTTTTGGTTTTAAGGTTGACAGAAGTTTCGGGGGTTTCAGGATGGCAGGAGTAGAGCTTGTTGGTCTCAGGGTGGTAGGAGGAGAGCTTGTAGATCTCAGGATGTCAGGATGTCAGGAATAGTGCTTGTGGGTCTCAGGATGAAAGAGTAGATCTTAAGAACCTACAGTATATATGGCCTGTTTTAGAGCTTGGCAGGATGGTGGGAGTAGAAGCTTGTGGGTTTTAGGATTGCAAGAATAGAGCTTTTCAGTCTCAGGATAGCAGGAGTAGAGCTTGTTGGGTTTCAAGATGGCAGGAGTAGAACTTGTTGGGTTTTATAATGGCAAGAGTAGAGCTTGTGGGTCTCAGGATGGCAGGAATAGAACTTGTGGACCTCAGGATGGGATGAAGAGGAGGTTTTGGTTTTAAGGTTGACAGAAGTAGAGCTTTTGGGTCTTAAGATGGCATATAGTTCTCAAGATGGCAGATGTCAAGCTTGTGTTTCTCTTGATGGCACAATCTTGTGTAATTGCAGGAATAAGGACTTGGAATTTTAGGAAAGGCTCCAGATTCATCTACCAGGAAGTGGGTGTATAACACCAGAGAATGAAAATAATGGTACCAGCATAACTAGACTTGATGCTTTTTGCCCCAGTTAACACAATGTATGCATTGTTTCTGTATTCCAAAGGATCATTGTTGTCGTTTGTTCTCATGTTGTGCAATGTCGCGTGAAAATGTGTAGTGACATTAAGAAACACAATAGCATCCTGTCATTAAATGGAATGACACCTAGCCCCGAGTTTACCGGTTCATTGGAAAACGCAGTTTGAGGAGGATGTGGTAAATATTTCCCTTTATTTTTTGCTCTCTCATTTTCCCTTTGCTTCATTTTTTTTTGTACATAGAATGGTTTCTCTGTTTTGAAAGGAACATTTGAAGGTGCTGCAGAAGAACTTAATGACACATGACATTTTCATTTCTTCCTGCTCGTGATGTAAATATGTGTTTGTGCTGGGCTTTACATACATTTAAATGTTTTAACTTCTTCAATGGCAGCCCATAAAGGAATACGTGCTTTCATTCAGCCTCATTCGCTCTGATGTCTCTGTTTCTGAAATCACCCTGTGCTAGAGCAGTAACAAGATGCATCCTGTTGTTATAAAACACTCCTATACATCTGATTGCTTGCTCTGAGATATCCATTTTAACCCTAGTTCCTATCCCAGGAACAGTGCGCGTGGGAATTCAAACTGAATGGACACATGAAGGTAAGGAGAAAGAAAAAGTAGCAAAGGAAATAAAGGCCCAAGGAAGAAAAGGAAAAGGGAGGAAAAATGTAGAAAAAGTAAAAGAAGCAAGGTGTAAGTTGAAAAAGTTAGGAACTAACTGGATGTGAAGAAAATGAAATAATGAATAAGGCATAAGAAAAAATTAAAAGGAAGAACTGGCTTATTAGGAAAGGAAGTGGAACCAAGCAAAAGGTAAGAAGGAATATACAGTACAAAGGAATAATAATAATAATAATAATAATAATAATAATAATAATAGCATTTAATTTAAACATGCCTTTCACAGATCATAAAAAGCATGGAATAATGATAGTCATAACATTTAAATAATGGAAAAGGAATAATAATAATAATAATAATAATAATAATAATAATAATAATAAAGATGAAAATGTATGTGTGTATATTTGAGAAAATAAACCAAAGGTGAAAGAAAAAGTAAAATATAGAAGGGAAATACAGGTGAAAGGAAAGAAAACAAAAGGAATAAAGGAGGCAAGCAGAGTAAGGCATTGTTAAGGAAAAATAAAGAGAAAGAAGGAAGTGAGAGAAACAATCAAGGAAGTAGAGGGAATAAAGTAAAGATGGAAAAAAAGGATAAAATATGAATGAAAGAAAGAAAGAACGAATATGAAAAGCATTTCTTTTTTGTTAACAAACAAAAATTCAATTTTTTTTTAATCAGCCCAGTCCACAAGTCATAACCTGTATCATGTAAATCATCATTAGCATCAGCATTCATTTTAAAATGACAGCGCACCTGCTGCATCTGGCAAAAATTACACAAAAGACACTTACTTTGGACAAAAACAGCATTTCACGTCTCATTGGTGAGAGGAAACACCTCATTCTGTGCTTGGGAGATGAAAAGCAATCTTATAAAAACTTCTTAAAAGCCATTTTCTCATGAAATGACAGCACACGCTTTAAAGATGAGAAGTGCCTTCACCTAAACTAGGATCATTCCCTCCTAATGTCCCATTCAAAAGACGTCTAGAGCTACCAAGGTCCTGATATCGTCCTAATGCTGGAGGTAATAACGTTTGTCACAGGACACGTCTGCCTTGTAGATGATAAAAGTTTCACACACAGTGTTAAAGAGGACATCAGAGGAAGACACTCATCTTTACATCGCTACACTAATGGGAGTTTACGTGTGTCTGCCGATCCGTGTACAGCAGGATTTAGGCTCTGAGCACGATTGTAAAGATTCTGTGACTCAACACTTTGGCGATGCAGGTTTGGGCTGCTTATCCTGCAGAATGAAAAGCATAGCTTCTGGACACGATTCTTTTTTTCTGCTATCAGTAGTGCTCGCTGCACGTCTCCCACTGAGTTCTGCTATGTCTGGGCTTTTCCTTTCTGCTTCTCTGTGCCCCAAGGCCCTTACAGCCAAATTGGTTTACATTGAAGTGATAAATGCTTTGCAAATGTGCTTAAACATGTAGAGTAAACAGAAAAATGCAGATGGTGCGTGTCAGGATTATCATCCAAAGTCTCGAGGATAGACACTCGAGTCCGTCTCATCCACTTTTCAGGAAGTGTGTAGAGAGATTTAGCCTCTCAGTGACTGCCAGGCAGTACAGATTCAAATTCTTTACTCAAGTTAAAGTTTAACATTTTTAAAAAATTTCAAAAAATGTGGGAAAACATTAGCTAAGGCTAACAACAGCGGTATTCATGACCTCTCACGTTAGCTTGCATGATAATAACTCTGACTGTACAAATTAGCTGAATGCTAAAGCTAGGTGAAAGTATGTTTTCTGTAGTATAAAAACTGGACTCTGGATGACTTTCTTACAACTCAAAACACTTGTATTGACTGTAGAAAAAGCAAACAATGTTTACACAGTCACTAGTAAATAAAGTTGGATGAAGCCTCAAGCTAACTCGAGCCACAACTGGGTAATTCCCTTCCTGAAACAAAACACAAACCAAAGACAATCTCTATTGTTCCAGGCAACCAATCACTGATCACCATTGTTCTCAATGACCAATCATTGATCACCATTGTTTCCGATCACCAATCACTGATCTCTATTGTTCCCAATAACCATTCACTGATCACTGTTGTTCTCGATGACCAATCACCATCGTTCCCAATAACCAATCACTGATCACTATTGTTCCCAATGGCCAATCACCATTGTTCCCAATGACCAATCACTGATCACTATTGTTCCCAAAGACCAATCACTGATCACTATTGTTCCCAAAGACCAATCACCGATCACTATTGTTCCCAATAATCAATCACTGATCACTGTGGTTCCCAATGACCAATCACTGATCACCATTGTTCACAACCAACAACCACATTACTGATCACTATTGTTCCCAGTAACCAATCACCGATCAACATTGTTCCCAATGTCCAATTTCCTCTTTTTATAATCTATTATTATTATTATTATTATTATTATTATTATTATTATTATTATTATAAAACTCTAATTAAAAATATCTATTCTATTCTTCAGAAGTGTCTTCAAAAAATCTTCATGTAACACATTTTGATATGCAAATGATCATTAAGATTCACCAAATAGGGAAATTAGTGTATGACATCATCTGGTGGCTTCTACCAACTTTTCGAGTTGTGTTAACTACCTTACCCCAGCAAGTGTTGAAAACACTAATTTAAACACACAATCTCCTGATCACATAGCTAATGCTTATCACTGCACCACCTGAGAAGTTGCTAATGGCATGTAAAAAGACTCTTTCTGTCTGTTTTTCATTGGTTAGTTTATTGAGTCAAGTTATTTTGGAAGAATTGGCTAAAGAGCTGCCCAGTAAAATCAAGTTAAAACGATATTTTAATAAAACAGAATTGAAATCTCTGCTTCAATGGCAATTTTAAATGATTGAGAAAAATGTATACTTTACATTTTTTCTGATTTTACATATAAAATCAGAAATAGTTTAATGTGTACAGGAAATAAACACAGCTGAGTAGTTAGCATACTCAAATATTGAAGTATTGCTAATACACCAGTATTACTTACATTAACAACTAAAATTACATTTGGAATATGGATTACTTTTCTTCAAGTATTCTTAAAAATGCTACCATATAACAAGCACATTACTTTTCTTCACTATTTATAACTACTACTTACTACCTATCTTAAAGGTTAATGTTAGTTAGCTAGCTAACATGGCTATTATCATCTTAGCAGTTAGCTGGCTAGTCCTTAAATCTAGTAGTTAAAGTTAACTAGCTAGCTAATAACAGATAAGTACTTAATTCTACTTAGCTAATGTTACCTTAATGATTAATGTTAGTTAGTTAGTGAACTAGACCATAAATATAAATAAATTCATATAGATAATAATGGATAAGTTAGCTATTACTTAATGCTACTTAGCTAAAATTATCTTAATGGTTAGTTAGCTAGCTAGTTCTTAAATCTGGCAAAGTCAGCTAGCTAACTAATAATGAATAGTACTTAGTACTAAGCATTAGTACTTAGATAATGCTGTTTTAATTGTTAATGTTAGTAACTACTCTTTAAATCTAGTAGTCAGTGTCTAGTGTAGCTAAAAATGAATAATAATGCTATTAAGTACTACTTATGCTAGCAACATTCTGTGCTTGTCTTAAAAGCTATGCTAAGGGAAAGAAACACTGAGGTTTATATGGGAAGTGGTGAGAGAGACGGATATGTCACAGGCTGTATGAAAAGCCTTTAAGAGAATTAAAAGAGTCAACAAGAGAGTTATTATTAAAGCAGCACTGAGCATTTTTCCTGTGTATTTAAAACGGTTGGATTTAGCGTTTAATGCCACTTTTACTCCAAAGTGCCTCTGCGTAACTCTAAACCTGATTCACAGTGATATTTAAAATAAGGCACATGAGAAACATTAGATTTAGCCCAAAATCCGGATCTGTCCCGACCTCCTCACGTAACAGTCTCTGAGCCAAACAACAATCACAGCATACCGTTCAATCAGGTGTCACTCCCACCGTCCCAACACACTCTCTCTCTCTCTTACTTACTTACACACACACACACACACACACACACACGCACGCACACACAGTTCTTAGAGATTTTAGGCATGCTTTAAAGGCAAGCTGTCTCTAGGGAACCGGAGCTCATTGATGAGGTGACAGGCGCTGTTAGAATATGATCCTAATCCTGTTCCAGCATTTTCCAGCCCTGCTGCCATCGCAATTCCTCCACACATTCAGCCGCCTGTCAGCCGGCAAAATCCTGTTAAAAACGTACAGTCCTGATACACATCAAAGAGCTCTGGGGAGACCTTAGCAGCTTAACACACACAAACACACACACACACACACACACACACATTAAGAAATCACTGCACTTAGAAGACTTTTCTGAGACAGTGATTTGAATTCTTGATTCAGAAGGTGTTGATTAATTTTCGTGAACAGCAGCTCTGACAATAGTGCAGCTGCAAATCACAGGGTTATATTAATGCATTTATTCTAATATGTTATCATTTCTATAACTGTAACTCGTAACTGCTTAGTCTGTGACTTGTATGGTGGATACTCCACATAATCTATGGCTAATAATAACAGATTTTAAAAAATGTTGTTATTAGACAAAGAAATAAATGTATTCTACTAAGAAAGGGATGTGTATGGCAGATGTTCCACATATAGATATATTAAAAAAAAAAAAAAAGGTATTGTGGTGGTGAGGTTTTCTGGAAGAAGATGTTTATTTAACATTTTTGGAAGAAGTCTCCAGTGTCAGTACTTTCTAACCCCGAATTCATACCAGACATATCAGTCCTGACCTCAACCCCAATGAGCACCTTTGGGATGAACTGAACGCCGACTGCACCCCAGACCTCCTCACTCAACATCCTGACCTCACTAATGCTCTTGTAGCTGAATGATCACAAATTCCCACAGCCACGCTCCAAAAACTAGTGGAAAGCCTCCCCAGAAGAGTGAAGGTTATTATAACAGCAAACGGGGACTAAATCTGGAATGGGGTATTTACCAAAGACACATGAGTGAGATGGTCAGGTGTCTACATACTTTTGGCCATATAGTGTAGTGTATGTGTAGGTGAATTTACATTTCCAACAATTTTTTTGCTTTTTGTCCTCTCAGCCACGCCCACCCTCTCAGCCAAACCGAATCAACTCTCCCGTGAAAGACCAAAAACCAAAAGAAGGTGTAGATTAGACAGCTGCAATAAAAAATGAAAGTAATTAAAGTGACAACAGGAACTAACTTTTGATATGATATCATGATATAAAGTTCATTAATAAATGGAAAATTGTAGTCTTCGGCAATTCTTTTGGCAATGGAATAAGAGGAATAAAACAATTTGTGACATGCTGTTGTAGGAAAATAATTCACTTTGGGATGGTGACAGTAACTCGGCTTCGTCACACCACCCTGTCCTTGATTATTTTTCTATAACAGCAGAAAAATAATCAACGACAGGGTGGTGTGAAGCAGCCGAGTTACTGTCACCATCCTGAAGTGAATTATTTTCGGGAATGAAGGGAATGAAGTTGCACTGTTTGTGTGTGTGTGTGTGTGTGTGTGCGCTTGCACATGAGAGTGAGTGACTCTAGTGTCAGAGTGTGCTTGTTCTGTTGTACTGCATTCACTTCTGTCTAGATCGACTCAGGGCACGATGTTTGTGTGTGTGTGTGTGTGTGTGTGTGTGTGTGTGTGTGTGTGTGTGTGTGTGTGTGTGTGCGCGAGTAGGAGGGTGTTGGAACACCAATGGAATTATCAGATGTGTACTTTATTGGTATGTTTGCAGTCATGCACTACGCCTTCTAGGTACCAACAAATTAAACTTGAACGTGCCACGTGTTTCACAGGTAGAATGTTTATTCTCTTGCATTTCACAGATAAGTTATTCACATTTACTTGAGAAAAGTCCCAGACAGCAATATCTATGCAACACGACAGCAGAACGTTTTAGGGTTTAAAGTTTGGGAAAAGATAGGAAAGTTGGTTTAACAGCTAAAGGGGTCCCTGAATGCAAAAAGTTTGAGAAGCACTGCATTAGAGACCAAGACAGCGCATTGCGTCATGACATGAGGCCATGCCGGTGACTACAGTGGTATGTAATGGATGAAAACAATTTGGCAGACATTGTTTATAGAATGAAAATGCTGACATTTCCTTGCATTAAGACCTAACTTAAGTTCAGCGATATACAGTGAGTCGATAATGCTAGCTTGTATTACTCAATTAATTAACAAATTGGATAGCATTTAGTTAGATTTTCGTTAAGGAATGAATAACACACCTGGGGATATGGTATTATAGGAAAATAATTAATGGTGTCATGCAACCTGAGGTGAAATAAATTTGACTAAAATAAATGGAAGTGAATGGGAGACACTTATATATATATATATATATGTATATATTGATGCACAAGTCATTTATGTCTAAAGCAGAATTCAGTGGAAATGCAGTACTGGAAACATGAGGAATTGCAACACTGGTGTATTTACACAGCTGAATGGATGCGAGAGATTGGCTTTTGAGGTCTCACTTTTCTGTATGAGGTTTGTATGAATTGTCAAAAATGCATATCTGATATAATATTTCCATTGTTTTCCATTGACGGCAAACCCAGTGAAGCCATTTCTCTGTTTGTCCTTCTTCTCTGTGTTTCGTCTTTTTTTTTTTTCAAATAAACACAGCCTAATTATTTATGAGAATGGAGGTAAAGTCCAATCCATTTCCGGTATATATGTATATCTCAGCTGTTCTGAGGTCAGGTCTGAGGTCAGTTGGGCAGCGTGTCCAACCCGAGCGAGGCTGCATGCTGCTTGGCCCTGAAGCGCAGGTTCTCGATGCTGCTTGTCTTGCTGTTTAAGCTGCTCCACACCTGCTGAGACAGAGACTGGTAATAAGACTGGCACTGCAGCGGGCCGATCGGAGACGCCATATTCATGCTCATGTTCATGTTCATGTTCATGCCCAGGTAGGCTAAAGAAGACGAGGTGGAGGAGGAGGAGGAGGAGGGGGAAGGGGTAGCCATGTCGAAGGGCGTGTAGTGCATTAGGTTGTTTGTGGCAGCCATGTGCTGGCGAAACTGCTCCTGTAGACGGAAGAGGCTGAGAGGAGACGAAGCGTAGGAGTTGGTCTGGACTAAACCGCTGCTGAGTACGCTGGAGGACGAGAGAGACGGCGAGGCGAGAGGAGAGTCTGGAAGGAATACGAAGAAAAAGATCACCCACTATGCACTCCATAAGGAATAAAACACTCAGTATCATGCTGTTATAGGAAAATAATCAGTGATGCAGCGGTGTGATGAAGCAGAGTAACTGCTACCATATGAACGTTGATTATTTTCTTAAAAAAGCATGCCCCAGAGTATTTTATTCCTCTTATTATACAACAATTCAGCCAGTGTATAAAATTGTTTATTTATTAAAGAACGACACATCCTTTTTATCAGTTTATAGCTACATTTATTGCTGTGCAGTAAACGTCCACGAAAAACATTAGTTCCTGTTCTCACGTTTGTTACAGCAGCTATAAACAGTCGTTCCCTCACCAGTCTCTCGTATTTTCTCTCTTGACATTAATAAAACAAAACAAAACAAAAAAAAAAACTCAGCTTGTCATGTTACAAAGAAACTCTTCTGTCCTGAAGACTTTCCTGTGGTGGAAAACCTACTGACTGGTACAATGTTACAAATCAATAAGTGTTTTCTTTGTGAAATAATAACAGTTTATAAAATCTGCTTATTATTAGCCTTAGTTTAAGTGAAGCGTCTGCCGGACAAGTCCCTGTGAATGAGCTGTCACTATGGAAACGATAACGTATTAGATCGAGCGCATTATGAAGCTACTGTTATAGAACCTTCTGACCAATCAGAATCGATAATTTAATGTTTCTATGGGATAAATGTCACATCTAAAGACATTATGACTAAAGGCTTTATTGGTTTCATTTTAGATACAGTGATACATGCAGATAGTTTCTTATTCTAATTTTTGTCTCAGCCAATCAGAGCAAGCCTCACTGCAGAAACAATTGTGATTGGAGGGCTGTTCCCAACCCCTTCCCTTCCCTTCCCCAATAAATGTGCCGCTTAATGCCCAGTGGTTACTGGAACAAAACGACTTCAGGAATGACCTTTAACCCAGAAGCAATCCCACTTCTATTTAATTACGTTGTAAAAGAAATTCAGGATCCATGCCTGAGTGAGTTACCTGATTTTGGACTAAGTGGTTTGCATGGTGGTGTTGTGCCACTTGTCAACGCTGGCCCCGCCCCTTTCACCTCCTCTCTGAACGATGATGGCTCGTCCTCTCTGTCAGTCATATCCTCTGCTCCTGACTCCACCCCCGAGTGCTCAGGTGACGTAACGTTCACTTCCTCGCTCAGCTCGTCCGGAGGCGGAAGCGTGACTCGGGTCCCGTCTGAAGGTGAAGGTGGGGTTTGAGGTGTTCTTGTGGGCGGTGCTTCTTCTTTACTGTCTGCTTCCTGGTTTCCTTCGGACTCCGCCTCCTTCTGCTTCTGGAGCTGCTCTTTCTGCAGACTGCGCTGCTTCTTACGGAACTTCGCTCGCCTGTTCTTAAACCAAACCTAGCACAGGAGAAATGATACTAATGTAAATTATTGTGCCACATGTGACATGTTCTGTGTAGACATGCTGTGTGAGTGGAAGTAACTGTTCCAAGATGGCCGCTGAGCAACGACTTTTTTATTCTAAGGTCTGAGTGTGATGATGTTTGACATATGCATCAGAAAAACTCCCACTAAAATCCTGTTAGGAGTCAATTTTTTAAATAATTGTTACAATAATAATTACCCCCCCACCCCCCACCCCCCCCCAGATGTCTTGCTGGTTTTAATTGTTTATTCCAGTAATCCAGAACACAGTTCAGGTGTATTAATTAAAAAAATGTAATTAATTGCTTTTTTTTATTAAAATGTATAATTTATAATAAAAGGTTGAAACACCAGCTCAAGACTTTCACTACACAGTGGATTACATTACTGCGTTACTGTTACAACATCAGTACATGGTGCTTTGGACAGAAATGTAATACTTTTGCTCTATATTTAATCCAGTGTGTGTGTGTGTGTGTGTGTGTGTGTGTGTGTGTGTGTGCACACCTGTACTCGAGCCTCAGGCAGGTTGGTGCACATTGCCAGCCGTTCCCTCATCACTACATCAGGGTAGTGTGTTTTCTGGAAGGTTTTCTCGAGCGCTTCCAGCTGCTGAGCGGTGAAGGCCGTGCGACTCCGCCGCTGCTTCCTGTGCTGAGAGCCGTACCTCGCCTCCAAGATGATGTCTGAAAAAAAAGAAAGAATATAAGCCATTTGTCTTTAGGCTGGGTTATGGGTTATGGGTGTTTGAGCTTGAATATGGACTGAAAAAAAAAATGCCCTTTACACATCCTGAATAGCCATCCAGTCCTTAAAAGCAGTTTTATATATTGCGAAGCTTTCTTGCTAAATAAATAAACAAACAAATAAATAAATAAATAGATAAAGTTTTATCGCTCGAAACCCGATTACGCTGAGCTTTACAGAGTGATGTGCATCCCTGAGTGCAAAAGTTTGTACACCCTAAATGAAAATGACAGACAAGTTACATTTCTGTTTCTTTGGGTTCAGTTTCACAGACGTTCCTTCGCTATCACTTCTGCCAAGTGAAGAATAAAACACCTGCGGTGTGCTGTTGTAGGAAACTAATCAACGACGGGGTGGTGTGATGATATGAAGTTACTGTTACCACCCTGAAGCTAACTGTTCTCTGTAACAACACGCTGCAAACTGATGCAAACTGCCAGCAATTAAAGTTTTGAAATGAAAAAATTATGTTGCACATTTTATCTATTTATAGTTACGTTTAATTGTCGTGAAATATCCATGAAACGAGTTACTTGGTACGCAAAGCGTAAACTCCCCTGTCCTGAAGATGTCAGAAAACCTCTACCTCTGACTGTTACAAAGTGCTGACACTGGAGACTCCTTCCACAAATGTTCAATAAATGTCTCCTTACAGAAATCTTCACCAGAGTAATGATTAAATGTTTTGTTTTTTTTTGTTAAATAACACACATGACATGTTGTAACATGCTGTACTGAGAGTCTTCAATACAAGTCTCTGTGTGAGTTGGTAGAACCAGAGCATTAATATAAACCTGTAACTTGCAGCTGGACTGCTGTCCGTGCTGCTGTTCCAGAAAATGAATCAACACCTTCTGACCAATCGGAATGCAGAATTCAGCAGCACTATTGCACTGGTATGGCGATAGTTAAATAATCTATGTTGAGGTATCAGTAGTGGAAAACACATTGTAACCCAGACATTTTTGGGGTTGGGGGGGGGGTGCAAACTTTCGCACTCATGCGCAGAGAGGACACGGGTCGTGCACAGGGCGTGCTCGCGCTGTCGCACGTGCGCTCACGCGACCCCGCGCTGATCTGCAGCTTACCGGCCAGCCTCTCCGCGAGCGTGAGCGCGTGCACGGAGGGCCGGTAGTCCGGCGCGTGCTGCGCGCTCTGCTGATGCAGGTTGTACATGGCGCTCAGGGAGTTCATGGCGTGTAGAGAGTATCCACCGTTCACCCCGTAATGCTGCATGGCGCGGAGATCAGCCTGGAGTTATAACACACACACACACACACACACAGAGTGAGAGAGAGAGAGAGAGAGTGTTAAGAGATGCAAGTTAAAGGCAGAAATCCTGCAACGAAACGGTCTCGCGTGCACTCTGAGAAAAAAAAAAGGGTACTAAACAGTACCTTTCCTTGTCTCTGAGGTGCTACCCTGTATCGCTATGCTTTACCCAGAACGATGCATGCTCTGAACATTTAAAACTTCACGCTTCACTACACTATATCCACGTTTCCAGGTATTAAACGCACAAACTAGGCTGCAAGCACAGGCACCGTTTATTACCGTTTATTACCGTTTATTCCCCTGAGAGTGGGAGCAAGTAGCAGTTCAGCACTGCTCCAGTTTCTGTAGTCTGAGCTGTTAGAGTGAAGGAAACTCAGCAACTTCACACCACTTGCGTAAAGTAGAAATATCCTGACAACACTTAAGGAAAAAAAAAGATTTCTGGCTTCCATTATTATTACGCACAAAAAAAGAAAAATAAATCAACATCTAAAACTCTAAATCTGCGTAATATAAACCAGATATGACCAAGTGGATTCAATCTATAACTTTTATTAGATTTGGTAGTGTTCAATGAGACAGTCTTTCCAAAGCTGTGCATAACCTACACTACATCTTTAATAATGTATTTAATACATAATGAATTTAATAATAATTTTTTTTGAAGCAGAAACAAAACTCCGCAAACAATTGCATTAATAAAAAATGTAAAAAAAAAAAAAAAAAAAAATCAGGTCATGAATGCGTCATGATAATGACGTTTTTCTGTAAGGAGCTCAGTTTTGTAAATAATTTAATCAAGGGTTTAAATGAATTTGTGAGATTTTCGGTTCAGGTTTCTTTGTGAGTAAGAATTTTAAGCATTCAGATGCAGTGTGTCTTCATTATGGATTTCCTTTTGTCTCTTGCTGTTGGATTTGGAGGGAACTGATGGTGGCAACTTGTCGAAATAAACACTTATTAATAATAATATTTTCACAAAGGTTTAAAATGCAACGCTACAAGGAAAAGGAACGAAAAGAAAAGAAACTTACAAAAAAAAAAAGTCTTTAAAAAAGTCTTTAACCCTTTCATGCACAGTGTCCAAGTCAATTTAAGGCTCTTATATATATATTATATTTATAATAATAATATAATAATTATAACAATATAATAATTTTATATTATCCTATTATAATAATAGAATCATATAAAATTATTAGATTATTATAATATAAATCAGAACCAAATCATTTTGAGCATTAATATGAATTAATGTAAACTTCTGTAACGGTTTGTTGTTCTTAGTGTTATAACTTTGTACATGAAATAAAAAATAGAATTAAATTTTAAATTTAAAAAATGTAAATTTTTTCTAGAATTTTAAAAACTAGATTAAAAAAAAAAAATTTATTGGAAGATGATTTCTCCCTCCTTGTATCATGCAACAATCCTAAGCTGTGTAAACGTTCAGTCCACAACCTGTGTCAGTGTTCAGAAATGTTATTTTATAAAAATATTTTTGTCTTCAACATGATATACGTTAGACCTGAATGCTAAAAATTTCAAAATTAAAAAAAAAAAAAAAATTCACTATTTTATCCTTCATTTTGTATTACTTATTGACGATCCATTTACTTTTTTTAATATATATATATATATATATATATATATATATATATATATATATATATATATATATATATATATATATATATATATAAATAATATTTAGACAGAATTTAAATTCATATTTCATGCAAGTCTAAGAAAAAAAAGACATATGAAAGAATCTTGATATGCGTATAAATAATTTATGCATGAATATATATTGCACTATTACTAAAATATAAGAATAGCAATACTATAATAAATAATATAATATCCTGATAGGCTAATAAACATTATAATCATCATCGAAATGTTATTATACAGGTACATTGTTCTTCATTTCAAGGTTATAATTTTGGAAGCTTTTTTTCTTGAAGCAGAAAAGGGGAAAAGAGTCAACCTGTGAGAAAAATAATAAAAAATAAATCCCCATAATACACCATGGAAGGCTGTTATGAATAAATAAAATATAAATTAAAAAAATATATAAATAATAGCTGTAAAGTTTCAGTTTAAAACAAGCCTTGTTTTCAGGACTAATGTTTATCTCTGGTTTAAATGAAACATCCGGCTTCGGCTGTGTCTCAAATCAACACCACTACAACTAGCTATTCACCCCAGCACAGTGTGTGACCGTGACACACTTGTTAGGGAGGCAGTGTGCGGTTTGGGACACAGCCTTCCTCACTTTTACCCCTAACCAATATAAAATGACCCCCCCCACACACACACACACACACACACACGCACACACACACACACACACACCCCAATACCCCCTCCCCAACCCTTCCCAGGTATCTGAGCTGAAATCAGTTATTATCCGAGGTCCGAGGTCCGAGGTGGAGTTTTCAGCTTGTGGCCCGAGGGTGACTTGGAGAAACGATTGAACACGTCGTTGATCATCCTGACAGTGTGTACGACATCAGTGTAAAATTAACACACTTTTGCCCCCCCCCGTAAACACTGCACACTGTTAAGTGCGCACTCACACTGACAACTGGGCTTCTGCTTCTTATTAGCTGGGCTCGGGCTATTATTAATGACGAGCATATATAAATTATTGCTTCTTATTCCCATATTACACAAGCATACAACATCACATCTAAGTAAAAAAAACACACACACACACACACACACACACAAATACGCATATCTACACAGTGAACCAAAAATAATAAAAAATAATGAAATAAAGAAATACATATTATAATAAACAGTATCATAAGAGAAGCTACAAAAATAATGAAAATTATTTCGTGTTAAATGAACATGGCCTAATCAAGGTCGTAGCAAAATTTCTGATTTGTTTAGATTTGTTGTAGATGAAGCACAATTTGGACAATTATTATTATTATTATTATTATTATTATTATTATTATTCATGTTAAATGGATACTGGAAATACTTCAAACCGAAAGTGTAAATAAACAAACAAAACAAACTCCAGTATGTGTGTGTACATATATATTAGCCTACACTATAAATAATATAATATATATAGAAATGATCTACATATTTAAGCTTATGATATGGCATGTGTAGTTATTTAGCAGTAATGTTAAGCTAATGCATGTATAGATAATGATAATGTAGGGATGTATAGTCCTGCATCAACTCAATGATGAAATAACTCTTTGTCAACACTTCAAGCCTTTTTGACTTTTCTTTTTTTAATAAAAATAAAAAAAAAGCTTATAATGCAAACCGTAAACACGAAAATGAAATATCTGTCTAATTTCAATGTTGGCACGTTGTCATGGGGCATCATATGAACTTAGACAGTGCGTGATTTAACATTTTAGCCGAATTAAACACGAATTATTTGAGTTGTAAATGTAACGCACGTTATTCTGTAAAGATTATTTATATTAGGATTATAGACACTGTACCGAAAACTCTGTAGGAAATTTACTGAGGTGCAACTCAGTGAAAAAACAACGCATGTGTAATATTTCCACTTAGCAGGATTTAGGATGCAAAATGTTCGAGCTTGATTTATATACCACCAAAGTTTTTGAAACGAAATTACATGAACTTTTAAAGAGTCCAACCACTGATTTGATTGATATTGTCATAAAGTTTTATGAAGCTTCACATTTTGTGATCAAGGTTAAAATGATTTTTTAATATTTACGTACATGCACTAGGGTCCAAAAGTCTGAGGCCGCTTTGAAAATCTGGGATTTTTTTTTCCACCGAAAATAAACAGTTTCGAATTTCGAAGCATTTAAGACAAAGAAAGTAGATGTTCAATGTCATGAATGTGTAATATTCAAGATTCTGCACTTTTTCTACTATCACGCTTTCTATTTAAATGTAAGCAAATGTGATATCGAGCATGTCAACTGCTTTGTACAGAAGGCCCGATTTTCCTCATGTCTAATCTCTTGTATTGAAGGCGTGTGTTCAGACGACACTCTGAAGGATTTCATCTAAAAACAACAAACTTGTGGAGTCAACGCCGGCTCGAGTGCACACTGTAAGATTCACGTGAATTATTCAAAGATTCTGTAAAAAAAATCTGTAATGAAAATTGTTGTATTCAGTTAGAAAAGAATGCAAGACAGAAGATTTTCACTAGCACTCTCAGACGTTTGGACCCCGCTGTATATATAGTTATACACTGTATAAACACAAATGATATAAATTTGTGTAGTGAGGCGTAAAGCGTAAGTATCGTCATGCTTTAATATATGAAATAAATCGATAAAAAGCAAAAAGCAAGTAAAGATGATTAGAGCAGAGGTTCGAGGACAGATACAGTATTTGTTGCCGTACGGGGGTTTATAATGTCTCTGTTTTTTCCTAGCAATATCCTTCTTTTTCTGAATACCGAGTTTTGTAGAAGAACAAATAAAGTGACTGTGTTTTTCTCTCTCTCTCTCTCTCTCTCTCTCTCTCTTTTAATGTATACAATTAATTTATATCTTTTTTCAATCCAGCCACAAATACACATAATCTACATTATTCTACATGCATATAAATACAATCTGGTAATAGTTTCACAACATAAGTCAGTGTGTGTGTGTGTGTGTGTGTGTGTGTGTGTGTGTGTGTTTAAACACTACATTAACCACACACACAGTGATGTAGAGGTAAAGTGAGGTAAAGTGTGTTCTCACCTGCAGGCCGGTTCCCTCGCAGCGCTGCGTCTCTCCTCAAACTGCTGTTTGTTTGCTCTCGTGTTTTACGGATCCCAGTTTTAGACCTGAACATCACACACTATGATGATGATGATGATGATGGTGATGATGATGATGAAGGTGTGCAGATGAGTGGAGCTGCAACTGTGCAGCAGTGAGTGTGTGTCTGTGTGTGTGTGTGCATGCGTTTTACCCCCACGTAGAGCTGGTGAGGGGGTTTTAAAGCACAGCAGCGTCTAGACGACCAATCACACCGGGGCTCAGAGACAGAGAGAGAGAGAGAGAGAGAGAGAGAGTAGGCAGGGTCATGCCCACTATGAAAGAAAGTAATAGCAAAAGCAACTTAAAACGACCTAAAGAAAGAAAGAAAGAAAGAAATGTAATAATGACAAATAACAGTAATGGAAAAAAAAATCTTTAAAAAAAACGACAGAAGGTTAAAAGAAAAAAGATACAAAGAAAAAGAGACAGATAGTGAGAGATGGAATGGGAAAGAGGGAAGGAGAGGTAAGAGAGGGGAAAGAAAGAGATAGACAGGAAGAAAGACAGAGAGAAAGAGGAGGAAAAGAGAAATAGAGACAAACAGAGACAGAAAGGGAAAGACAGAGACAGATAGAGAGAAAGTGAAAAAAAAGACAGACATAAAGGAAAAGACATATAGAGTGAGAAAGTGAGAAAGATAGAGAGACAGAGATACAGGTACATAAAGAGAGAATCGGGAAGGGTGAGAGATAGAGAGGAAGAAAGAGAGAGACAGAGAGAGAGTGAGAGATGGAGAGAGAGAGGCACAGAAAGAGACTTAGAGAGAGAGACAGACAGAGAAAGAGACAGACAGAGAGTGAGATACAGAGAGGCAGAGAGAGAGAGAGAGAGACAGACAGAGAGAGGCACAGAGAGACAGACAGAGAGAGGCACAGAGAGACAGAGAGAGAGAGACAGAGAGAGAGAGTGAGAGACAGAGAGAGAGAGAGATAGAGAAAGAGACAGAGAGAGAGAGAGAGATGAGGTGTGTATCACGGTCTCTCTCCAGCGCAGGGGATTTTAGGATTGAGGAGACGAGTCTCAGTGTGAAAAGCACTCGGTCTGAAAGTGACGGCTGCTAAGAGGATTAAAACAATAACGCTCTTCTCCTCTTCAGCAGCTTCTCTTTAGATTTCTCCTTCCACACAGAAAGTGTTTAAGGATGAGATATTAACGCCGCTAGCGGAGCACGTTACCCGGAAAACTCCACAACTCCTGATGAGATGCAGACGCTGCCGGCGCCGAAGCTGATTATTTGCTTATAACACCACATCCCAAAATGTGTTATTCCCCTTATACCGCAGCAATATGTACACGATTACACATTTTTTGTGAACATCATATTTTTTTTTAATATACATTGGTAGCTATAAACAGTCATTCCCTCATCCTCTCACTTTTTTTTCTCACTTTCAAAGTTAATAAGACAAAAAAAAACCGAAGCATGTCATGTTACCGAGAAACCACAAAGCTTTACCTCTGACTGTTCCAAAGCGCTGACACTGGAGACTCCTTCCAATGTCAAATAAACGTCCCTTTGCAGAAAACGTCACCATATCAACAATTACGCACGTTGTTCTTTGTTGGCACATTTTTAAAAAAAAATACGTTTATTATTAGTCTTATATTATATGGCGCGGATGAGGAAATGACTACAATAGATGTAACTAGAAACGGATAAAAAGTACAACATCATTCTTTGATAAATAGAACAAATGGAATTGTTGCCAAATCGCTGTGGTTTAAGCGGAATAAAACGTTTCAGGATGTCCTGTTTTTGGAACGTAATCAACTTCAGGCTGGTAACCTTAACTTCATCACACCATCCGGTAGTTGATTACTTTCCTCTAACAGCACACCGCTAAGTGTTTTATTCCTTCCACACTGTATACTATGCTTTGCTTTTCATGAAGGCCTCCAATCATTCTGAAGCTGAAAATGACTGAGATTTTAATGAGCTAGCTGGAACAGAGGCACACCGATTGCTACGCCGCTTTCTTCTCCGTCACTCTCTCACTTCTCTGACTCTCGTCTTCCTCATATGCGGAAGTGTGGATTTAGCTCCTGCGCTCGTTGTTTTCTCCTCCATCAATCCCCACATTTACTCTGATCTGAGGCTACTCTATCGCGGAAAGCCTCTTTCGCTCACGTCGCCGTCTCTCCCCTGGAAGATGACGCAGGCTTTCTCCTGCGCAGATCCTCAGAGCAAAACTTTATCCCTTCATCCGCATATGAAGCGCACCGTATCATCCAGGAAGTGCTGATAGAAAGTGCGGAGGAGTCTGATAGAAGACTGCTGATATGCCTGCTCGCTATTAGTGTTAGAGATGAACAGCCTAAATTGCCATTTCAGCTGGGATTAGTTTTAAAATTTGGGTAAAATTTGGGACGAAAACAAACTTACAGTTGTTTTGATAGAGGTTTATGTTTCCTTAGGATAAAGAGAAGAAAAGAAATGATCATTAATATACAGTGTTCGTCTGTTCTTTCACCGTCTGGTCTGGGTCATGATGGTTTAAATTAGACAAGTTTTGAGGAGAAAAAAAAAAACTGCACTGAATTTGTTAGAAAATCTCACAGGCAGGTACAAACAAAAATAATAACGGCATTTGCGAAATGAAAAAAAAAACAGTCCTGTGCACATCTCTAGTTAAGGACAATTATAAACTGGAGTGATGCGGCTGAGATTGAGGAAATGCCAGAGCCAGAATTTCTTTAAAAAATGCCTATTTGGATTTAAATCTGGATACTTAGAGCACTAAACAGGATTAAATATGGATATTTGGAGCACTAAATATCATTCAAGTCCCAAGTCAAGACTGATGAGTCTAGTTATAAGTCATTAACTAATTAAGTTTCGAGTTCTAAACAACATAATGTGCTGTTTACCAAATTTAAGTGTAATAATTATTACTAATTATTAAGAGTAATATTAATTATTAATTAGTTAATTAGTTATTAATAGTACATTTATGCAAATTAATATTTAAAAATTGGTGTTCATCACTTTCTAGGCAAACTTTATAACTCACTGGAAATAGACGGGTATTTGAGAGATGCACTATGAGCTATGACTAGAAAAACTGAATGTTTCAGTTCAGTTTCACATGAGATGAGGTGTAAAGTGTTTTCTTTTCACTAAAGGTGATTAATTAATAATGCAGTATTTGTTGTCGTGATTGGCAGGTGATGATTAGGGGTTGGGGCACTTATCAATGACCAATAATTATGGCAGCTCTACATCCTGAGACCACTCAACTTTTTTAAGGCTTTTGTTGGATCACATGTCCCCCTGGATTATTGGAATATTTCAAGCACTCTTGTAGCATTAGTTGACTCATAAACTATGTTCTTTGGTTTTCTATTGGACCAAACTGAACGCTCTTCCTGACTATTGATGGCTTTCAGTCACATGGCGTCTAACTCTCAGCTTCAGTAAACTTCCCACCCTGCTGACATATTCAAGCTGGCAGTTGCGTTCCTTCTGCTTTTCTCTAGAGTTTGTGCTCGGACACAACAGGACCCTTTGTGGTTCTCTAATCCTGCGGCTCTGTGGCCTTCTCCACGCTCAAGGATAAAAGCCCCATCACACTACTACTTTAGAGGGAAAATCTGCCCTAATCCCTCGCTTTACCTAAACAAAAGAAGAGGAAAAATGAGAGGGCGCAGGAAAGAAACGGTGCAGGAGCTGGGCAGGACTTTGAGCGCACATCTATAGAAACAGTTTTACTACAGAAGCTAACGAGTCCTGACAGCTGTTCAATTGCACGAATGATTAAAAAAAAGATCCAGAGAGATATCTGATAAGTTAAAACACCGATATGGATCACTGATATAGCAAAGACGGGGAGTCAGAAACAAAAGTCTGAGCAGTTTATTTAATAGGGATGTGCATTTCTAGGTCGTTTTCACACTGGAGTTGGTTTGGTGACGTGTGAAAGTTGCTTTTGACCCGGGAGAGGTCCAGAGAACCAATCCCTGGTCTGGGGTTCACTTCAACTAAACCGTAGTGCGGTCCACATGACGTCTCAAAGCTATCCAATCTCAGCCCTGCATACAAAGTAACGCGATTGGTTCAACTTGTTACGTTACTTCCTGTTTCAGGTTTCATGATGGCAGGGAACCACACTTTCATATAGAACCACACTTTCATAGGAGTGGAGCACTGTAATTACCTCAGTGAACTGAAATATATTTTCATGTATGTATCTCAAAAGATACATAAAACCAGAAGTCTCTCAAAGGAAACCAGACTGAAGAAAGCTTATTTAAAGATTTCCGTCCAATTCCACTGAAAGACACCACGACTACCTCTATACTTACACCTTACTCGACTTCTGGAAAAACATCCTTATTGCCAAATTTTAAGGAATGAAACATTTAAATGGGAAATGACTCCTCACTTTGATTATCAGCATCATCCACATCAGTCTCTGTCTCATCACCTGAAGTAAAAGTCACAAGCCTCATCGTCATCGTTTCACTCCACCGATCTCCGATTCATTCACTCACTTCTGTTCTCCTGGCTAAATGTCTTGTCATTAATGTCTTTACGAGGTCATTTAAATGTTTTACAACATTTTTCTGTCGTCTGTACAGTGCAAGTAAGAGCTCTTCTTTGTTTTGATGATGATGTATCCGCGTAGGATCACAAGCCGAATTGATTGGACTCATGTCCTTTTCACCATGCCATGTAATTATCCAATAACCTGATCAAATCGAGAGGAAATCACAATCTAGCTAGTGAGGTTTTAGATATCTCTCAGCAGACTGACTGTTTTTGAATTTGTTACACTGGCTGCTTGCTCAATACGATATTTGCAATTGATATTTTGCCAAGGCGATGTTAGAAAATAACTTGAATATTGGTGAAATATACGGTATTTATGTTTCTTAAAGTAGAGATATCAAAATATATTATTGGCACAACAACTCAATTTTGCTCAAAACCAGAGTTTTACATTTTCCAGCATTCAGCTACAGTAATATCCGAATGTTTTTTTTTTTCCCCAAACATATTGTGTATAGATACAAAAACTATGTCCAAGTCAGATGTACAGGTAAATAGAGTAGATACGACTAGACATGACTTTAAAACTCAACTGGTGTGTAATGTGTAGCTCACTGGGCACAACACGCCTTAACATTTCTTAATACAGTAAACAATATGGAGCCCTTTTGGACCAATATTTGAGATAACTATAGAGATCTGACTTATCTGTTTTGGGATCCATGAGACCTTCCACAATTATATATATTGAGCCGCTGGGACTTTTCCTAAGATTTCTTACACTAGACTAGCAACCCAGACCCCCTGCCTAGCTGTAGCCTCTCTTCTGTAATCAGCATTCATGCTAATGCCTTGAGCACTAAATACGCCACTGTTTATTTATTCATTCATTTATTTATTCGAAGACATTGAAGAAAACACTACTTACTGTTCATCACTTCTATACGCCGCCTAGCACAGGTTAATATTTGGACTACAGTATATTTCCCAGACAAGCTTGTTCCGAGACTCGATAACACATATGAGACAATTAGGAAATACTATAAAAAATGGGACATTTATGTGAGAGTTAATCTTGTTGACGATGTGTTATATGGCTGTACCTTTTGTCCGAGCCATTAAATCTCACACTGGCCGAAGCGAGCGTAAGAGGACAGCGTTACTGGCGGCTATAAGGGGATAATTCTCTCACACTGCTTCATTTCAGTGAGCGATGTTTGCCACTAAATCTTAAATACTATTTAACTCTCCAAATCTCACCTTCAGTGGCCGATATGATTCGGTGAGTTAAGGCTTCCATTTCCTTGTTCGACTGAAATGTTGCACTAGAGAGCCGTTTGGGAAGCGTGTCTCTCGGTTAGAAGGAGATTGAGGGGGAAGTCAGAGCCGGCTGACTATAAAAAGACTCCCGATGGTCTAAATATGTGTTTCTTGGACACACCACACACACACACACACACACACACATACACACACATACACATCAGTGTTGGGGCAAATTATTTCAGACCACTCATACTCACACTACTCGTACTGCAAAAGACTTCTGCATAAATTAATCTATCAATAATCTTTTCATATACCGTTGTATATGATCCCAATCTTGACATACCACTTCTACACTTCTGTTATTTGGTTAGGGAAGCTTCTAGAGTATTGACTACAAATTCTTAATACCATGTGTTTTCTGTAAGGAGATGTTTATGCAATATTTACGGAAGGAGTCTCCAGTGTCAGAACTTCGTAACAGTCATAGGTAAAGCTGTAACATTAAGCTTTCCGTCTTAATTCCATCTAGGAACTAACTTGTTTTCCTGGATGTTCCACAACATTAAATGTAACTATGAACGGATAAAAACTTGATAAAGACCGAAACTAAACTCATAATTAGTACCTTTCAGGGTTCTTTGTTTGTCCTTCTGTGGGGAAACCTTTAAGGTTCTTTGCAGAACCATACAACTGAGTGTACTGGAAAGGATTCCATGTTGAATTCTTTTAAGAATACTAAGAACTTTTAATTATCCGACCCTATGAACCCTTAAAAGAACAACAGTTCATATAAGAGTGCACAAGGCTAATGTAACGAGCAATTAATGGAGATCTTTGACTCAAAATTATTTCTGCTAATTATTGAATTCAATATTTTATATGCTGGCTCAGAGTAGAGTAACATTGCACACCTCACAGCTCCAGGGTCCCAGGTTCAATCCTGAGCTCGGGTTACTGTCTTTCTGGAGTTTCGCATGTCCATGTGGGTTTTCTCCGGGTTCTCAAGTTTCCTAAAAAACATACCAGTGGGTGGATTGGTGACTCTAAATTGCCCCTAGGTGTGACTGAGTGTGTGAATGTGTGCGCGCACGCTGCCCTGTGATGGACTGGCGTTCCATCTGGGGCGAATTCTCACACCTTGTCCCCAGCGTTCTCAGGATAGGCTCCAGATCCACCATTACGCCGACAAAAGCTGGACAAAGCTCTTACCGAAGATGAATGAATGAATGAATGAATGAATATAATGTCCAGCGCATAATGACACATGAGCGTTGTTAGTAACATTCAGTTAGTAATACATTTATATACTGACGGGGGATGAAATAACTAATGACGAGAAATACACTATGGTGTAAAATATTGAACAGGATTTTTAAGCCTGTGCTAAAAAAAAGTCAGAAAAATGCTGATAATCCCAATTGGAGGTGAAGTTCGTGCAATATTGGGCCAAAGTGAATCTCATATGCATTATTGCGCTGCTCCATGCTTCATATGAAAACAGCAAAAATGGTGAAAATGGTGTAGAATTAATGACTCATATGTGAATTGAGTCCTGAGAGAAAGCAAGAGAGAGAAAGATCCAGGGGTTTATTAAAGTCACCTATTTGGGCATAACCCACTTCGGAGTAATACTTCAGATTCTTTCATTTTTGCAGAAAAGCTCTGCTGTATTTCACAGGCAAACAGACACGTGTCCAACACAGTTCTTGTTCTGAAATCTGCCTCCGTGGAGCGTCATGGCACAGACATTTGATCACGGCTTTAAGAGAAAAAAGGCTTTATGTCTAATCAGACCGAACCCTTGACTCTCACATACAGTAATCTGCTTGTGTTGTGAGAGCCTGTAAACAAGATCTGCTGTTTTTTTTTTCTTCTTCGAATAATAAAAAAGGCTCAGGCTTCATCATCACACAGCACCATTTCCCCCTAAACTACTTCCTGATTTGTGTCTTTGGAGTTTGTTTCGTCTGAGGTTCCAGTGAATGAGGAATTACAATGCACACAACTACTGTAGTTGGCCTCAAAAGAGTGTTTTATATCATACTGCTTATCAATATGTATTAATAAATAGCTTTGATTTCTTTGAATCAGATTCAGAAGAGGTTTTTATTAGATAAGTAATGGAGACGTTGCTCATGTTAGTTGGTATTCCAATGATTTCAGTAAGTGATGCTTTAAACTAAAGGTTTTAATGGATTTGTGTTTTAGCACACTTTACATCACGTCATTTCCTGTAAAAACTACCTAAATGCATGCTTTAATCTACAAAAATGAAGTAAAATTAAAAAGACAACAGATATAAACTAACAAGATACGAAATATAACACAAAATAACACAAAACAACACAGATTATTAATAGCTTCACAATCCCAGTAATTCCATTAATTCTGAGCTGTGATGTAAATTAAGATTCTTACTGACAGCAGAGTAGAGGAGGCGGAGCCATCATGTGTGATTGACAGCTGTGTGTGGGAAGTGTCTGGGTGATGAATGAGAGGAGGGGAGATGTGGTTATCTTTCTATTGTTAAACACTTAGATGGGGTGATGGATGATCAAAGCACACACTTCTCTCCAGGGAACGTGTGCATGTATACACACACACACACACACACACACACATACATACACACACATACATACATACCACCACCTCACAACACATGAGCACATAGATAAATGTACATATTACACATTGTCTAGAAGTGTGTGTGTGTGTGTGTGTGTGCAGGATTCAGTTTAACTGCACTGATGTGTTACTTCCACTGCACTGCCCTGGGCAACTTATTCATATGTATATTGGTTGTGTCTCAGGGGTCTCTCTCTCTCTCTCTCTCTCTCTCTCTCTCTCTCGCTCTCTCTCACACACACACACACACACACACACACAGAGGTCCTGATGTTCCTATTCTATGGAGACGAGAGCTCCCACGGGGCCTTTTAAGAGTTAATTGACTCAGTTCATACACAGAAATGTAGAAAGAACAACACCCTGTGTCAGACACTCAGATATTTATTTGCTAGATATGTATGTGTGGACAGGATTATAGCCACAGATATGTTAAAAAATAAAAAATAAAATAAAATGCACCGAATTGTAGAGATTAAATACATTACAAGAGTCCATATATGCACTCACAGGTGTGGGCACAGGTTTACCGAAACTAGGAAAGTTAAAGCTTTAAAAAATAAATAAATAAATAAAAAAGACAGCGGATGTTTCTCCAGTCTTTAACTGTCCTGAGACTCAGAGTCCTGATCTGACATGTTGTCTTCTGCTATTGTAAAACATCCACTTCAAGATTCGCCATGTTGTGTGTTCCGAGATGCTTTTCTGCTCACCACGTTTGTATATACGGGTTGTTTAATGAAGTTACTGTAGACTTCCTGTCAGATCGAACTAATCTGGCCTCTGACCATTCTCATCAACAATTTCCACATTTACATCCATAGAACTGGGTGTCCAACCCACCTCCTTAACTGAAGCGCTTGACCTGTATCTGCATGATTTCATGCATTGCGCTGCTGCCACATGATTGGCTGATTGGATAATAGCATGAATGAACAGGCGTACAGGTGTTCGTATTAATATAATTAATATTATATAGCATATGTAGAGAGAGAGAAAGATGTAAGATGTAACTCTGGACCTATGCGTGATTCAGAGAGTTATGTGAACGTTACTCACAAGGGGCGGAGTTTGAATAAAATAGGGGTGTGTCTCAGTTACACCCGATTCTGATTTTGAACTTAATCCCATCTTTGTTGTGTGATATTGGCTTGAGTGATGTGTGATACTGTTTGACGTTAATGTAATATGTGATGCTGAAGTGTATGTTTTAGGCCATACGTACATTAAAAAAACTGTGGAATGCGATTCAAATACAATATAAAATACATAAATATGAATGAATGAATTAATAATATCGTCCCTTTAAAGTGTACAAATGGGTTTTGTTCTGCGCAGAAGACATTGGTGGGGTTCCTAGTTACCCCGAAAATGGAATTGGATATTACGAATAAATTCTTTAATAACTTAATGTAAGTTGTAAGTGTAGCAGATGAGTGCTAAGTCAGCTTATCCTTCAAAGCATAGGCATGTAAAAAAAAACTCCAATATTTTTTATAAATTTGATAACTCCAAATAGCAAATTAAATGGATGATAAAATAGTTCTTAATTTAGTATCTTGTGGCTACATTAACTAAAAAAAAAAAAATATATATATATATATATATATTGTGTAAAATAGTCCTAACGATCTCCATGTGTATAAATAAGGCCAGGAATAATCTGTTCCTCCCGCTCTGCCAGATCCAGCCAGGATTTGTGGCACCGTTTGCCGGTGACACAGATCTACATAATCATTTTAACTTTCTCCCCATCCGTTCCCATGATTCTCCCGCTGTCACTTTAGATAGTGCTAAAACTGATTCGGGCTTTTTAATCTTCTCGCATTTCCTCCACTGTAAAAAAAAAAAAAAAAATCGCTAATATCATAAGCAGATTATTTCATTCATAATTGATTGAGTGCGTTCGCTTCAAAGCTGCTGAATCCGGGATACATTTCAGAGCAGGAGGAGGAGAGATGTGGGGAACAGAGGACAGATGGAGAGGACGGAGCGGAGAGAAGAGGAGAGACGGTTTGCCGTCTTCTGTCTACCATTATGACTTCTGCTCGGAGCTTCTGCACTTGTGATTTGCTGATCACAAAACCTACACCTGAATAGTGTAGATTTGCACCTAAGAACTGCTGCTGTAATCATAAACATTGTCACTCATTAGGGATCTAAATCCACATCTGGATTTCTGTTAAGCTGCTAGATTAACCGAGCACCCAGTATGTGATATATCAGAGATGCCATGTGAGGAAAAACCCATTCCTGATTGTAAAGTGGCAAATTGAATTGAATTAAACATAGCAATTGTTCTGTGTATATGAGCCTGTGATTGTGAAGTTCCACACATATCAGAAGAGACTTAGAGAGTTGGTGTGATATGACTAAATTATGGAGGAAAAAAATGATAATATCCAAAATAGGTGAAAAACTCCAGGCCTCATTCTAGACTAATCACTAGACTAATTAGTGACGATTTCCTTTTTTTTTTTTTTTTGTAGCAATTCTTCATGTCGTGCTTTCTGTGTAATAAGAACTCTACAGAGAAACACTAGTATTGGGGGACAATGCATGTGCTCTCAAATCTTTTTTTTTTTTTTTTTTTTTTAAATTGGGACAAAATAAAGCATTTTAATCCCTCTGCCTCCTGTGTGTTAGCCTTTCCTGCGGTTGGATCTGATCCGCATGCCACATTCGGGGTCTTCATCACCTCGCCGAGTGACTCGGATTGGGATTTGGGATTTATTTGGGATTGTCCATCGCGCCGATCGCTTTTGAGGGAAATGAGGGCTGACAGTGAGAAGGACACACCCCAACTTCTTCTCTATATGGCCGCAGCCAAATGGGATGATAATCCTCTTAGTGCCCATCCTTATTAACCCCTCATCTAAATGAGATGAAAGCCAGCGGCAGTGAGAAAGCCAATTATTCCCCCTGAACCCGGGGCCCGGGCCCTTCTCTCTGTACAATGTGTATATTTCACATTCGATTAGGTGACAAGTGTATCTAAGTCTTCTCTAGAGGAGTGAGGAGTGTGTAGGAGAAGCTCTCTGGAGACTGATAGACACACACACACACACATACACACACACACATGGCATAAACTGAATCCTAATTGCCTTGAAATCTGAAATGGTGCTCTAACAATGGTATTTTATTCCATTACCACAGCTCACAGTTAATAAACCTCCAGTAAAGACTAATTAATCATTGAATTTCATTTGGCCTTCAGACGTCTGTCCCACTGGGAACACACCACTGCTCTGTTTAGTTCAATTTTACTAATTTGCTTTGATTTAATCATTAATTGAATTGAAAATGTGACACTAACCTACATTCAGCTTCAGGTAAGTGAGTGAAATGACTAATAATTAAATAATAATAATAAAAATAAATAAGCCTGTTAAAATCAACATGACATAATAGCATCGTTACTAAAAATTAAAGAAAGCCTTATATTACAAACCTTTTCAGTGAATGCTTTAATTCTGGTTAATAATTTATTATGTTACATATGTTATTACAAAAATGCATAATAATAATAATAATAATAATAATACAAAATACAACATAATAAACTCAGTAACTGATTGTATTAAATAATCAAATAATTAACTACCTAAATAATAAGCAATATTAAGTGCTAGTGATGTTAAACCTTAATAGTAAATAATGTCATTATTATTATTATTATTATTGTTATTATTATTAAGAATTGTGACATGGTGTTGCAAGCAGGTGCTGTTGCTGCTCACAGCTCCAGGGTCCCGGGTTCGATTCTGAGCTCGGGTTACTGTCTGTGTGGAGTTTCACCTGTTCTCCCAGTCTCAGTTTGGGTTTCCTCAGGGTTCTCCAGTTTCCTTCCACCTTACAAAAAAATGTCAGTGTGTGTGTGTGTGGTGTCCTGTGACGGACTGCTGTCCCATCCAGGGTGTATTACTGCGTCACGCCCAGTGTTCCTGGGATTGGCCCCGGATCCACCGCAACCCTGACCAGGATACAACGCGTACTGAAGACGAAGGAATAGAAAACAAGAAGAAATGTCCATATTTAATGTATAAAGCACTGCTGCATTATTTCGTTTTTCAGGCGGGTTGAAATTCAGGATATAAATTCAGCTGCTCTCGCTCTCTCTCTCTCTCTCTCTCTCTCTTGTCTGTGATCCCTCATTCTGTCTCAAGGTGTTCACACCACTGTGTTAAAGTTAATATTTACACTGTCTCCTCATACAGCGTTCATCCCACTGCATTCTCTCAGGTCGTCTACGTGCTATTTTCGCTGTTTAACAGAGAACAATGAGGCTGTAAACACTGTCGGCCTCCTCACTCAGTTTTTAACATATGCACAAGACACACTATTTGTGGGGTTTTTTTTTTTTTGGTCATACAATGCTGGCTTCTCATACACACAAACATAGAACAAACATCATGAATCCAAATAAACCATAGTATGAACATCATATTGAGTTTTATATATGTAAATCACGTAATACAAAGGATCACGAGATCACTGTCGTCGTTAGTTATTGTATAAAAATGATGTCTTCATAAGTCATAAAAAGATTTAAGCAATAGTATGAAAATCCCTTCATCGTAAGTCATGCTAAAAAAAGGCATATGCCATCGTAGGTCAAAGGTCATCATGCATGATATAGGACATTGTATGGATGCCATAGATCATTGTGTATAGTAGTATGAAGTCAAATGCCATTGTATGAGAGACAAAAGTTATAAAGATGTATATATTATTAGAGTAATAATGGAAATGGCCACTGGCAAAACCCCTCGCTGAGGTCATGGCCAATCATATTCTTACATACAAATGGGCTTTTCTTACCGATTTACAGTGGGCTTAAATGGCAAACAAAAACACGTTTTATTAAAAAAAAAAAAAAAAAGTTTATCCAAAGTGAAAAAAGTAGGTTAAAATAATCAGTGTGTAACACACGTAGCGCAAGAGATGCTGTGTGTAGTAGGGGGCGCTGTAGAGATTTAAAATTAGCGGGTGGCTAATTCCCATCCTGGCATATGATCTCCTGGGCCGATGATGCCATGTGGGGATGGAGATACACACACACACACAAACACACACACAAACACACACACAAACACAGATTCAGAGCCAGAAAGAGGCTTTGGGATGGGATTAAGTTTCCTCCAGAGTGCAAAGCTTCTTAAAGCAGGTATCAATGTGCCTCAGAGTCGCCCGGTCAGTATCAGTGTGTGAAGGGTCGCCTCGACACACAAAGACACACACACACACATCCTGCGCAGAGTGTGTGCATGTTCCTCTAACACACACTTCTCCATGGTCCATTCAATATTGCTTAGGGTAAAAAAAAACAACACTAATATAGGCCTATAGTTTCATTGGAATAAGTCATATTTCATCTGTTTATGAATAAAAGATGATGAGACATGCTGTTATCAGAAAATCATCAACATGAGGGTGGTGTGATGAAGTGGAGTTCTTGTTATCATCCCAAAGTTGATTCACGTCCTATACCAGCATGGGTTTTATTCCTCTTATACCATGGCAATTTGCCAATGATTTCAATATTTTTTTTAATTATAAAAGAACAACTCGGACTTTTTATCCATTTATAGTTACACTTAGTGTTGTTGAATGTCATGAAGCAAATTAGTTACTTGCATTAAAGCAGCTGTAAACAGCCGTTTCCCCACTTTATCATGACATTAATAGGATTAAAATGCAGCTTAACATCCTGAAGATTTAAAAGAAAAAGTTACAGCTTTACCTCTGACCGTGACAGAGAGCTGACACTGGAGACTCCTTCCATAAAGGTTAAACAAACTTCTTCCAGATTTATTGCTAAATAACTGCATGTTTTTAAATTAGCTTATTATTAAACTGAGATTGTATGCGACGTCTGATGTGCATGTCCTTGTGAATGAGCTGTTACTATAGAAACAACCTATTAGAACGAGCGCAGTAATATAAACCTGTAATCTGCAGCTGCACTACTGTCAAAGCTGCTGTTATAGAAAATTAATCACCACCTTCAGACCAATCAGATTCAAGAATTCAACAGCATGAAATATAATATACTTTTTTATTTGAATACCACAAATTTAATAGTCATCTATATTATGTTATGTACGTTTATAAATTCTACGATATTGTGTGTGTGTGTGTGTGTGTGTGTGTGTGTGTGTGTGTGTGTGTGCTTAGAAGTCTATTAGCTGAGCATGCAGTAACCTCAGCACTATAAATTTTGGCTTCTATATTTGCTAGCCTGTGAGAGAGTATACAATGCTCACATTCTGTTTGCGATTGTGTGTTTTCAGAGTGCTGTTGTACACACACACACACACACACACACACACACACACACGTTTGCTGTTCTGCTGAGTGAGTTTTTTTTTTTTACTGTGTTTATGTTTCTGATGAAACTACACAGATGGGATAGAGCAAAGCTTCACCCGCTGGTTTGACAATTCTTAAAGTAAAGAGATTTATGCATTAAACTTATTATGCATGAATAAGTTTTAGTTCATGACCAAATTGGGAGAACATGTGGTAAAAAACAAAAAAAAAAAACAAAGAAACACTGTGCTAATTAACAAAGAAAAAAAAGAGTATAATCTTATCTTTGATATTGTGTAAGGATAATCGTCAATAAGGAGATGTTTAGTTAATATTTAGGTAAGGAGTCTCCAGTGTCAGTGCTTTGTAAGAGACAGGAACTCTTCGGAACAAAGAACTTTGCTTCCTCAGGAACATGATAAGCTGTTGTGTCGTCTAATTAACTTCATGAGAGAGAGAAGTTAAAAGAGAGGCTGGTGAGGGAACGACTGTTTATAGTTTTTAAGAATGGAAGTGAGAACAGAAACTAACTTGTTTCGCAGATGTTCTACAACATTAAATGTAACTATAAATGGATAAAACCATGACCTGTCATTCATTAATAAATAAAAAAAACCTGTAATGGTTGATAAATTGCTGTGGTATAAGAAGAATAAAAACATTGGGATTGTAACAGTAACTCTGCTTCATTATACCACACCGTCGTTGATTATTTTCCATCACCAGCACGGCACTGAGTGTTTTATTCCTTACATGTTCGTCTTGAGGACTCCAAGTTACAGACAGATGATGTTTCAATGTTTATTATCTTACTACTGCTAGCTAGATATTTAGCTGTTTATGTTTAGCTATTCCAGTAAATTGTAAAGCTAGCTAGCTTATTTTATATATATATATTTTGCTCCCTAGACCATGCTAGTTATGCTAGTTAGCTCATTATATGGTGCTAGTACCAGCTATCTATTTGTTGTTCTACAATAACAGCCATTGTTTTATTGCTAAGTTATATGCTGGTGTTAACTAGCTAAGTGTTAATGTTTTTCTATGGTGACAGCCCTTCAATATAGCTAGCTTATTAGATGGTGCTATTAGCTAGCTAAGTGTATGTTTTCTCAGATGACAGTCCCTCACTGTAATGCTAGCAAAGTTATTTTGGTGTTGTTAGCTAGCTGTTTTATCATTTCTGTAAGTCTGTCTGCATACGGGTGCATAAAAGTAAATGTAGATAATGTAGGTGACCATGTGGGTGATTTTAGGCAGTGTAACAGTGTGTAATTGTGTATGAGACCCATCAGGTCTTCAGGTGAGCTCACTGATTTATAAGCAGAGGCGATGGATGAAGATGGAACTGAGCCGTTATTGTATTATTAATTTTAACTCAGATGCCTACAGTGCAGTTTAGATGCTGTAATAGTATGGAGGATTTCTCATTAGCTGATAACAGCACTCTACACTCTATCCTCATCCTCGGGTAAAAAAAATCCTTACGCATGGCTTTATTAAACTGAAAATAATGATGACTGTGTTGAATGAAAATAGGCTAGAGGGAGGAAAAAAGGCAAATGACTTATTCAGCTTTGTGAGCGTGTTTGGATAAGCCTTATCTGGTCCATTCAAATACAAGCTGCTTCCCAGGAGGATGGATAAGTGCTGGCGTTTCTCGGGACTGTCAGGACCTGCCAATAGGCGTAATGAGGCCTAAGTCCACATTAACGCAGTCTAAATGAAGTGTCACAGGAAGATTGATCTGTGCACGCTGCTGTCTGTGGCCTCAGGGGCCGAGGAACCGGCCGATTGACCGGCTTCAGCGAGGGAGCGAGGGAGCGAGGCGAGGCCAACGGAGCAAAGTCCTGCTAAATGTGTACATTACACAGCTGAGCAGCGAACGATGAATACAATGAATATTAAAGAGGCTGAAGAGGTTTGGACACTGAGCATTTCTATGAAATAGACTAATAATCTTTTTTTTGAATCCAAAACAATTTGCTTATGCTTTGTACATACATGCACCTATAATAAATTGCCAGTTTAATAGGTACATCTTCCATCTAGCTATGCTTATTAGCCACTTTATGAGTTCCACCCAATTTGTAGGTGTACAAACACTAACTGACCCCCTCTAACACATCCATCAACAACAAAAGACCACCGAAAAAGACCAGGACCAGGACCTGAGATAGCTTTGTTTTGTTCCTTTTAGACTTTTTAGAAATATAAACTCCTTTAGAAACATTTAACCATTAACCACCCAAAGAACAAAGAGTGTACAGTCTCTGAGACATAATGTACTAAATCTTGCACTGAGCACATCTTAGCTGATCGACTACTCTTGAACTAAGGAGAATATTACATGTATTCCAATTTCCACCAAACTATTACTTAAATGTTACTATATACTATATAGCCAAAAGTATGTGAACACCTGCCTATCACACACATATGTGGTTCTTCCCCAAACTGTAACCAAAGCACACAATTGTATACAGTGGAGTGTCTTTGTATGCTGTAGCTTTACAATTTCCCTTCACTGGATCTAAGAGGCGCAAACCTGCATGACAATGCCCCTGTGCACAAAGCGAGCTCCATGAAGAAATACTTTGCCAAGGTTGATGGAGGTGGACTCGGTTGGACAACCTTTGCCAAGGTTGATGGAGGAAGAACTCGAGTGTCCTGCACAGAGCCCTGACCTCAACCCCACTGAACATGTTTGGGATGAGCATCAATGCCTGACCTCAGGAATGCTCTTGTGGCTGAATGATCACAGAAGCCCATAGCCACGCTCCAAAATCTAGTGGAAAGCCTTCCCAGAAGAGTGGAGCTTATTATAACAGTAAAGGAGAATAAATCTGGAATGGGATGTTCAACAAACACTTGTGATGATCAGGTGTCCACAAACTTTTGGCCATAAAGAGTATCCATTGCATTTAATCACATTGCATATATACTGTATATATATATATATATATATATATATATATATATATATATATATATATATATAGTGACATAGATATTTTCCTGTAGAAAACCGTCCAAGTGTGTGTGTGTGTGTGTCAGCTCTGTATGCTCAGAGAGCTCGATTTGGTGCAAAACACAGCTTTTAGGGCCATGTGGGCATTTTAATGAAACTCCACATGAAAGTTTACACCCTGCCGAGGAGCTGCAGGTGAGGAGATGAGCTTCAGCAGCTCCTCCTAAAACCCTCAGCCCTCTCACTCCTGCCAATATTCTCAGATTAGCGGCCTTTTTTTCTGGTGAATTTGTCTCCATTACTCTAACGCTGGGGAGGCTGAAGCGAGAGGACCTGCGTGTGAGTGTGTTTTATTAGCACATCACAAGGTCATAGACAGCAAAATTAAATGAGAGAAGCCATATTACATGTCATGGAAATAGGCTGACAAGGAAAAATGCTCGGGATAAACTAGCTGAAATAGGTCTCTTTTTCTCCATGCTAAAAGATATAAATAGGAATAAATCAACCCTGATTATTTTCCTGTAACAGCACATCAGGAAGTGTTTTATTCCTCTTATACCACAGCAACCTGCCAATAAGTACAACCTGTTATTCATTAAAGAATGACACACCATACTTTTTATCCATTTATTGTTACACCTAATGTCATGGAATTTAATAAGACGAAAACTGCAGCTTGTAGGGTTACAGAGAAACCAGAGACCCCTCTGTCTGACTTTCCGATGCTGGAAAGCTTTACAGCTTTACTGCTGACTGTTACAAAGAACTGACACTGGAGACTCCTTCCATAAATGTTAAATAAACATGGAAAACTTATCAACAGGTACTCAGGCTTTTAAATCCTTTCATGTGGAGTGTCTGCTGTACAAGTCCCTGTGTAAGTTTAGTATAGTATAGTATAGATATGATAAAGTATTGAGTTCAATTGAATGCTGAGCATAAACTAAGACTTGTGTCAAAAGTTTTGGCACACTATGCAGCATTTGGATGCAAGACTTACTAGCCTTTCAAAACAAATCAACAGGAAATCACTTTTTACTACAAACATGGACTCCCTGGACTACAACAGCCACACACCACATTCAGTGTGACGTTCACAATCATCTGATTACTGATCACACACACACCTGGACTCAATCACCACTTCACCTATTTAAACACACTCCAAACACTCACTCACAGCGCAGTATCTGCTCAACTCTGTTCGTTCGACAGGTGTACCGAGCTTTTGGTTCTTATTGTCGTTCATGGTTTTGATTGACTCTGGTTTGTTTTTCCTGTTTTGTGATTTTTACCATGATCTTTGATACCCTGTTCGTGGGTCACCTGACTCCTGGTCTTTCTCTCGACCTTGAATTTATCTAGTGTTTTGGATCTGTTTTTGTCTTTGCAGTCTTTTAAAATAAAAGCATTTCCCACAACGGTTGCCGTATCTGCCGCCTGACATTAATGCAGTTTAGCTTACCTCGATCTAAGCTCACAATTATATTAACTGTAGTATATCTGAAATTATGATAAGCTTAGCTTGTGGAATTGTGATTGAGAATAGATCAATTATTTTGGCACTGTTTATCTTAATATAGCTTACGGTAGATGAGGTTAGCCTGAGGCCATGTCTGTCATGTTCACTTTGCTGGATGGAGAAGTAGGGTTGTTTTTAGAAAAGAAAAAAAAAAGAGCTTACTGCTTGAGCAGAAGAAACGTAAGAAAATGCAGGGCTTTCTCAGACGCTTTTGCTTTCCATAAGCTCTGTTTGCGCGAGTCATTTCGTAAGGTCCTTCTCACTCTAAAGCCAGATTAATATTCCTCCATATCCCACTACTTTTATATACATGCCAATCTCCAACTCTCCCAACACACACACACACACACACACATACACACACCTCTCTTAGCTGTAATCATCTCAATTCTTTAATCCTCATCCATTTCTCATACTGCAGGCATGTTCAGCACACCCTTGAATCTCTCTGAATCCCTGTTGTTTCTCTGTTTAACTCCTGGGTCATTATCAATCTGGAAAAACCTCCACATCCTCTATCCATGGAAGACTGCTCATTGAGCTATAAAAACGGCTCTGTTGATGGACATGAACTGGGCACTCTTCGTTCTACAATTTCAGCTGAGACGCCATGCATTTTAAAAACTGGTACTGAACATCCTTAAATAACATCCTTAAATAATGTAATATAATACGTATAATAACGTAATGTAACATAATATGTTCATCATAGCCTAAACACACCGAAACTGGAAATATAATTTTAACCTGGGTGTGGCTGTTTGACGTGTCTGTTTCTGTTCTTTATGAGAATTTACCTACACTAATAAAATCACCTAAACATATTAATTGCATGAATCAATTTTCTTTAAACTAGAAAAGATGATTAGCCGACTACTTTTTTAAATTACTGGCCGACTAGTAAAAATAAATAGTTTAATAGTTGTGCAAACCCTAATATATCATTTTTGCATGAATGCATAAATACCTTGAGACTTCTTTGGTACAGGCTGAACTGGTTTTAAATCCTTTCAGCTGTCATTTTGTGATATGTTTGCTACAGCCTATCAGGTCCACAGACTCAGAACTTGAGAACGGATGATTCTTTCTTCGGATAGTTTGCTTTACACCATCTGCAACCCATTTGTAGACTGTCAAGTCTCCTTGTATTCACTCACTAACAGGTTTTTCTCCTGCACTTTTGGCCTTGGTGCCGAACTTGTGACCTGATTGGTCAGGAGGTTAAAAAAAAAAACAAACAAACAAAAAAACACTTGAGATTGTAATGAACATGCATGCCCTAAGAACCATGGCACGGACCACCTAATACTTATGATTTATTATTGTAAGTCTAACTTATTATTTCTGTCCAAACAAATACATCCTCTGCTCCTTTCAAGTGACCCTGTCTCTCTTTCTCTCTCTCTCTCTCTCTCTCTTTTTAAAGTTCGTTATCTAAACCTAACAGGCATTCTCTCACAAACTCTACAATGTCACTCTTCTCTTTTCTGAAAAAATTCAGCATTTTTCAGTTTTTAGAAACATCCCTGTGACCAAAATGCTGCACTTTTCACCCACCATGTGGTTGCTTCCCAGTAGCATTAGTGTTGAACACTGCGTATTATTGCATCATCAAATACAAGAGCCAATCAGGTTCCGATATGCAAATGTATCCCACAGTGTAGTGCTGCGCCTAACAGACATGCTGGATGTAGTTCGCATCCAGAGAAGCTTTGTCCTTGTTGGATTTGTGATGATGTTAGCTCACCTCCTCATTCTAACATCAGAAGGTAAACCTCCACACTCGTCTGCTACAGAGCTTCTCCTCCAAGCCTAAAAAAAACCTCCTCTCTTTCTGCTTGGTTGAGTCATTTGCTGAGGTTAAAATATGCATTTAGAGTGAGAAGAAAGAGGATGAGTTTTAGCCTGTAAAAGAGCCACCTTAAACCTGTTAGCTAAGTGTCCTTTATCTTCCAAATTCTTTTGTTGCTTAATCAGCTTTGTATCTTTCCAAATCCTGGATTGAGATAACAAACAAATGGATCAGAGCAATATGGCTTTGATGAAATGCAAGACTGTTTTGGTTTTAGTTTTTTTTACACGAGCTGTAGTTTTGACTGGGTTTTTGTATTGTGTGCGTGTCAGGTTTGGCCTGTGAATGTTTCACAAGGATCTGTTTTGGTGCACCTAAATTCCTCTGTCTTTTTTTTCCCCACTCGGGACAAAGAAGAAAAGACGGATTGGAGATTAACGCTGGCATTCCAAACCTCTGCGAAAACCGAGGACTTGGAAGTGTGGTAGGATGAATGGACTTCCCAGAGAAACAGTCCCACAATGCCGGTCGTGCTTTATCAGATTTACTGCAGAGACGCTCTTTGTAGGCCAGAGGGAACAACTGCAAGAGCTTATGTCTATTTAAATGTGCAGACACAATAAGGCTGAGGTGATGGGTCGAGGGAAGCTAATGGAGCAGCTTTTGATCCATTTGATCCATGACGGGGTTTTGGAGGGTATGTTTTTTTTTTTTTGCAGGGACGCAATCTCAGATCACAGAAACTCTACCATGTGTAACTCAATTCTTTAATATGGGATGGAAAGCATGTTTGTTGCTGTGGATCTTAATATGAACTGTGGAAATCACAGGCACTTGCAGGAGGCGGAGCTTAAGTTACATTTGACCGGCTACTCAGATCACGTTTGATCATATGGCTTCACTGCTATTCTTCCTTTTGGCCTAAAATTATTATTTCATATTTATTAATATTTAATCTTTCTTCCACAGCACTATTGAATGCTCGAAGGTGTTGATTAATTTTCTAGAACAGCCGCTCTGACAATAGTGCATCTGCAAATCACAGATTTACAGTATATGAATGCACTTGTTCTATTATGTTCTCGTTGCTATAGCAACAACGTACCCACGGACTTAATGAATATGCATGGACTTGCTACATTAACACTTAAGAAATTTTTTGGGGAAAAAAAAAAGCATTTATGGAAGGAGTCTCCAGTGTCAGGTGTAACTTGTAGAAATGGTTACAAACAACAAATAACAAATAAATAAGCAAATTGTTGTGGCATAAGAGGAATAAATGTCTCACTTCTGAAAGTGCTGTTTAAAAAAAGAATCAACTTCAAGGGGTGACAATGACTCTGCTCCATCACACCATCCTGTCACTGATTGTTTTCCTATAACAGCACAACACTGAGTGTTTTATTCCTTATTTAGCCTAATGTTGCCTAATTTGCTAGTGAAATTGGCTAGATAAATCATTCATATAGATACTGCTAGAATGCAACATAACTATGATGGCTATGAGGATTCCCCTTGGAACACACACACACACACACAGAGAAAATAGGGGGAAATAGGTATCATTAATAATGGCTTCACACTTCCACCTCATGTTCGGTTCATCAGCTTTCTTCTCACACAGTTACTCTGCTCCGACACACAGAGCGAGCGGCAACCAGACATCACATCAAACCTGAAACAGGCCACTGAGTCGAGTCATCAGCACACAGAGAGAAAAAGAGAGAGAGAGAGAGAGAGAGAGAGATGGAAGGATGAGTGCAGAGACAGAAAGAATATGATGGCTATTCCAGACTATAATAGACTCCTGATAATATCTGTGCACCTTTCTGTTTTTTTCTTTTTTCTGTCTCATCATTTAGTCTACATTTCTCAAATTTCAGTTTAATTCTGTATAGCATGACATAACTGAAGTAATAGCAATAAAACTGCTGCTGCTGCTGCTACTACTACTGCTACTACTACTCTACTACTGCTGCTGCTACTACTACTACTACTACTGTTATTATTCCTACTGCTACTGTTATTACTACTACTACTAATACTATTACAACTTCTACTACTACTGCTGCTGCTTCTACTACTACTATTCCTACTGCTACTACTATTATTACTACTGCCACTGCTGCTGCTGCTGCTACTACTACTATTCTTACTGCTAATAATACCACTACTGCTACTACTACTGCTACTACTACTATTCCAACTGCTACTACTATTATTAATACTGCTGTTACTACTACTGCTGCTGCTACTACTACTGCTACTAGTACTGCTACTACTGCTAATACTACTATTACTGCTGCTGCTACTACTTCTGCTTCTGCTGCTACAACTACTGCTGGTTATATTGTATATAGTTTTGCCTCAGATTGCCTCACATTACATTAATAATTTCATTCAAATTTCTACCATCCTTTAATGATCAGAGCCTTATCTCTAAGCCAGTGCAATAGGATGTTCCTCCTTATAGCTTTTACCTTACTTAGAGTTTTTTATATGTAAGAATATCTAATATGTTAAAATGTAGGGCCTGAGTGCATAACTGTATAACTCAGTTCTGTGCTTCTTCTGTAGTTTACTTTAAATAATTTAATCTGCAAAATAGAGACATGTTAATGAAGAAATGACACAGTTCAAGCGTTTCTTGGATAAAAGTTTAACAATTCATCATTGACGCACTGATGAATTGACATCCAGCCCACGTCATGTGGAAACAGATGAGTGTTCTCGTCTTTTTTGTCCTCCATCACACCAAGAGAAAGAGAGAGGGAGGGAGGGAGGGAACGTGCTGGAGGACATTATCAGGGCGATGATGATGTTGTCTGATGATGTCTGATGTAAACCAGAGAGCAGTGGAGTCCACAGTTACGGCTGAGTGTGTGCGCAGGACGCGTCGGTGGCCGTGACACTGACAGATGAAATATTTTTGGAGGATTTAATCACTGGAAATGAACTTCCTGTCTGCAGGTGACATGCCGCAAAGAGGCAAAACGAATTGACTGGCCCGGGCACTGTGTTTCTCCTCCCTCTGCTCACGTCTGCAATTCTTCTCGTATTCCTGTCTCTGTATTCAGAGCCAAGAGACAAACAGTTTCATTAACTCTTTTCATTTACTTTTGTTTTATTACCAGCTTCAACTTGAATGTCCTTCATTTTAAACATGAAAACTGTCATATACACACTTATACCACAGCGCTGTTGAATTCTCATATCTGATTGGTCAGAAGGTATTAATGAATTTTCTAGAACAGCAGCTCTGACACCATGACAAGCTTCGTTTTTGTCTTGAAGCTCAGATTATCAGAATGATTACAGTTCATGTATGTAAAGAAGGTTAATGGGCCAAGGACTGATCCTTGAGGGACACCTCACTTCCCAGTGTAAAAAAAGAAAACAAAGAGAAAGAAAGAAGGGCAAAAGAAAAAGCAACAAAAGAAAGAGACAGTGGTAAAAGCAAAAGAGAAAGAAAGACATGGAGGAAGGAAAGAAGGAAGGAAGGAGAGAGGGGCAAAGAGAGAAAAGTGGACAAAAGCAAAAAACAACAAAATAAAGAGAGTGGTAAAAAGAGAAAGCATGGAAAAAAAGGTGAGAAAGAAAGAAAAAACGAGAAAAGAAAGAGACAGTGGTAAAAGCAAAAGAGAATGAAAGACATGGAGGGAGGAAGGAATGAAAGAAAGCAGGAAAGAGAGAGGGGGAAAGAGAAGATGACAAAAGAAAAAAACGAAAAAGAAAGAGACAGTGGTAAAAGCAAAAGAGAAAGAATAGAAAAAAGTGAGAAAGAAAAAAAAACTAGTAAGAGAGAAAGAATGACATGAAGGAAGGAGCAGGGGAAAAGAGAGAAAAGTGGACAAAAGAAAAAACAACAAAGGAAAGAGACAGTGGTAAAAGCAAAAGAGAAAGCATGGAAAAAGGTGAGAAAGAAAGAAAAGAAAGAAAGAAAGAAAGATGGGAATAAAAAAGGACAGAAAAAGAAAAAGAAGAAATGTAGATGTGTTGAGATTAGGACAGAGAGTTAACATGGTGTCAGATGGTGAAAGCGTCAGAAGCCGAGCTTTCATGTGATTGTGCATTATTATTGATGTGTAATGTGGAATGGTGTGACTGACACACACACACACACACACACACACACACACACACACATTACATTCAGGAGCTACAGCTGAAGAAACGATCCCAGAGCTGCTTTACATCACAGAGAGAGAGAGAGAGAGAGAGAGAGAGTGAAAGGGAATGTGTAAAAGAAGAAAAAGTAGAAGAGAGCAATGAGAGAGAATGAGAGTGATCTGAGAGAGAGAGAGAGAGACAGAGAGAGAGACAGAGGAAGGAGAAAGAAGAAAGAGAAAGAAAGAGTACATAGAGTAAAAAAACAAAGAAATAAAGAGAGAGTAGTAAAAGCAAAATAAAGATTTAATGACAGAAAGAAAGAAAGGAAAGAAGGAAGGAAGGAAGGAAAGAAGGAAGGAAAGATAGAGAGGGGGAAAGAGAAGATGACAAAAGAAAAAAACAAAAAAGAAAGAGACTGGTAAAGCAAAAGAGAAAGAATGTAAAAAAGGTGAGAAAGAAAAAAAAACAGAAGGAAGAGACAGTGATAAAAGTAAGAGAGAAAGAACGACATGAAGGAAGGAAGGAAGGAAGGAAGGAAGGAGCAGGGGAAAATAGAGAAATGAAGACAAAAAAAAAATAGAACAAATCAACGAAACAAAAACAACAGAAATAAATCAACAAAAGATAGAGTGGTAAAAGCAAAATAAAACTTTAATGACAAAGAATGAAAGAAAGAAAGAAAATGAGGAGGGAAAATAGAGAAAAGAGGACAATAGAAATAAATCAACAAAAGATAGAGTGGTAAAAGCAAAATAGAGATTTAATGACAGAAAGAAAGAAAGAGGGAGGGAGAATGAGTCACAGCTCTGAGTTTACCACAGCACTGTTGATGTTTGCTAACATGGCGGAACTCAGATGGTGGTAGCTCAGTTAGCGGTCAATGCTAAGTACGTGTAAATGTACCTAATGGTAGTATTTTCTCATTAATTGATTAACACCTCTGAGGGAAATGTTGATGTTTTGATTGTTTTGTGTGGTTTGTGTGCTCACTGTGCTTTCACATTGTCTGTATAAAAGATTTTAAAGGCTAATTTCTAGCTAAATCATTAGCTCAGTCAGTAGCTAGCGTATATTTGTCTTGGTTATTTGGTGTTTGGGTTATTAGAGTATGAATGCTGAGTGTTCCATAATTCACACTCTCACCCATTTCAAACAGTAAAAGGACTTTGTAGGGCTTGGTGTGTGTGTGTGTGTGTGTGTGTGTGTGTGTGTGTGTGTGTGTGTTTGACATCCCACGAGAAAGCACTAATTCACAATCACCATTTGAACATATCAGCAACCCTTAGTGTTAGTTATTAGTATTAGAGTATGAAGGGTCACATGTTCCATAATTCACACTGTGAAAGCCCTTTGCAAGGGTTTGTGTGTGTGTGTGTGTATATATGTGTGTTTGCCATTCTTTTTCTTGTTTGCCATTCTTTGTGCAGTTTCTCACAAGACACACACACACACACACACACATCAATTTTATGCTGATCCTCAATGTAGGACTTGTAAGACTCATCTCTACTCAGATTCCTTGCAGCTACTTAACTGACAATGCATGTTTATTTCTTGAGGTTGTGTGTGTGTTTGTGTGTGAGTGTGTGTTTGTGTGTTAAATCCAGTCACACCTGCAACTGTACAGGAAACTTTTTAGAGAATCAATTATCTCTCTCCTCTTCGCAGGAGCGAGGACGATTTTGCTCGACTTGAGCTGCAAACACCTTCTATCAGGAGTCACTCTGCCTCTCTAACACCCGACTCCTCCGTCCTGAACTTGGATCGCTCTGACTCTAAGCCTCTAAAACGTTGACAACCCGAAAAAGCGCTTTTCTCCTGGCCTGTCTCCGCTTTCAGCCTTCTGCTAACCGCTAAAGAAGGCCGGATTTGTTTTCCTTGTGCTGCCGATAGCAGCGCCGCGTTATGCCTTTTCATCCCCAATTAAATAAACAGTCTTTCTGTAAAAGAGGAGCGCGAGGGGAGGGGAGGGGACGAGACACTCAGTGTTCCCTTTTGTCCTAGGGAAAATGAGCGACCGGAGAGAATTCATTGTTTTTATAAAAAAAAAAAACACACACAAAAGGGAAAGGAAACCTGGCTAAAGTGGGACTTCAGCGGGAACAAACGCCTCATTCAGGGGTCAAATTTAATCCGTCCCCTCCTTCGGCTTTTGTATTCAGATTAGAGACTAAGGAGGATTTGCAGGAGCCTGAAGCCTCTTGTTAAAAGCCGGTGTTCTCCACTTAACTTGTAATTTACCTGTCACTTAAGCCCAAAGCGCCGATGGCACTCACCTTTCCCCCTTTTTTTTCTTATTGAGGCCTTTCTGAACAGCCTACCGTAAACAGATTAAGGTGCAAATCTGATGCTTCACACCATCAAAAAGGCATCGGAATGAAGGAAGAGGTCGAAGTAAATCAATGTGAGCTTTGTTGCTAATGTTTAACATTAAAGTTCCTCTGACTTACTTTAGTAAACATTACCAAACCATTACCTTTATTAATACACTTTTAGAAAGACAGCTATCAGTTGATCCTTTATACCACAGCGTTGAGTCTGATTGGTCAGAAGGTGTTGATTAATTTTCTATAACAGCAGCTCTTATATTAGTGTACAAATCACAGGTTCATATATGTATAATACGCTTGTTCTAATACGTTATCGTTTCTGTAGTAACAGCTCATTCACAGGGACTTGTATGGCAGATGTTATGTCCCACATAATCTAAATAATGGTTGTTGACATGGTGACGTTATTTACCATTTACAGAAGGAGTCTCCAGTGTCAGCATTTTTGTGAGTAAAGCTGTACCTTTTCCGTCATCTTCAAGACAGAGGAGTTTACACTTCTTGCGGTTTCTGTGTAGCATGAAAAACTTTTTTTTTTTGCCATATTACCATCAAGAGAGAGAGGGGAAAAAAAACATGTTAGTGAAGGAATGACTGTTTATAGCTGCTATAACGTAAGTGAGAACAGGAACTTGTTTTGCAGACATTCCACAACATTCCATGTAACTGTAAACGGATAAAAGTATGATGTGCCATTCATTAAAATAAAAATAAATAAAATGATAAATAATAATTGTGAGTGTTGGCAAATATAGTGTGGTATAAGAGGAATAAACAATTCAGGGTGTGCTGTTATAGGAAAAGAATCGACTTCACCCCACCACTCTGTCACTGATTATTAACAGCATGACACAGAGTGATTTATCCCATACATACCAAAGTTGATTATATAACGATAAATAGGTTAGAGATCTGACACAAGCCTTAATATAACTTACACACACACACACACACACACACACACACACACACACACACACATGTGAGCAGAAAGATACCTGAAAAATGACAGGTTGTGATCAGTTATTCCATATATTTACCACCTGTCCTATAAGCTACAGTTGATAGGCGCTGATTCTCATCTGACGAAGAAGGAAGAAGTAGAACGTGACCAAAATGACCGAATTGCTCCATCAGCCCGAAGTATTTAGCGTAAAAATGGATTACTATGGAGGAGCTCAAAGTGTTTCCTTTTGCCCTGGTTAGCAGACCCCTGTGAGTGTGTGTGTCATAGCGACATAACTCCTGGCCCTCATGAGGGAAACATTTATAACAGAGACTGTAATTAGAAGCCTTACGTCCATTTTGGCCTGAGGCCATGAGGAACAGTTTGGTATGTGTAGCTTTTTGGTGTGTGAGGTGCAAAGACGGAAATCGGTTCTCCTGTTTTCTGTGAAATGCCGTATGTAATTCCAGTATAGCCAATAGCCTGAATTGAAAAATGGCAGAAAATTGAAACCTTTGGATATAGGTCATGTTCAAATGCAGATCTTATTAATGTTACATTTCGCAATAGTAAATTGTAGCAATACAGCTATGAGTTTATGAGCAAATTAGATAGCTGATGCTAGCTAGGATACAGATTGGTAACAGTCGCATCTCACTCACTCACTTTCAGAAAGCAGTTTATCCTGGTCAGGGATCCGGAGCCTATCCCGGGAACACTGGGCATGAATACATCATCTCAGAGCACATGCACACACACACACAAACACAAACACACATTCGCACCTTTATTTATTTATCTTAGCGAATCTAGCTAGTGATGTTTTTTGGGAGGTAGGAGGAAACCTGGAGAACCCAGCGGAAAGCCACATGGACATGGACATGGAAGATGTGGAACTCTACACAGACAGTAAGCCAAGCTCAGGATCGAACCTCGGACCCTGAACAGTCACCTCTGTATGTCCTTAGTATATAAAAGGCAACTGGAAATCAACCATTTTTTTCCTTGTTTGCTCACATCCTTGGTCAGATTTTGCATGTCTTTATAATAGATCTCATAAACCAGTCAAATTCTGATGAATAAATCCACAGTCAGGATGTGGGAGATACGGTGGCTTAGTGCATCGCGCTGTTGCCTCGCACCTCTGGGGTTGGGGGTTCAAATCCCACCTACGCCCTGTGTGTGTAGAGTTCTCCCTGTGCTCCAGGTTACTCCGGTTTCCTCCCCCAGTCCAAAGACTTGCATTGTAGACTGATTGGCATTTCCAAAATTGTCCGTTGTGTATGAATGTGAGTGCGATTGTGCCCTGTGATGGGCCCTGGATGGGTGTCCCCAGCCTTGTGCCCCAAGTCCCCTGGGATAGGCTCCAGGCTCCCCAAACACTGTGTAGGATAAGTGGTACAGAAAAAGGATGGATGGATGGATGGATCCACAGTCCCACCCACAAGAACCAATTGTCTTGTTGGCTAAGGCATTAGCATAAACGTCTGACCTGTCAGATTCTACACTGATGCATGTTCAGATATAGACAGGAGATATATGTATGAGCAGTAGGTGATCAACCTGAAAAAAAAAAGATGTCATTTGAGCCAAAGACATCATATTATTTAAATAATTTTTGTCAGATGTTAAGACTGATTTGAAATCCATGCTTGGAAAGGTAACCTTGTCAATCCATCTCTTGTTAATGGTACGGTTTGTCCTACGATAGCTGGCTAGCTGTTTACCATCATCTCTGTGTGCAGCCTGAGTTTCTAAGATTGGAGTGTGATGATGTATTGTGTATCTGAGCTAGCGTATGACGTTTGCAAACACTCATACAGGACACTGTATGCACTGCAGTCAATAACATGCTAGTAAGCTTTATGAAGTTATGAAGTAGTGTAAGGTTACTGACTGTGTGGAGTTTCGCACGGCAATGTGGGTTTCCTCCGGGTTCTCCGGTTTCCTCTAACGTCCCAAAAAAGCCAGTAGGTGGAATGATGCTAAAAATTAAAGCAGTTCCTACAGATGGAGAAAATGAATGAATGCTCGGCAACAAAAGAATAACTGTCAGTAGTCGAATATCTAATGAAGAGTAGTGATGTAACCATTCAAACATGATGCTAAAGTCCCAAAGCTCCCCAATAAGACAGGGGATTTCGAAGAATGCAGCTACTAAGGCATTTGATCCGGCTTAACTGTTTCGGTTTTCTCATGAGCACCCACTCCTTCTTTTCGAGAGTGAAATTAGGATTATGGTGAGAAAAAAAAAACAAAAGTACCTTTTGTTATTCCGACACACTTGTCCCTACTTCCAAATCATTTCCGATGCAGCGTCTCAGCACAAAGCTCTTGTTTGAGCCTGGATTTGCCTTCCCGTCTGCAACGGAGGCTAAAAGGAAGAACAAAACACTGGGGAAAATCCACATTGTGTTCGTCTACAAAGTCTGTGCGTCTTATTCAGATTATAGGCCTGCTAAAAACAATGCAGGCGGTTTCACGCTAATTGCTGCAGCACTACGGCTACTCGAAAGTGCTGCTTTGTAAAAAGAGGACGTCCGTACACTCCTGCTCACACACACCACGCTCAGTGCAAGTTAAAGCTAAATTAAGAGCTTCTATATGTGTTAAATGCTGACTAGAAGCCGTGGTGTGTGCGGCTTGGTCGTTCGGATCATCTCCGGGTGATTAAACGGAGAGTTAGTTTATCTCAACCTGACCTCAGGAGTCATTTGAAACCGTGCAGTCGCTCAGTTCTGGTACGGCAGTCTATTTTTACAGAGGTGTGTGAACACACCAGCGTTTTCAGAGATAGAACTAAGAAAATCAGGTTTTCGTCTCAGTGGGGTTGAGTGTGATCTGAAGTTGAGTGAAGCTTCTGATTGAATGAAATTATGAACAAATTTGAATTGAATATTTCTGTTAAAATAAAATAATTTGCAGCCATACGCGTTCGTCTTATCTTTTCTAAAACGTCTGCTGTGCAATTATTTGCTCGTTAAATTATTAGTAACGCCAGGAAAGCGAAAAGAAGGGATGGTGAGGGAACGCTAAAGGAAAAGAAATAAACTAAAGCTTAAATTAAACGTAACTATAAACAGATGCAAAATTTTGAAGCGTTGCTCTTTGAATAATAAAAAAAATGTAATCGATGACAGATTGATGAAGTATAAGAGGAATAAAACACTTCAGGACTTCAACACTTCAGCTCTTCGTTTTCATTTTTTATTTTTTATCATTTATTTTCATTATTTTCCCATAACAGCACGACACTGAGTATAGAGTCTATGTGCCTTTAGCACGTGCTGAATCATCGTGAATGTGTGGCCTGATACGTGTGTTAATGGTAAACTGTAGAAATGTAAAAAAAATGATGATTAATCTATCGATCGTGATCTTTAAACTCTCCTTTAAAACTCAGCTCTTCACTCAACAGCATCGTCCTCTTGTGTCCTGTTAGCTGTACCTAAAGCCTGGTACAAAATGCCTAAAACGCCTGTATTTAATGCAGAATAAGGAAGCAAGCACCCTGCTACATGGAGTGTTCTTCCATCTAGTGGTGATATTCGAACATGGAGGAAATGTTAAGCTCTATGACCCTCTTCTGGTCAGAATTGGTGATTACATCTGCAGTGTTCTCAGGGTACACTCCTGGGCAACAAAAAAAGAGCCCAAAATGTCAAAATTATTAAGCTTTTAGTGTTCTTAACAACAAATCATTGGTCAGGAAATTATACAAATAGATAAAGGAAGTTAGTATAGGAAACTTTTCTTTTTGATTTCTTTAAATGTTTAAGTCTTGTGGTTCTTGATGGGCTGCATCGGATGTGGCAGATAACCAAATAATGACTAATCTTTAAAAAAAAAAAAAAAACATCCCGGAAGAAATTTTTTGGAAAATTTTGTACCTCTGACATGTGTTAGTTTGAATTTTACATCAATCATTATCATGATTTTACCTTTGCATACAAGAAGACTCTCTAAGTGAATTTCCCTGTATCTAATTTTCTGAGGAATATCAATACATACAGTATATCAGTATATAGATCACATTTATCCCTATTTATAATACCTACTGCACCTCCTGTACATAAGTCATCCATTCCCCTGTACATATCACCCTCATAGCTGTAGATCCTTATTTGTAATTTATTGTAAATATGCCACTTATGCACTTCTGGTTAGATGCTAACTGCATTTCATTGGCTCAGTACATGTACTTTGAACAATGACGATAATCTAATCTAATCTAATCTAATATATAATAAGTGTATATTAATATGCAATAAGTACATAGGGATCAGGAATCAGCATCAGGTTAAAATCAGCTCTGATAACTTAATACTTTCCTAATAAAAACAGTTGCCGTTTTTATTCTTATGGCACAATAGTGTATATACTGTAACACTAAATCGTCCTGAATTCTCCTTCCAAGTGTGAGCTGTGATTCGCAGTGCCGTGAGCATTCTGCTTATTCTGTGTTCTGTGTTCAAGGAGATTAACATCACACATATGGTGGTATTTTTTTTGCAGAATTGTCCAATAAATAACATAATTTTCACAAAAAAAAAAATCTCATACTATGAATCATGGTTTAATCACTCTCCTACCAAAGCCAATTAAAGACAAAGACATGGACAACCCCGGTACTATAACCTACATTATAGAACAGAAATGGATACTATATAAAAATATCGCACTGTAAATAAAATAAGAATATTTTAGCGAGGAGAATGCTGCACAGATAAATATTCCACACAAAATGTATTGCATCTTCATGATAACACAATAACCCATATATATGTATACGTAATATCTGATGAAAGTATGAGATTGATATCATTTTAAAAAAGCACATACATTTGTTCATATCTTCGTATCGCATAATATATTGATGATATTAAATGTGAAGGTTAAAATCTAATACCTATCAATGGTTCGGCATTAAAACTGTTATAATAGTAATTACTATAGTATAATGTATAGTAAATATTATAATGTAGTAAGTAGTAAATAGTATAATGCTCTACTGGGTTCATGTTTCCTCTGACTATTGTCATCTGCCCTTTTGTGTAATTTGTACTTTAACTGGATAATGTGTGTTTAGTCTGTTTACTTTTAGATACCCTCGAAGGCATTTTGGAGGAAAAAAAAAAGGATGATAAAGTAAATAATCCGCCTTGTTTGCTTCACTTGCGACTGTATTTTTTTTACGTGCAATTTCTCAATCACTGCTGATGACAGATGTGTTACAGATGTGTGTGAAAAAATCTCAGCTGAAATGGAGATCAAATCAAGGGGGTGTGTCAAATGAGTGTCAGTGATAAGCTGCATGAATTTACAGTCTGGGCTAGAAAGAAATCAGGCCTAGCCTTGCATCATCATACCATTTGGTGAACATATTCCTCTTGGAGAATGTTGCTGTGCCTAGCTTTGGGTTGTCCCTGTACTTTTTTTCCGGTTGTTGTTCTGTTACCAGATGTACTCACATCTTCATGTGACCTCAAACTATAATTAAAGATATTAACGTCTGAGCTTCAATAAACATATGTATCATATATCCGTGATGTGTGTGGCCAGCAACTGAATTACAATTACAGGAAAGGATGCAAACACAACTGTCAGTTAAATCTTGCAAAACAGCTCTGCTTCCTGTGATATTGTGTAAATGTGGAAGTTGTGCTCAGACTGTCGGAGCCATGCGCACTGAAAACTTTAGAAAATACCTAGGCCTTTAATAAGGCATGAGGTAAAACACAGGCATTTCAGGACTTATACATTTTAGACTATACATGACTTATGTTCTCCTGTGTTTCTTTTTTAATTTTAAAACAATTACAGAGCATTGTTGAAGTCCTTGGAATAAGTTGTTAAACAGATTCTAAACACAGAGATACAAATACAATATACACATAACATCAGTGTAACATACTGCTTGGAGATTTCCTCTCTAGTCCTGCAGAGGGCGCCCTCGTTTACTTACTCATTTCTTTTTTTCTGGAATAAAAACCGCATGGACTTTTCAGTCGACAGAACACTACATCTAACAGCTGAAACATTGCTCAGCAACTCCCTGACTTTACGTTGAGAGGCACATCATATACTCGTAGCCAGTATTAATAATGCACTAAACTAGCTAATTAGCCCACTGTATGTTTGCTTATGTTTATATTACATTAACTGGCACTTTTTTTTTTATTTCGTGAATTAGCATTCTGGGCAACCAAATTGTTAGGCTTGGTGGGTTCGCTAATGAATGCATGATTTTATTTTTCATTTATCAAAAAAATGGATTTTTTGGATCAATCATTAGTACAAGTGTTTACACAAGAAGATTTGGTATTAATGAAAATCCGGTAAATCCGGAAAAACTCGGAAAAACCTACTCGTGCTCCTGATTGTGTATACATTTATGCATAATAAGACTAACTAATGATCGACTTCAAATCATATAATGTGCACGGATTACTGCACTTTTAAATCTGGAATATACTGTCAAGTTTCAACTGCTTATTTTTATTCCGTTTACAGCATTTAGCAGAAACAAAACCATAAATTAAGACGAATAAACCTAACCATTCAGTTATGACAAAATAAATAATAAATATAATCAGAGGACAGGATGGAAGATTTAGCGCTCGCTTATTATTATTCATGCTTATATATTTTTAAATCTCTGACGTTTGACGTAGTAGTGAGTGAGAATTTCCACTCCTGTTTTTCAGGCTGATCGATCATTTCGTGCTCACAGCTTTTTTGTGCAGTTGACCATTTATGGCGTTTTGTGGGCGTCACTACATGCGAATCAGTTGTGCCGTGCATGCGCTTGGCAATTTACGGGTGATTGGCATTCATCAACATACACACGCAAGTACAAATAAAATCCGATTTTCTGAAACTTTTGTAAATCCGACAGAACATTTCAGTTTGGTTTGGTTAACACAAACATTTACACACAAGTTTACTAAAAGAGTGATCAGTGCGACCCACTGTGTGCCTTATGAATGCATCATATCATAAATATGTTAGAAATATCGTTATAATTCGTTGAAGAAATGGCCTTTATAGAAAGTGTTGCCACAAACTCAGTCGGTTCCACAAAAGTATTATTTCAGTCTACAAGCTGAAATGAGCAAAGGAAGGTGCAGAGAGACATAAGTAACACAGACGCCCTGTTCGTTTTTTTTTTTTTTTTTTTTTTCTGTTTTTGATTTATTGGCTTCATAGATAATGTGTTTCCTGTTTTTCTCCACTTGGTTCCATTTATCAGATCGGAAGCTGACACATGCGTTCTCTCTCTCCATGCTCTTTATTTCTTTTTCCAGTAATGGGTGATTGTTTTTGTGGCCTTTTTTTAATAGTTCACACTCTCCATGTGAGAACAGTGTAGAAAAGCTGTGCGCTTTGGAGGGGACGTTATGTACAGAGCCTTGTCTTAAATTCCTGAGCAGGGCCCTGTCATGATTCAGAAGTGTGTATCTCCCCCTCATCATCGTGACACAGCATACAGCACTAGCACACCCTTGCCAGGAAGAACAATGGCTCACATCATGCCATAATTTCCATAATTCCTTCATTCTAACTAGCCTGGAATGTCCAGAACCAAAGCTGAATCAGTTGCCAGATAGAGATTTATTTTTTGGGGGGCATAAAACCTGATTTTATGACAGAAAATTGTATTAAAATGTTATTTGTATGAAACAAAGCACTGTTGCCACCCCAAAGTTAATTATTTTCCTACTACAGCAAAGTCTAAAAGTGTTTTATTCCTCTTAGACCACAGCAATTTGCCAACAATAACGATTCTTTATTTATTAACGAAAGTCATGTCATGCTTATCAATTTATACTAGTTAGTTAGTTGGTTAGTTCCTGTTATCCCTGACCTTATTAAAGCAAGAAACAGTTGTTCCCTCACCAGCAAAAAAACCAAAACGAAACAAAAAAAACACACCTTGTCATGATACCAAGAAACCGCAAAGTGTAAACTCCTCTGTCCTGATGACTCTCCCATGTTGGAAAACTTAAAGTTACAGCTTTACCTCTGACTTTTTTACAAAGCGCTGACACTGGAGACTCCTTCCATAAACGTTAAATAAACATTTCCTTACAATTTCCTTAAAATTTATCATAACAATGACTGCACACATTTATTTTAATCCGTTTATGTGCAGTGTAAAGCATGAAAGCCGCAGTGAACGAGCCGTTACTATAGAAACAATGTATTACAGCGAACACATGAATATAAACTTGTTATTTGCATCTGCGCTACTGTCAAGCTAGCTGCTTGTTATAGAAAACTAATCAGTGCCTTTTGACAAATTCAGAATCCAGAATTCAACAGTGCAGTGGTTACTGTGGAACTGAACCATTATGTTAGAATTTTATGAGGTTTTACAGAAGAATTTGAATGAAAGCCCTATCAGAACAGGAAAATGGATAATACTGTGTAATACATTATGTAACTTCGGTGATTTAAATTTAAATTATGTTTAATTTTAGTATTCTTCCTGAATGATGTCCATTGAAAGTTTATCTGCTCCTAAAGACAAACAACCCTTCATAGTTGTGTGATAAGACAATAATGAACATCTCTCACGTCTCTTGGTTCACTCAGGCTCAGCCCTGATGTCTATTTTCAAAAGCAATTGAAAGAGGAAACTGCTTTACCACTTAAATTTCTCAGAAGCGATTACATACCACATCTGCATAATTACAAATGTCTTATTTTAGCCTGCATAACTTTAAAAACCATAACCATCCTGCGTCTTCAAATCCCTGTGAGAGGGAGAGACTCAAACCAGGATTTCTCCTCCCCTGAGTCATTTCGAAATAATGTGGGTGGGTCTGCGAGAGATTTTTAAAGAGCCTGGCACTGATGACACGCAGATGTGGGAATGACTGGGGGAGTGTATGGATGCTAACTGGAATCTGGAGAAAACATTTCAACTGTTTCAGGAAAAAGATAAGAAAGCAAGCCACTTTAATAGAGAAGAAAAGAAGACTGCTGATATTTCTGAAAAAAAAAAAAAAAGGTAAGGCTCTGTATAGTGTAAATGAAGAAAATCTAGAAGCATGAAATGTGAAGTGACACTGATTTAAAATATAAAATAAGCTGAATATTTTACAAAACGTTTGATAGTAATGGGTAACAAAGGTTGTACTGTAATTCACTAGGTCTTAATAGAGTTAAGACAATCTGATAAAATGTAAATGTTTATGCAAGAAAAAACAATCCAGGTCTGATTACAGTTATTATAATTAGCATTTTTTCATCATTGTTTCTCTGAAAATGAATGCTTTTATATCCACAACTGAAATTTTTAAAAACTAAAGGCAAAATAATGATGTGTGACGTGAACTCAGCTGGCTCTGTTACAGCAAAGTAATCTGCCCAGCTTCTTGATTGCAATCAAGATATCTTGTTTAGTTTCCTGTTTGCTGTATTTACCATGCCGGATGATCAGACATCCAATAACAGCCCCAAGCATTTACCGTGCTAGTTAGTTAGTAGATTAGCAGAAGAAAGCTGTGGACTGAAAAATAAAACGGTTTGAATTGTGGTGGAAATTCACTTGTAAAATGAGAAATCACTGAAGTGAGTATTTTATTCAATTAGCAATTGCTCACAAGCCCGGGTAGCCGCTCTGACCTACC
>CM040976.1:2307911-2363599 GCA_022985145.1 Pangasius djambal | reverse complement strand
TCCAACCAGTGTGAATCATCTTTGGGCAATCCTCCAGGAGGCTTGGAGTAATATATCAAGTCAATGTTTGAATAAACTGACTGCTCGGATGCCTAGTGTTGTCCCTTATTATCAATGCAAAATGGTCACTGACTAAAGAGGATTTATGCTGATATTGCCCAAAAACCCTATTTTGTTCAGGCGTTTCCAAACTTTTGGACGGCAGTGTACCTTATCTCAGAGTGCTACAAGGGCTGAGAAAGAAAACTGGAGTGTACATAGTTCCATTCATGAATTAATCATTTCATTCTTATTCCTATTCATTTCGTTAAAAAGGACACCGAAATCAATCAACACTCATTGTCATATTTGAACATAATGCCACCTCCTATCTTCCTCCCCATCTTCTTCCCATCATGTATCCCCATCTCATCTCGTCCACTGATTCTTGGTGTATGTTCTCATGGTCATAAAACTGCATACTACAGCGCTTTTACAACCCCTTGCCCCTGACCGCCTGGGCTGATTCACCAAACAGGGAAGTGGACCTCTGTACTTTCTTCCAAAAATATACCCTGATATACACCCTGAGATCATAAATTTCCTCATTTCTTTTCGCGATCTGTTCCTTCTCACATTTGAACTGCTGTGTGCACAGAACAGTTAGTATGTTGGTAATCTTAATTTTCTCCATAATGTGTTGCACATTGGCCACGCCCACACACACACACAAGTCCTCAGAGTCAATGTAACCTCAGGGAAGATGTATATATGCAAAAGTCTTAGGCACCCTATTTTGTTTTAGTACAAACTTTGTTATAGATTTTTATTTTCTGACTTCTACATTATTGATTCAGTACAAAAACATTTTAGATTCCAAACATTAGTTTTCCAGCACAAAATGAAATGTTACAGAAAAATGTTTGTATGTCAGTAAAGAAAGCAGCAGATTCCATAAGAGACACTTTTCAGACAAAAAAACAGAATGAAGGCTGCTGGGTTTCGCTGCAGAAATAAGAAGCGAGTCGACGGTCAAAGTCTCCAGAAGAACCGCGGCTGCTTCTGCAAGATGCTCAGTAACACTTACAGCTCATTTCCTTATCAAACTGCACACACTGCACCTGAGACTGCTGTTTTTTTTTAAAAGCGAAGGATCGTCACACCAAATGTCGACTTTGTTTCTTTTATTACTGTTTACTGCTCTTTATAGTATTTCTTTTAATGTAGAAACATTGAATTTCATTATTTTTGAAGGCATCTTTACTCTACAGCATTTCTTTGCATGTGCCTAAGACTTTTGCACAGTACTGTACATGGTTATATTTACTTTAGATTCTATACTTAATATCTATCTATCTATCTGGTATGTAATTATATTGTAAAATATCCACCTGAATATATAGAACAGGCAAAACAAATTTATGTGAGTAAAACAGACAGAAAGGAAATTACGACACTTATTAGGTCACTTGTTAGGTCCCTTCCTGCATAAAAATTCAATGTGTTCTGTTCTCAGTTACAGTGAAAAATTCTTAATAATAGTAGTGGACTGATTGATTGGCCTGTAAGCAGGGCCAATTGATTAAAACGCTTGAGCTCTTTTGGGATATTTAGTGCAGCAGAAATGTTCATATGTTAAGCAAATGTATAGAATTCCTACTGAATCAAGAATGGATACAGATGCTATTCTCAGAGGGTCTTAATGCTTTGTCTACAGAACCAACCAGATTTGAGATGTAATCCGCAAATTCCTAAAGACGTTTGGATTCAGAATATGGATTTAATACATATTTAAAGCCCAAATCATAAATTTCAGCCATGGTGACATTTTGTGGTTATATCGAATTGTCAAATGGTAGCACTGGACTTAATATCACGGAAAAATAATGTGCTTCCAAATCCAATTAAAGAACTGCACTAAGTTCACGTAACTCAACTATGAGTATGGCCTTTGTACTGGTCATGAAAATACCGAGAACATACTAGGTTTGTGTGGCATGATCAATAAAATAATGTGGTATATACAGTATATATTTTTAAGACTAAAGAGTTTACTTTATATTCGAGTTTATGGTTTATAGTCCAAATTCCTCCCTAAGTGTGCAAAAAATTCAATATATTTGCGCCAACACAGACAGCCAGTAGCACCTTTCCTGGCATATGGTGAAAAACAAAGAAAAATGAACAAAAACACATAATGCACATGCAACTTTTAGTATAATCCATATATTATATATGGGAACAAATCACTAAAAACTGTTCCTCTTTCCCTTTCAGGACTCAATGGATCTAGGACAATATGTAATTCTCTGCATTTGTGCTGTAAATGCAGCTGTCTGGGGATGTCCACTGCAATGCCAGTGCAACGACAAGGAGACTTCATGCAATGGATATGAAATTAAAGATTTTCCTTCCCCCATTCCCTTAAATACAACCTCTCTGTTAATTTCCCGTACTAACATCACCTCACTGAAACCAGCTAATTTTGAAGCATTCTCTGAGACTCTTACAGTGCTGACAGTGATAGATTCAAGGATAAGGGAGGTGCAACCTCACACCTTTGACAAGACTCACCATCTAATCAGCTTAACGCTTTCAGTAACTGAGCTATCTTCTCTACCAGAGGACCTATTTCAGAAATTGCAGCCACTCGAGAAGCTGATTCTGAGAAACAACAAACTAAATGCACTCCCTTCATCCCTACTTGCTCCACTTCCAGCCCTGAAATTATTAGACCTGAGGAAAAACATGCTGATGTCTATTCCAGAGGAGGCGTTTCGGACTCTGACTCACCTGGAGAACCTTGTGTTGGAGGAAAACAACATCAGGGAACTGCACTCAGGAACCTTCCTCGGTCTTCACCAGCTCAAGACCTTGTCCCTTAAACAGAACAAGCTGAAAGTGATCCCAAGCAATGTCTTTGAGGACCTGGTGAACCTTGAGTCCTTGCATCTGCAGAACAACGTCATCACACGCTTACCTGCAGGACTTTTCACACATCAACAGAAGCTGCAAAAGCTCTACCTCTCTAACAATGGGCTATCTTTCCTTCCTAAAGGTATCTTCTTGAACACGCCCAATCTACAGCATCTCTCACTTTACGCTAACCAGCTTCAGACACTGTCTCCCAACATCTTCGGCCCTATGCCAAGGCTCCAGGAGCTGTGGCTGTATGACAATAAGTTAACTCGTCTTGATGAAAACGTGTTCAGCAATTTAACTCATATGAAACTTCTAGTGCTTAGCAGGAACCAGATATCGTACATCTCTCCTGGTGCCTTCAATGGATTGACTGAGCTAAAAGAAATTTCTTTACAGACCAACCACCTGACGAGCCTCGATGAAGGAGTGTTCAGCGGTCTTCCTAATTTGGTTAACATATCGCTGAGAAACAACCAGATTCAGCACCTTCCTGGGAAGCTTCTCGATGGTCTCTCTTACTTAAAGCAGCTGGAGCTTCAAAATAATTCTCTACTCTATGTATCAGAGGAGCTTTTACACTCACTAACCAACGCTACCAATGTAGTACTATCTGAAAATCCCTGGAGGTGCGACGATGACATTGTACCACTTCGAGACTGGCTGTTGAAGTACCAAGATAAAGTAAATAATAGCAAATCCCTCAAGTGCTTTAGTCCCTCCTGGTTGAAGAACAACAGTATTATAAACCTTGAAAATGCCCACCTTCAGAGATCTACTGGATCCACTACTTCCAGCGAATCAGTTACTTCTACGGATAAAATGAAAACTCCTCCCACTCCTCTACCTAATAGTAGCACAACCGTACCTGCGGCTAACACCACATCACTCTCAGAGAACAAAGACCACACCAATGATCGATGGAACACTCACGCGATCATTATTGCTGTGGTTTGCACTGCAGTTATTGTGACTATCAGCGTCTGTGTTGTCTGCTGGAGGAGGAGCAAACGACGCGGCAGTCAAAATATAGACCACTGACCTTTTGAAGATTTAACCTTTAAATGGGGGAATTTCAGTGAACATTTTGTGAAAATGTAATCAACGTTATTACAACATTCAGGCCTTGATTCTCTAAGAACCCAAATAATGAGCACCAATCTACATGTACAATGGCGTACCCTTGTTTTCTACAATTAAAATGGCACATGTGAATATGGAATGATTGAGCTGACAGCACTGGTGTTTTGATATTACTCTCCGATATTACACGACCCTCTGGAAGCCCTGCCGCCTTTCCCCCTCGCTTCACATTAGCAATCTTTCTTCCCGTCTCAATTTTCTTGCTTCAAAGATGCAGGATTCTCGCTTGCTGTCAAGGTAGAGGGAGAAAATCATGAGTTCTGAGCTCATAAATGTAACATAAAATCTTTTAATAGACGAGTATATACTTCAGCTAACTATTTTAGATTATGTTTTTCCTATCAATAGTGGTTGTAAATTATTTTTTGAAAGTCCTCACAAATGGATTGGGAAAAGGATTCCCATATCTTACAAAACCAAGCAACACACCATAGTAATTTCATTATAAAAAGATTCTTTTAATGAGCAGCTGAAATTTCCAGCTTCCTTAAATGACTTTTACTGATTTTACTGACTTTTCTTGATTTCAATATTTTAGTTTTTTTGCTCAAAACAATTAACATAATTAAAATAAATTGATTTGAGTGTTTGGATGAATATGGGTAATGGATTATGTTGTGTACTTCCTGTTTGCTTTGCGTTATTTTGTAAAAAAGGAACGCAAAGTGAACTTTGCTGGTAACACGTCAGTATATTGTGAGAGTGTATATACTGTATAAGGCATAGCTAGCGTATATAGCAGTTATTTGGCAACGCTAATCAACGTGTCAATGCTAATTTAGTATTATAATGTTACGTTCCTGTTTATATAGGTTTGTAGTTTGGAACTCTTTTTGACACACAACCAAGAGCTGTCAATTATGAGGTTTAACCTCTGTATACTGTATGTCTTGTGTTGTACCGCATTACTATTTGATTGTATATTATTATGTAATTCTTTATTTCTGTTCAATTCTTTATTTATTTTCACCATTCACCAATGGGGGGAGTTTTTCTCTCAATAAGTTTTTATCCTGGTTAAATAAAGGTTACATACATGCATACATACATACTTTCCTGCCAAAAGTCGAGAGCACAATAATAAAAATATACAAAAATACAATTCTCGTCTATCTTCACTCTCTGGATCCTGCAAACTTTTGCGCTCGACTGCAGTTCACTTTCCCTGACCAATGAGAATGCATGTAAGTATAGGAACGACTTCACTGGACAAAGTCTGAAATGAATTCTGATTGGCTTCGTGTTTTCGGCAGTGTTGCTCCTGCATGCGAGGAAAATGTGCCCTTTAGGATGTCTCTATAGTATAAAAAAATCATGAATTAATAAAATAAAATACTCCTCTGTGTGTCACATGTCTATTAGCTAATAACTGTGTATATAGCTAAATAGTTAAACCAGCAGGTAGTGTGTGATTCCCACTTGTGCGTTATTACTAGCAGCCTAGGGGCTGTGAGCCAGAGAAAGATGCTGATACAAATACAACACAACACAGTGCAACACAACACAACGCGACACAACACACTCGCTTTGAACTTGAACTTGAACTTGAACTTGAACCTGAAGGAGCTGTGGAAGTGGCGCCACCTCGACAGGTGAATTAAAGAACAGGAGAATAAAAGAAGCACAAAGCTTGGTCTCTCTCTCTCTCTCTCTCTCTCACACACACACACACACACACACACACACACACACACACACACACACAGGAACATCAGTGACATTTCCAGGGCCCAGGCCCTATCTATTTTTTCCCCTCTGTCTTCATGTCACACCATTTTCTTGTCACGTTACCTAAGTCACCTCTTCTATGATTCGTCTCTAGATTTGGACTTGTCCGGTGCTATGCTATGTTGTGCTACTAAATATTTTATTTTTATTGCCATTGAAATGAAAATACCTTCCTTTCCTGCCTTTGTGCCTTCTCTTTCACCCTTTAAGTATTCATTTCATGTTTCCAGCCCTCTGTGCCCTTGACCTTTTACATTCTTGACATTCGAATGAGCTGTGCTAGGAACGCACTTTGCACCTTACACGTGATCAACATACGCACTTCACATACGCAGTTCAATTTGATTTATGTAGCGCTTTTAACAATAGACATTGTCACAAAGTAGCTTTACAGAAATGTGGATGTAGGTTTAAATTTATCCCTAATGAGCAAGCCAGAGGTGACTGTGGCAAGGAAAAACCTCCTGAGACCACATGAGGAAGAAACCGTGAGAGGAACCAGACTCATCTGGGTGAACAGGATAGTGCGATTATGAGCCATTTTTGGATTTCATTAGAGTTTTAACTACAAGTCTATAGTATCCTAATGAATTTACCGACTGTTCAGTGACTGGGACTTGAGTGTAAACTGTAAACTGTTTACATAAGTGTGAAGCTAAAATGTCTCTGAGGCCCTCTACTGGCTGGCTGCAGTACAATTTTTTAAAAATCATTTTCACATGTATAGTTGACCTTGTTATCTCTTCCAATTCTTCCTTACGATAAATGCGTTTTGTAGGAGTTATTTGATGATAAATAAAAGGGCGTGGCTGATGAGGTGATCGACAGGTTTGGGCGGGACAATCGAGCCTCATGAACGTGCACACACTTTCCAACATGGACCTGGAGCTCTCGAAAGTTCTGTAGCAAACCCAAGTCCTGTTCTGCTGTAATACCAGTAATAACAGACCCTCAGCGGGGAATTCTGTGCAACTTTTTTGGATATGTAGCTCATTTTCATGTCCAAGCTCGCTGTACTGATATGATAACCAGCAAACAAAACGTGAGTGATCGAAGTGATAAAACAACGAAGGCTTAAACCAAGGCAGCTAACACTAGCTAAATTTCAGAACAATTTACTATTAAATAATAATAAAAAAAAAAAAATCCCAGTACAATACCAGTACGTCTTTTGGTGGCATGTTACAGTGTTTCATATATTTTCATATATAAGTTGAGACACATTTAAGGATTTTTGTTTACATCAGCCACATGGGGTCAGTGTTGGTGTATTAATGTGTTACTGACACACTGCCAACTGTTTGTGAACTAGGAACCCCCACACGCCGAGATGTCCAGCTACATGCGTGCGTAAGTAAATATCATCGCCCTAATTAGCTGATATCTTTAAGCTTTTGCACAAAATACAACGATGAGATGTTCAGGGTTCACATCCAGGAAGCAACCAGACACGTTGGTGGTTAACGCTTCAGTATATGGGGTCACATATTCATCATTAATTATGTACATAGTCATTATTAGTGAATAACAGCGGTTATCTGTCAGCATTATCAGTGTATTAATGCTTTATTTAGTGTTCTTACCTTATTTGTATAGGTCCTACCTTCAGGAAGTGTCCATGAGCCTTAATGTAAAGCATTACTAATATTTCAATGGCTTGAGATACACTCATATGAAACAGAAATCATTTCATATTTCTATATATGAAATATTGGGGGGGGATTAATATTTCTATTATTAATGGAAACCAGTCATGCATTTTTAGTGTTTTTAGAGTATTACTGTCCCAATATTTATGAATTTTGCATTCACAGATCACATACGATCAGGAGCCATCCTTTCTGAAGTTTTTTACGCTCTTTACACAAGTAAGTCTTGTGTCTTAACTTTGATTTTACGGTCATTTTACTAATCATTGGTAAATCATAATTAGTGATTTTAAGTTTCAATAAGCAGACAAAAAAAAAGGACCTCTTAGTGTATACGACCTGCTCCTTTAATATGACTTCGCTTTACTGTGTCAGTTTTGAGAAATTTCAGAAAGATGGCTTTTGGGAAACTGGAGCCAGAGCAGTTTACAGAAGAATGGAGGGAGAACATGACGAAGATTAGAAATGAGCAATTAACGTGTTACACGTTCATTCAGCATTGTGATACATTAACTCTAACACATTTCTCACTAAAATATCGATTCTGGCTACAAGAAAGCTGGTTCTTTGTACAGATATGGTTCCTTAGCATCCAAAAAATGTCTACTTTGTCAACCCTGAACCCTAATGGCTCTAGATTTGACCTTTTTTATCGTCTAAAAAAAGGTCGGGCAATATTATATTTGATTTACGCAGTAGTGATCTCATAACAAGAAATAGTAAGCATTTTGCCCATATTTAAGATATTTTTGCAGTAAGGATGCAAAAGCAGTCAGGAAAAAAAAAACAGACTGTGAGATGTTCTATCAAGGAGAAGAAATGAAAATGCTGGGAGTTCGCACAGATTAAATGATTACAGCTAAGCACATGTTTCAAGGGACATCAAAATGCAGGAGGCGCAAATTTATCTAGAAACCCAGATCCAGACCTCTCAGTGTTCTCAGAGTCATTAGAGTTGTTTTAAATTCAGTAGACTGGGATAGACACACACACACACACACACACACATAACCACACACACACACACACACACACACACCAAGCCAGCTCAGCTGATAATCGGCACAACTGTTCATATTTTTACACTTTACACTTTACACTTTTTACACTTTATTTTTGGTGTTTATTTTCGTTTCATTTATTTAATCATTTTATATACATTTATTCACCTACCAGAGTAAATCATGTCGAGGTCACACAAACCTAACATGTGATAAATCACATGATTCACATTCTGAACTGAGATTTTAAGACAATGTTATGCTTCATACGTCTTCTTCACACGTAGTGCATGCCATTTTTTTTTTTTTCCCTACATGCGATTTTTCACATGAACTGTATATTCTTACGTTAATTAATTCACTATTTTTTTGTAACTTGTAGGGCACGTGGGTTTATTTTCATGTGATCGACTCCAGCATTATTCACATGATATCATGTGGCTGTTGTTTTTTTTTTGTTGATTTTTTATTTACACGCGCAGATTCAGAGCGTAACCTAGTGAAATGCGTGCGTCTCACATATAATCACTTATTCATCCAAAAATTACAATCATATCAAGTGTATGTGATTTTTCCACAAGATTAATCACAGGAGGAAAGCTGTATGAAGGGAACTTGAGCTGGAGATTTAATAAATCATCACCAGGAGGGGGCATGACAGTATTTTACAACACTGACTCACACGTTATACTCAAAGATGACTGAGAAAAAAATCATCAGCGAAAACGTTCACACCGCCGTCCAGCTCTCAAACTGCTACACGCGTTTACATTTGAATATTATGATTTTTTTTCCTTTTTTTTTTTTTTTTTTTTTTTTTTTTTTTTTTTTTTTTTTTTTTTTTTTTTTTTTTTTTTTTTTTTTTTTTTTTTTTTTTTTTTTTTTTTTTTTTTAAATATGTAGACTTTAAATCTCCGAATCCTCTTTGTGCATGCCATTTGCATGGTTCAGATGGTTTGCTCAGTGATCTCCTGAACAATAAACGACACTTAACCCTTTCATGCATAAATTACGAACCATATCCGGATGGTTACGGTTATACTGCTTACTAATCTCATACGAATTCATTCTTAGGTTTTCTGAAAAAATCACTCGAAGCAGCTGAAATAACAGGCATGAAAGGATATCAGAGATGTAAAATGATGAAAAAACAAAACAAAACAAAACAAAACAAAATATATATATATATAATTAGACCTTTTTGTATAGAAAGCTTAGCTAGAAATGCCTGAGCAACACTTACAAATAAAAAAAAAAAAAGAATAATGATTTATTTACATCTCATATTAATTCTATATTTTCCAAACCAGCATTATATCATCAGTGTGTGACATTCTGGTGTATTAGATATCTTATTTATTACTTCGCTTATTTAATCCCTGCTTATAACATGCTAATAATCAGTATCAGTGTCAATAGTTTAGCCATAGAATTGTGCACATCCTGAGATCAGTTCAATACTAAGTGGGTTATTCCTTGGACGTGGTGCCTTTTGGAACCTAACCTTGATGTATTTTGGTTTTTGTTCAAAAAAATGGAGCCGTTTCAACATTTCAAAGGCCAATTATAAGTCGACTGCATCCTCACTGAGACAATATCTTTCATATGGGGCTTGGGGGTGGTGGTGGGGGGGAATACTTTTGCAAGCAGCATTTACAGTGTGTTTGCAATGAAGATACTGACGTAGGAAGAATATGTGTATGTATCATCTGTTTTTCAGACAAGTCTGATCAATTCCAAGGGGGTCGAATACTTTCGCAAGCCGCAGTATATATGCACGCGCGTGCTTTCTGTTCTTCCAAATAAATCACCGACGTGACTTTTACGTGTTATGTGTTTACAGGTTATGCTTGTATGAAGCACACGCATAACAGAGTGGAAGATAACAGGGTGGAAATACTGATGCAAGATGAGCTCAGCAAAAATCAGCAACGGTGGCCGTGAAAAACAAAACAAAACAAACGAAAAAGCGAAAAAAGGCTTGAAAAAGTATAGCTGGGTGATATGATGATATGGTATTGATATTGTGATAAATTACGTCACAATACACTTTTTTTTCCCCTGAGATGTTACGTGTACTGCAATATCTATTACATTGAATATATATATATATATATAAATCCTTCTTTTCAGTGGTCATTTATTTACATACGGTACACAGTATCCACAAACACATTTCTAAAAAAATGTTATTATAAATTTCAACACTGTTAGCAAACCCGTATATCGTCATACGTATGATGTAGCTTGAGAACCAGCCTTCGAATATTGTGATATAATATTTTAATCATATCGCTCATCCGTGGATTGTGGGCTAAAAGTACAAAAACGCGTGAAATACAAATTAAAATAAAATAAATATCAATCATTATATTGAAAAATCATAAAAATCATAACAGGGCCAAGAGGTCTTATAATATATAAGTTATATATATACTTTTATATATATATATATATATATATATATATATATATATATATATATATATATATATATATATATATATATATATATACTCAAGTTATCATTGAGTTTTAATATGAAATGACATAATTGCATTCAGTGAAATTGTATATTAATACATTTGTTTAAACCTGCAATAAAAGTAGGACTAGATTTAGAAATGTAAGAGCAGTCTAAACGATGTGTTACAGTAAATACGAGATGTTTTTCTCCAGCGACTGACCCCGCTAATGACCCAGATATTATGCACAGGGTTTATGCGATGGATTAAACAGACTCCGTAGGACTGATTTAGATGTTCTTGCTCTAAAGAGAGCCATGAGCTCACATCCAGCAGTCACTGTGGTGATGAGTGCTGGTATTCAGTAGCCATGGGGAAGCCTACGCAATGCCTGCATATTTCATCCAGACTTGGCCAAATGAAAGGAATCGAAAGTTCTAGCGGCTCGGCTGCAGCCGAACGCTTACATTTTGTGATGCAAATGACATGCACAAAGAGGCGTTGGGAGATTCAAAGCCGAAATTGATTAATTAAATTATTTCTGGTGAGTGAGGTAAAAGCATGCGGGGCTCAGAGTATCGCAAACAGAATTCGGAGTGTCTCTGAATAAAAACGTTAAGAAATAAACCTAAAAAAAATAAAATAATAATGTCTGATTCGACATGAACAAGATGAAATAGTAACGAAACATTGAGGGTGTTAATATTCACAGAAGTTCCTTTATTATTCCACGTCACAAAACGTGCCAAAAGGCCTAGATAAAATGACAAAACAACACCAGTTCAAAAGTTTGTATCCCCTTTTGGAAACATGCTATAAATATTCTCTCTTAGCTCTTCTCTTGGCAAAAAAAAAATATATATATATACATAAGAATCCTATTCTTATTAGATAAATAGTTCAATAGAGGTACATTTTCCTGTTTACCACTTTAAAAACCTTCGGGTGTAAACGTTGGCACTCGAATATAATGAATCGTACCAGTTTAACATCTACGCTGGCAATAAGGATCTGACAGTTTTGCGATTTTATGATTTGGAGCTTAGTAAGATCAAGGCAGATACGACCTTTCCACTTTATATTTTCTTTCTTTGAGTCTTATTGTTATTATTATTATTGTTTTATTCCTTTCTTCTTCTTCTTCTTCTTCTTATTATTATTATTATTGGCAAGATATCGATATGACGGTTAAAGATCTATAATGACATTTCTTGAAAAAGAGATGCCATTGACGTTAATTTGCAGAAAAAGAATGATTTCCTACATAAACAGAAACAGTGATGCCATCAAGAGGTAAACTAGATGTACGAGATGGCCGTGACATGTAGGAAGAGATCATTGAAGTGAGCCAGCATCCGTACATAGTGACAGATCCGTCTCTGTATTGAGTTTGTCCCGCTTCTATTGCTAAAGCTAGTTAATGTCTGCCCAATTAACCAATTTACAGTGCTAATTCTGATCCCCTGAGGAGAGGTTAAGGAGCAGGAGCAGAAGCAGGAGCAGGAGCAGGGCCTCCCTCTGGCTCTTTGCCACCCTGTCTCGCAGCCTGAGGACTAATTGAGTTATCATATCAACAAATCTCTCATCAGGGGCCCGTGCCTGACACCAGCAAAAAGAGAGGCCAGCCAACGACTAATTTCCAGCAGCAGGACGCTGCAGCTTGCCTGCTAGGAGGCATGAGGTGTACCTGCAGTCTCCACTCGAGTTGTACTCTCTCTCTCGCTGTCTGTATGTGTCCCACTGAGAAAGATCTCATGCTGAGGAATCACAGAGTGGCGTGTTCCCACTGGAGGGGGGGAGGCTTGATGGCGTCCATGATGAGTATTTCGAGAAACATGCACAAAGAGGCAGCAGACACAATGCAGTGGCCATGCTGGGTTCAGAGAGGAACAGAGGGACCCCCTGGAGTCCAGAGAGGGGACTCGGGGTCAGGGGTTTTAGGGCTGGAGTGGTGCATCTCTGAGAAGGTTAATGTACTGGTAATGTGGGGTCAGAGGACAGGGTGCGCGCCTGTACATCATTCATGACAGCGGCTCACAACAATGTCTGAGGAAATGGGCTCTCGTGGGGAAAGCGCCACACTTTGAAGTTGGTTACATCACATAAGGTTGGTGTTCATAGGGCTACATAAGCCCTTCATGACATAAACATTTACCAAATCTAATTACAACCGGCCTCAGCTGTCATAAAGTCTCATCACTTCACTAATGCAACGTCGTCAACACCGGAGTCAAGTGACAGAACATAAGATTGTGTTATAACACTATAACGAACTGACATTAGAACATCATGATAACTAACTTCGTAGCTTGCACTGTGCACTTCTGGCACATCCGAGGCACATTCTGGTCATAACATGACGTAAACCATTTAAGCCAAATCACTGGCTTGATAAAATATACACAACTCATCAATAGGGTGTCATGGCATTGTCATAACTATTCATAACAAAATAAACTTATAAATTAAACTATATTTAAGAGCCAGGTCAAATATACATAACTGTGTCATAATGCTGTGGCATTGCTATAATGATTATCATTATGTAAATCTGACATTACAGTACAACAACAGTACACAGAGCTATGCTAAGTCAGTTGTCATGATGTTTTAATGAAAGTCAGCCCAGAAAGTGCCATAACAGCCTTATGTCTTATGTCAGCCTTATGTCGACATTTGTGGTGGTTTATGTCAGGTATGTGGGGCTTATGTGTGGGTCATGTAGTCATACAAACACCATTCTAAAAGTGATGTTCACTTCAGCCTCTATAGATGTTTATGGAGGTTCATTACATTTGTCACAAATGTTCTTATGTAGGGGTTATGAAGCCCTATGAGCACTCTTAAGTCAGGTGTTACCGGAAACACTCTATATACTTGTATATTTATGTTTTGTTGAGTTTATGATAGAGCTTATACAGGAGTCATGGAGCACTACAAAACAACATACTTAAGTGATGTTCACTTAAGCCTCTTTTAATGTTTATGTATGTTTATGTCACCTTATAGAAAGGGCTTATGTAGGAGTCATTCAACCCTATGAACCCCATTCTCAAGTCATGTTCACTTAAGCCTGTATAAACACTTATGTATGTTAATGTCAGTTGTCAGAAAGGCATATGTAGGGGTTATGTAGCCCTATGAACAATGCTCTTAAGTCAGATTTTATCTGAATCACTTACTTTACAATGCTAATATTAGCTGTTTGATGTAGCCCTGGAAGGTTCTTATTTGCCATAGCAGTGGGGGTGGTTTGTGGTTCAAAAGAGTTATAACCACTGTTATACTGACTACTGAGGCTTAAGTGAAGCCTTACCACTTAAGAATGGTGTTCATGGGTCTCCAAGACCCCTACATAAGCCATTTCTGACAACGAGGAGGAGTCATGTAGCCCTATGAACACCACAGTTAAGTGGTGTTCAGTTAAGCCTATTTAAATGTCTGTGTAGGTTTATGGCAGTTGTAAGAAAGGACTTATGTGGGGGTCATGTATCCCTATGAACACCATTCTTAAGGCTTGTTCACTTAATCACTCTATATACAGTATGCTTTTGTTGAAGTAGGTTTATGTCCGTTGGCATTTAGGGCTTATGCAAGAGTCATATAGCATTTAATTAAGCCTCTATCGATGTTTATGTATGTCAGAAAGGACTTATGTAGGTGTTATGCAGCCCTATGAACACCATTGTTAAGTCCTTTGTGTTATGTGAATCACTTATTTTTATAAGTCCAATATTAGCTATCTGGTGTAGGCCCGGAAGTTTATTATTTAGCATGTCAGTGAGGCAGTTTGTGATTTAAGAGAGTTATAAGCACTGTTATGACCACTGAGAATAATAACCTGAGCAACTAACTACCCCAGAGAGGTTATGTCCTCTGCTTTGTATGACTAATTCTGCAGATATTAATCAGTGACGCTCATCTTTCTCCTGCATGGAGACGAGTCGTGTTTATGTTCCCCTGGCTGATGGTGCATGTGGGTATGCGGCTGTGAGTTCACTGAGTGCAAAGACAAGATAAGAAGATAGAGATGTGCCCTAGAGCATGTCCAAATGTTTGACACAGCTTTTCACTAGCTGCCCTGCTCTATCAGTTTAAATCCCACTGGTACCCACAGGGCTCCATCTGACCTCCGGTTCGAAAAAAAAAAAATGATAAATATCATTCCCCTTTTAGAACGATCCATCATTTGGATTAATGGTGTTGTGACATTATTACTGTAAATATTTTAATTTCAGCACATGTAAACTAGCAGGAGAGGCGGTTATGTGGAGGTTCAGGGTTGCCAGAATCGACCAGTTTAAAACCTTCACTTTTTTTTTTAGATTTTGAAATGCTAGAACTTCACTTGTGGTTGAGATACGTGCAAAAGAGAAACACATTTCAGTTCAGGAAAGTCTGAGTTTTTCAGTATATTAGTGTCAAAATCTCAAAAAAGGGTTTTCCCAGGCTGCTCACATAGATCTGCACTTCTAATAAATTCAGGTAAGGAACTAGAGTCTTCTTTTTTTTTTTAGAAGATCGTAAGTTTAACACTTCTGTCTTATAGCTGTGTACTAACTTCTCCAAAACTATGACGGTCTTGCATAGCAGTGGGCTTCTCTTTTCTTGAACAGATGTATGGGAGTAAAAAAGGGCACACATATATAGTGAAAGCTCGATTTGGGGGTGTGCAGAGACAGCATGACCTTTAACCTTCTCACACACATTATTCCAGTTATATGGAGGTCAGTGGAGCAGCGATGGCTGCCTGCTGATTCCGACAATGCAGCGCTTTCCATGAGCCACGTCTGGCAGAAAGACCCCCTGGAGCTCCGGTCACTATCCGAAGGCCTTTCAGCAGAGCGCTACCAAGCCACAGAGAAGGTCCACGACTGGGGGAAGGAGAGGAGAGACAGAGGGATGCTTAGCAATGAAGAAGATATCACAAGCAACAATGGACTCCATCTTAATTCACTACACCATCGCTGGCATTTTGGCAAAAACAAAAATGTTTTCCTAACACTTCCTATGAATCAAATATTCATAAGTGCATTTATAATGTCTTATACAGCATATATAATACTATAGGTACATAATACATAACTATAATGGATTATAATGCATCTAAAACACATAGATGCTAATGTTGTAATGCACTATAATGCTCTTGGAACTTGTTTAATATATAATACAGGAAGTTATAGTGCATTATAGCACACACCATAACCTGTACTTAACACATAATAAAGCATTATGCCAGGTCATGTGGTCATGTGAAATTCTATTTTAGTAAACACATACCATACGAAGCATTATAAGGTCTTTTTATGTACCGCTAGAGATATCATACCATTTCTAAAGTGTTATGAATGTAACTAAAAGTCTTTTACGAACATTTATACAGACTGTTACATGCTGTTACACCTCCTCATGTTGCCCCAAGTCACTTACCCCACCCCTAACCCTAACCCTTCATATCTTTTCATACAAATTGAGTCGTGTGAATTGTTGCAAGTCGGCGAGTGTGAGATGATGCTACTCTGATGATCATGTGATCCTGGGTGGCCATCTTGCCAAACAACAAATGGGAAAAGTCTGTATACTGTACTGCGTATGCAGTTAGACCAACGTTGTCTATTGTACACAGACTGGAAATCCAGAATATTCCTGGGTGAGTAATATAAAAACAGTTTATTTTCAAAGTAATTCTAATGAACTAATGATGCAGATCTTACTCACAGCTAACATGGGCACTTTACTATAACGTTACTTTTATTTAAAGGGTATCTACATTGGGCGTTCATAATATATTCATAAGCATTGCATAAATCTTTGATAAAGAAATGTTGGAGCATTTATGGCGGATGTATGTCAAGACATTAAAGGTGTTATGTAATTTATAACCTTTCTTTAGATAGAAGTGGTAATAATTTTATGAGTAGTTATGAACGCTTTTGCATCCTTATCTTGAACGTTATTCGTTTTCTTTTACTAACAGAACATTCATGACGCTTCATCATATCTATTTATCAAGTATCTATTCCATCCCTAGTCATTCAGGTGACATATAGGCTTTTTAAGTAAGTATAGTTGTAAAAAAGCTATACAAAGGCCTTCATAATAGTGTTATAAAGTGAAAAGTTTCATTCCTTTCATGGGGGCATGAAAGTAATTTACTGATCTGATATTCAATACTATTCATCATAGTTTTTAATACAAATAAATCCCTACTTTAGTTCAATACCCAACTCCAGGCACTTATATGAACTGAATACAGTAAATATACTTCCTAAATGGTAACATGACTTAATAGAAGATGTCTCAAAGCTTTACGAAGGTTCTGTTAGTGAACACAAACAAATCACAAGCAGGATTACAAACGTAACGAATACAAAAAAGACAAACTCACATACCTATATAAAAACATTAACGTCACCTTTTGGTGTAAATCCTCCAGCAGTGCGTTATCAAAGTTTCATGCAGTGCTTATGAAACTCCAGTGTAGGTACCCTTCTAATAAAGTGTCGCCACCGTGGGTACTGGGTAACGGTTTAACTTTTCAAATTCTTACGAATTTACAATTAGATCTGGATGGAGCCCTCTGTTCGTCTAGAGACACGAATGCTTGTAAAAACCCTGCTCAATAAAGCATTAGACCCCCTCTTCAAACCCCCTTGGTGGTCGTTTCTTTAGCGTGCCAGTGAACCAGGTAGTAATGTTCATTACCCAAAGCCGGAGAGAGAGAGAACCAGATTACCTCTGTCCACGCCAAAAGAAAACGAGAACTCTATTAGAGATGGCTGACCTGCAGTCAATGTTGGGTAGGTGAGCAGGGGAGCAGCTTGCCCTCTGAGACGGTAATCTCTTGGATTTCTCTCCCTATGGTGCTCTTCATGTCCATTTCTCTTCCGGGTGGATGACAAGAGCCGTAAGCTCCTTAACACTGAATTACCCTTATTGCGGGGCAATCATATCCCTCTCTCTATTAGTGACCTCCTGTTCAGTCTCAGCCACTTCTGATGAAGTGCCTTTAATACGCATATAATCAATGTTTCATTGAGCCTCAATGGCTTTTCATTAAGGAGTTACTCACTGTGGGGATTTTTATTGCATTCTTGCTCACAAGGATAAGAAGCTGCTAATGCGTTTCTCGAAACAGCAGTGCTACGAGACAACTAAACCCCTGAAAGAAATTATAACGGGACACGATAAGGGCAAAGCAAAGGTATTAAAAAATGCTTTAGTTCGGATAGAAGATGAAGGAAGGCAAGTAAACTAACTAATGATGAGGATTAGCTGGTTTTTATGTAAGAAATAAGACACGTGGGGGCACAATGGTGTGGGGAAGTTGATTATTTTCCTATAACATCATATCCTGAAGTGTTTTAATGTAAAGAATAATTTAAAAAAATAAATAAATTGAAGTACTACACATCATACTTTTTTTTTTATCCATTTATAGTTACTTGTGGAACATCTACAAAACAAGTTAGTTCCTTTTCTCACTTACGTTATAACAGCTCTAAGCAATCGTTCCCTCACTTTTTTCTTTCTCTTTAAGTTAATAAGACATAAAAACTGCAGATTGTCTTGTTACCAAGAAAGTATAAACACTTCTGTCCTGACCAATCAGAATCCAGAATTCATGAGCACTGTGGTATAATGGTATAAAAGACAAGTCTATTAAGTGGAGTTTTCACACACACACACACACACACCCACACTTGTTACTCATAAAGTTTATACTGCAACCACAAATCCCCCTTTTTTGTGGAGAACTAAATGAAGGAAGCTGCATGTGGTGGCCACAAATACGTTATTACCTGAGTGGCGCATCATTTCAGTTAGGGACACTTTGGACATGTCCTCACCTGAATTTATCCCAACTATTATTAAAAACGTGTAGCAGTAGTTATATTCTAATGCTTCAAGGTCTTTCTCTCCTGGGTTGTTTCATTCGTTTGTTTCTCCGTAGAGGTATTATTGCACCTAGTGGTTCAAAACTGGGAACTGAAACAAGCTCTAACAGAGGCCCATTGGGGAGGGAGTCACGCTGCCCCATGCTCACACTGTGAAGAGTTTCAGGATGAGGAGCAGCGCACAGGACAGATAATGATAGGGTTGCCGGGATCATGGATTTTCGGCAAAACTGGGATAGTTTAAAAACACTCTGCAGCTGCAACAAACTCTTGTTTTATAGCAAATAGATTAGGAAAGGAAAAGTTTACGAATGGGAAAGTAAAAGAGTGGATAATGTCCATACATGAGGAGTGCATGTGCACCACGGTGACCTTGTTTCCACATGCAAAGGAGAAAAAGAAGATAAATGGGTCTCTCTTTTCCAATACTGGGATTTTTTTGGGGCTAGTTTCATGTCTTTTGTGTGGTTTTGACCCTGGTTAATGATATGATTTCCTCTCTTTGAGTCTTGCTGGTGATGAGAAACACACCTGCTGATGACTGTAAATAGTTGACTCTCGACTGTTTATTACAGGGTTACTCTAAAAATTCACTAGATAGCAGCCTATAGCATAAGTCAAGTATGACGGCCTCTCGAATTCTGTGACTTCGACCAAAATCTGTGGTCATGAGCTGCTGCTGGGATTCTGTTAGCTCCTGAAAAACAAAGCCAAAAGCGCAAGAGCTTATCTTCTTACTCACCATTTTACAGTGATGTTCAATGTCAAATTGTATGAACGTTAAAGCTTTGGAAGCTGATCTGAGAGATAGCTGGACAGAGTAAAGGACTAAAGGACTAAAGCACTGCCGCTAGTTTTAAACTGGTTTAATCATTTAAGGATGAGCTCCTAAAGTCATGCCTACCTATAAAGTATTGTTTCCTTCTCATATTGCTGAGAATAAACTGTGGCAATATGGGCCTTTTTATGTGAACCGGCTCCTCCAGGCTGATCACATGGTAGATCATTAGATCCATCTGATCCAAAATTACCCAGATTAGAAAATCTGAATTTGACATATCCTATCCCTGGCATGTGACTTGTGCGACTCAATGCGGTGAAAGAAATCAGCACTATACAACAAATCTATCACATTTTAAACAGAATGTTTATTTCTCTCTGTCCTGCCGCTTTTCTTTCTTAATTACAATATGTTCGTTCACTAATAGGATTGTCACCCACCAACGACTGAAGGCTTTAAAGAAGTGCTTTCCAGCTGAAATGTGCCTTTGAGCCGTGATTTTCCAGGGCTTTCCTGCTTCACTTTTAAAGCTCGATCCAATTCTCCAGCCCTTTCATTGTAACTGGGATACAAATCCATGTCATTGAAGCAATCAGAGGCCCACAAGGAGCATGAAAAAGCCACATTACATTGTTATATTTCTGGAGGAAGCACTTTGGCTTCATTCTGAGCGGGCAGTCTGTCCGTCAACCTGCCAAAAGCCTCGGTTACTAGGATTCATCATAAAGAACATCGCTTCATACCAGCCAGGCTAGCTCTTAAGCTTGCTTCCACTAACTGCCAGAGAAGCAGCTCCAAGAAAAATCTCTGAAAAAAATGAAGGCCAGGGATGTACTTGAATCATTTTTCATTTCATATCCCTTCTTCTCTTTCTAATTGTGCATAGTAGCTCTCTTTCTTCATCTCATCGTGCCATTGAATGCGAGCGATAAGCATCCCAGCCAAAGGCTACTAGCGTGTTTTGGCTCTGCTGGATCCTGTACCATCCGCCCTTCACTGGCTTTCCACAAAAGACACACATTTGCCAGCCTCCGCAGCAATGCCGGGGAAAATCGCATTCCCACATTTCCTAGCTCAACCCCGAGGATCTTTAGTAATGCTTCAGAAATAGATAAGATGAAAAGCAAAAGCAGAGACAGATGTGCAGCAAAGGGAGATCTGAGAACCCTGTGGTCTCCACTGATACTCGTTACTTTAATAAGCTTGGTGTGTATGTGGGGTGGCATTATAAACTGCAGCCCAAACACTCGCATGACTAGAACGGATTAAAGTGTAGGAGCAATGCTGAAGTTTGTGATAAAGATTTCTCAATTTATCAGTTCAGCTTACGTTATGTAGATAATCATGTAGGAAGTCGTCCGAATGGCATGTGTTTCGCATTATGGACATTTTAGAGGGAGCTGAAGGATGGCGATTAAGTTGAAAAGTTTCAGCAGTGTGTATGGGGGGAAAGTTACACATATTCAGAATCGGGTTACGCACATGAGTATGGTGATTTTCTGGGCTTCACGTTCAGATAATGCAAATGACCTGCATACAGTTCTCTGAGATTGCCTCTAAGTTTGTCTCCTCCGATGTCCTCCATGCAAAAAAAAGAAAAAAGGGATGATTCAATTAATTAATTGGAATTCGATTCAATTAATTAATAGTGTACTATATTTAATATTGATCTCACATAGAAATTCATGGTGTTTTTGAGTATATTTACAGCCCAGTTTTTAGCATGACATACTGTGGTTCAACTCGCCTTAATCCAGCTCCTCTCTCGAGCTGATACTGTGCGAGGAAAGCTCAGAATCGCATGCGACGGAGACATGCTTTTGTTTCAGTCAAACTTGCATGCGTAACTCCCAGTGACTTCTGAACAGAGCTTCGGTCTATAGTTACATCTGAGTCCTGAACTTATGCGTGGAATTTCGGCTTTAAATCCTTACTACGTGGTCTTAACTCAACTCTGAGCGAACAAGCTTGACAGCTCTGATACGCAACTGGAAAGGATAAGATGATCAAATTTTATAAGGGTCTCAACGGTCCAGCAAAAGGAGAAGCAATCATTCGAGGGACTGATAGAAAGCAGCCCGCCTTGCGGACGTGGCTGTTTTATGCATCACTTTCATACGCGGTATGAGGATGTATTTTACAATGCAGAGTGAAGAAAGCTCCTGAAAGCTCCTGAAAGCTCTCTTGTCCATGAAACAGCAGAGTGCTGAAAATAAAATAAACTGCGTTCATACGATTCACTCCACAACCAACGAAATAAATGGCTGAATGAGAAACAAAGATATGCCAACATCTAAGAACTGGGAGAGGAAGGCCCTGATTTTCTAAGATCACCAATAAACAGTGCTAAATTGTGTGTGTAGTTAATTTACACGATTCAAGTGCTTTACCAAAAAATACGTGCGAAATGTAACACTCGCAACGGGAGGAAACAATATTTAAATTGATTTTGTGTATACTATGTGTTCAGATTTTAAAAAAATACATGCTAGAAATAGTAAAATGTGTAATTGTGTGTCAAGTACTTGAGTGAAACACTCATATTGTTTTGCTCAAATGAACAACACAGCCATGCATACGCTCAGTTTCAGTTTTTTTCCCCCTGTGGCTTTATATTTTTATTATTATAAGTTGATAAGTGCGCATCATTTTTCACACACAAACCTTAAAAATTCACTGTAATATTTCGATCCCATCTGGGACTCTTGCGTGAGTGTGTAGCAGGTTTCCGACCTTTATACCACAGCATGGCTGATGAATTCTGGATCAGGAAGGTGTTGATTAATTTTCTCTAACAACAATTCTCCGCCAGTAGTGCAGGTTTATATTAATGCCCATGCACCGTGAACTCAGCTATACAGCAGAAATGCGCTATTATTTTTCAGAACTCGTGAATCCTCTGATGTACAAAACATGAGGTAGGATAGAAATGTGTTAAGCTTCATATTCAGTATTTGATGTACAAGTATGATATGCCGTTTGAACAACTTGACATGAATATAACAACATGGAAACTGATGGCACTAATGACATTCTTAGCTTGTTTTTTTTTTTTTTTACAAATCCAAAAAATGAATTTTCTGAGCGATGGGCCAACATGAAACCTCCTTGCTTTTGAGCATCTCGTTCTGCCCCATCACTTTGCTTACTTCTTGAACAAAGTCAGCTCCCTTTTTTCGTCATTTCCGTCATGACATGTAAGCACACGCATGACGGCTAACTCGGGGACGTCATTATTGCTAGTCGCCACCTGGAAGTGAGTCGATTGCCGTTTTGGAAGAGAGGTGATGCGTAAAGAATGATCAGTCATTAAAACGATTTTGTTGCTACTTTTTATTAAACTGCCTGATTCATGTAAATAAGTTGCACCTTGGAGGCACTCCAAACTAGAAAGGTGCAGGATCCTGTTCCAACTCAACTGAAGTGCTGGTATTACCACAGAGTGAGGAGAAGGTCGAAGAGAAGAGGAGGAAAGGATTCAGGTGAAACCCTGAACCCCAGACTGCAGACAGACGGCCCACACATGGTCTTTCAATCCGAGGTCCTGTAAGACCTGTAAACGAGCCAGTAATCTCACTTACTCGCAGGCCACATGGGTGGAAGCAGGCTACAGGCTTTGATGGGACACCTGCAGGGAAACACTATATTTACTGCCACATGCTGAAACGTAAACCAATGTGAGAGCAAGAGGTAGAGTAGTGTGGGTCTGGGTGTGTGTGTGTGTGTGTGTGTGTGGGTGTGTGTGTGTGTGTGTGTGTGTGTGTGGGGGTATGGGTGTGTGTGCGTGTGGCGGCCAGCCAAACATGCCACCCGTTACCTTTGAAGATTATTATAGGATGTGTCCGTCGTCAAGGGCTATTTTAACACTTACATCACACTTTCCTCTCTCAGCACCACACACTGACTGGATGTTTTTACCAGTCGCATACCTGAGACTGAAAATGTATTAAATGAATTTTGTTATTTAGATTAAACAAAAAGTAAGGACACACCTTTCAGGCCCTGCGGAACACCTACGCTCGGACTTAAACACAACGTCCATGTGTACAAATCTAACAGTATAAAGCAGCTTAAAAGGTTTTGTATTAACGAGAGTCCAAGATTCTCTACAAGGATCTTTTACTTTTTTCAATGAGAAACCAAAGAGAGGAGGGAGCGCAAACTTCTGAACTTGCTAGTAAAGACCTTCGGCTTGAAAGCGGCGAAACGTTTCATGTGAGCTGCTGTACGTTCTTATAAAAACAGATCTTTGTATAGCTGATGGTTGTCGTGTTCCTAAAGGGGTTCTAGTTTGGAAATCTTTTTAAATGTTGCAGAAAAAAAAAAACTTCCCTCAGAGGTACATATCTGAAAAAAGGGGTTCTAGATCTGTCCATTTTTCCTAGGAGTGCTGGCTTTACAGATTTTCCCTCATTTTTACTCTCATCAAGCTTTAAAAATGGTCACAATGAAATAGTCATAGTAACACACTCAAAATTATATTTCTAAATTTCACTCATTCTTTCGTTCATCTTCAGTAGGTGTTTTATCCTGGTGCTGGATCCGGAGTCAATCCCGGGAACGCCGGGCACCGTGGCACGGATGGGAAACCAAGGCTCCATACTCTTTAGTAGAAGCTTTGTGTCTGTATTTCTTCCTTCAATCTCAGAAATATCAGCTGTGTGAAATTATAAGTCGTGTCAGAGCTCCTTTCCTGATTCCCGCTGCCTCTGTGTCTGGTTCAGGGCTCGGTCAGGTTAAATAAGTTCAGTCGTGCATCTACATGTGTGTGTGTGTGTGTGTGTGTGTGTATGATATGTGTGTGTCACTGCTCAGTAGAGAATGGTCTTGGAGTGTAAATGGTTCCTTCTCAGACTGAGGCCTGTAATTACACAGAGCATAAACACAGGCTTTGGGATGAAACTCTGTAGGGAAAAGGCTCAATCCTGAACAGCTGCACTCGAACTAATAGCTAATAGCGAACATTAACCTGGCTTCTTATGTTTACTGCGTGGTGAATGCTTGCGGCAGTGTTTACCAGCCACAGATTAATAAAACATACCTTCCATATGACGTACGTCTGCCTAGAATCAGCGGTAGTCAGGAATATTAGCAAGATAATATGCAAAATAAATTATAAGCACAAAATAAACGTTATCTCGGGGGATCTTGTGACGATTGATAGCATCATGAATTCTCCTAAGTACCAGAATAATTTAGCTCAAACTCTGGTTGCCTCTGCCATGAGGTTAAGACTCGGACGTAGATGAATATTGCAAGATAATTATGTACATTTTCCACTCAAGCAACAAGAGAGATTACGTACCTTGCGTCTAGAGACAGTCTTTAAAGAACTGCTTTAAAAAAACTTTTGGCACCCCACGGATTAATTGAAAGAAATGCGAACTGACCCCATGATCATGCAGCAAGGGTGATGGTAAGAGAGGTGAAGAAAGAGCTCAGAGACCACGGTTTCGAGTGTTGCACAGTTTAGTTGATTCTTTTGGTTGTCAAGTTCTAAAGAAAACTAACAGACACCAATAACAATCAATAACAACAAGCTTTGCATGAAGGATTTTCTGAAATCACCTCACAATATGGAGCTCCTGAACTTCATTTGAACTACAGTTGGAGCGTGTGTTTGTGGTCAAACGAGACTAAAATCAAACTTTTTGGTCATGAACACAGCTTTTTTTTTTTTTTTTCAAGATTCTCTCCAAGGGTCTCCAGCCTTAGATATAACAGGAAGAAACTCAGTGCTGTTATTTGCTCCAGAGAAGCGTTCAGAAAATTATTAATGGTGTGGGGTGCCAATAATTTTGAAACCAGATTCATGAGAAATCTGATGTATTGCAGCTCAAAAGTGTCACTAATTGGATGTGTTGATCATTTCGTATGTTAGCTTTTCTCATTTTCAAAGGGTGCCAATAATTCCGGAAGGCACCCTTAAGCTATCTATACTAACACACTTTGTTTTAGCTTCATTTCTTGAGAATGATATAATAATATTATAATACAATAAAACAACACTAATGTAAACTGTAACAGTTTTTCATGCAAATTAAATAGTCTGAATTGTGACATATTTGCACACACACACACTCGTGCACACACACACACACACACACACACACACACACACACACACACACACACACACACACACAAACTACAAAAGTGTTCATATTAGCTGCTGATTTATAGTGTTTCATCCTAAACGAACCCTTTGCTAGTATCTATTTCACATGTTAGCTGGAACGTCTCTCCAGGTCGTACTTCAGGGACGCTCATGCGAAGGAACCTGACCCTGAATTAGATGTAAAAAAAAAACAATAATTACGAACTAAAGAGCTCAGAATGGGCTGCTTCATCGAAAACAATACAACGATAGGCGCTGTAATGAATTGAGTCCCATTATGAGAAGAGCGGCTCCTCTGGGAACTGCGTATTGAAGCTTTTCAATGCTGCGCCACTGAATGCACGTCAGGCGATATAAAGGCCTCGGAAAGTATCACTGAAGATGTATCCTTGTTGATAAAAGAGCCGAGGGAAGATCATATTTACACAGCATTCATTCGCATTATGAACCCTGTTGACCCACATCCTATTTGGATAAGGGAAAAGGTGAGTGTGTGTCTGTGGGGTGTGTGTGTGTGTGTGATATATACTGTATTCCCCTGAGCCCGTTCACAGAAAGGCTTGTCTCTGGCATGGGAAAGTAAATAAGTGGGATTATCTGCCATGACAGGTGCTGTGGCGTGAATGGAAGTGCACCGTGTTCGCACAAAGCTGGAAAAGAGGGAGGCTGAAGGTTGTGCTACAGTTAACGCAACAATACACACACCTACAGGGTTGAACAGTTAAAGAGAGCTCTGTAAATATATATGTGTGTGTGTGTGTGTGTGTGTGTGTGTGTGTGTGTAGGTTAGGTTGCTGCATGTTCTCACTTTTTTCAGCTTATTCAGACACAATAACAATACACACGTCGCTTTGCAAAACAATTTCCCACACAGTTCTCATAGAGGCTTAAGAAAAGCCGTCGCTTTACTCTCACATTTCAGGTTCGTGCGCAGCGACTGGTGTAGGAATCAAATGTATGAATTAAGGAACATATAATGCATGTTTCGGCGCGATCAATTATTCATTTGTTAAATAAAAGAATCATGAATTAAAAACACCGTTTAAAAATAAGTAGGATTTGGCAAAATATAATAAAATGAATTCGTGGATTATTTATTTATTTATTTATTTATGCTTATATATTAGTAGCAGAAACATATTAAACACATTAAATTAAGCACATGGTTTTAAACATTTCCATATAAAATAATCTTAAATGATGGTGAAATGTGATGCTTTTAGGAAACGTGGAACCAGACCAGACCCCTAAATAAAAAAAAAAGTAATAAAAAATTCCCGTAAGTGTTGCATATTGACCTCCATATTATCCATGTTGTATTTCCATAACCGCTAATAGATCCGTTTATTTCTATAATTCTATAATCCATCCATTTACAGCATGGCGGTAACTTAACAACTTTTACTGGCGCAAAACTTTCAGCTGCAGAAAATCCCCTTTCACTTGACGTATCTATAAAAGCCGCTAGACAGGAGTCACATCTTCTCACATCAGCTTGTGGATTTATTCTTATGTATGTTTCATGTGGGTGTGTGTGTGTTTCATAAAATGTTTTTTTTTTAGATATTCCTGCAGTGCAGCAATATGTATAACCACACACACACACACACACACACACACACACACACGCTTTTTCCGTCAGGGAGTCAGGGAGTAAAGTGATACCGTGGCACACGGCATTTTGCACATGCCTTTCCGCAGAGTTCCCACACTCGCAGCCATCTTGGACTGTCTGACCTTTGCCAAGATCCCTCGTTCCAGCACTCGTTTCTCCTCCTCCCCTTCCACAGGCCCTGCGGTTTGGACAGCTGCGGCTCGTGGAAAACATCCGCCACACATGGAGGCACATCCATCGGCCTCTGCCAGACTCTGGGAGAGGAGATGATATGCATATGTGTGTGTGTGTGTGTGTGTGTGTGTGTATGTGTGTGTATATGTGATGTGTGTGGGTAGCACTTTTTCCCAACCCCTCAGGACACATGTCTGCCTGCTTCCCTCCGTCCCACACCATCCAAACTCCTTAAACACTGACACACACACACACACACACACGTCCCAGGGTTCATAGGCCTAATCCCCTGCAGCATGGATCCAATTTAAGGCCTCCCCGCCGTCAGAATGTGGAACATAAACAGGGCCAAGGTTACACGCTGCAACCCTGCCTCTCCCTGTGCCCCGTGCCTCAGTCTGGGCCTTCAGCCAACACTCGCCTTCTGAGACTCGTTCACTACTGGAGCTGGATTCACTCCATCAGCTCTTTTTTCTCCTTTCGGTTAGGTAGCACAGCCCTAACTGTTTTTTTTCCCCCTCTCTTTTCTTTTATAGGCTCTGACTGCTTTAGAAGATGACTTGGTGTCTTAAATCCCCCTCATGGCTTCTCTGTTTCAGTTCCTCACCTCTGCTTGTTCAATAAAAAAAATGGAGCTGAATAGAAAAGAGGATTATGTAGAGAAAGAGAGAGAGGAATCAGTATTCGAACATTTTAACACACTTTTGTGGTTGCGATTAAATGATCTCGCACATGATCAATACACACTCTTAGAGCACATCCACATGCTGGACACAGATATATAGAAACTTATATAACATGAATATATATATATATATATATGCAGTATAATATGAACATATTCTTTGGTTGTCTCTTAAAGATTCTATGTAGCACAATACAGTAGTTATTAGACAGTGTTGCAAAAGGAAGATTTTTTTTTGTCAAACAAACAAACAAATAAATAAATAACATTTTGAAAATGAAAAAAGGGGTTGCAGTTTTCAAATGATGTTCTACTAGGAACCTTTTAAAAAGTCTTTGTAGTTTTTTTTATCTGTTTATTCTCAAAACATTGTTTGTTATCAGTCTCGAATTGGGAAAACATGGGAAACAATTGGGGGGAAATTGGGAAAGAAATTGGGGTGAAGTGGCAACAATGAGGGGGTGATAGGAAAAAATGGTTATATTTTTCAAGTAGTGTTCTTCAAAGGACCTTTTAAAAGAGGATTTGTAGGTTTTTATCTGTTTATTCTCAAAATTGAAAAAAAAGGGGAAAAAATGTAGGGAAAACTGGGGAAGGAAAATGGGGAAAAAATTGGGAAAAATTTGGTAGAAATTTTCGGGAAAAATATTTGGAAGAAATTTGGGGAAAAGCTGCAAAAAAAAGGGGGGAATTGGAAAAAAAAGGGGGGGGCTATAGTTTTCAAATGGTGCTCTTCTAGAAACCTTTTTTGTAGGAGTCTGATAGTTTTCTATCTGTTTATTCTCCAAATACATTTTTAATTTTTTTTTGTTATAAAGCTTAAATTGGGAAAACGTTGGAAACAATTGGGGAAAATTGCAGAAATCGTGGGAAAATTTGGAAAAATTTGGGGAAAATAAAAAGGGGGCTTTGTAGATTTTTAAAATCAGTTTGTTCCAAAAATGCATTTGACTGTTTATTATGGGCCTTAAATTGGAAAACAATTGGGAAGAATATTAGGGAGAAACATTGGGGAATAAATTGGAACAATTTAATAAATTGGAAAATTGGAAATAATGGAACAATTGGGGGTAAACAGGTAAAATGTAATTTGTAAAATGTAATTTTGTTTCTTTGTGCATAAATTGTTTTGTAATGGTAATACATAGCACAAGATATTACATTATAATGCTAGGTATGTAATGCAACTTGAGAGTGAGTTCTAGTGCTCAATTTATTTAAGACCATTTTCATTATTTACTATTCATTTCTTTGTATTGCAAATTTGCCTTTTTTTGTTATACAAATGTGCTGAGAAATATAAACTCTTTGATTCAGATTGCTTGAAGAGGAAAGAAGGAATGAAGGTCACTGCTTTTTGACACACCACCTCTTCCTATCCAGAGATCTGCCTTATTCTAAAGACTCGCTGAACATGAAACCGAAAGGTGATAAAGGCTTGTTAAAAAAAAAAAAGCTGTAGAGAGGAGAAGGCAGCGCTGCGATTTGTTGATATAAAAAGATCAAACTGATGACTTGTGAGAGCGCTTCTCTCCTCCGCGTGGCCTCTCTGAAGTGCGGGTCATATCGCATCGAGGCTGCAGCAGTCCCGCTGGATCAGATACAAACTACTCGAACACAACCCCATCAAAAAGCAGCCTCATCCCTACCACTGTATTCCTGCACAGCCGCACCGGGAGCCTTCACCCCGGGGTGCTGAACTCCTAAACCTCGCCCGTCTCTCTGAGATTGCCTGGAAAAAAAAAAATGTTAAGTTGAAAAGCAGGCTGCAGCTTTTTCGCTCAGAGCTCTCGGCTTAAGCCTCCCCTGTGCCAAGCGCTTTCATCATTCAGAAGTCTGGCGCTTGGATCGTACCTCCTGGCCGTGGGCAGCTGAAACATCCCGCCTTTTTCCACCACACAGTACACTGCTTTCATGCAAAACAACCTCTGGAGTAAATCACGTCCAGGTTTTAAAGTTCTGTTCGCTTTTTTTGGTCCAAGTGCTCGTGCTTAAAAATAATATTTTTATTATATAATCTCTAGTGTACTGTATAAAGGTGGTTTAAGTTTTCGTGTGTGAGTCTCGCATCACTGGTGATATCATCTCTGAGCTGCATTTCAGAAGAAGAGATACCTAAATATATTGAATTTAGTATTCATTTCTCAAATTCATTAATTGTTGAGTAAGAAATAAACCACTCGGTGTCATGCTGTTATAGGAAAATAATCAATGACAGAGCGGTGTGATATAGCGGAGTTACTTTTATCAGCCGGAAGTTGATTATTTTCCTATAACAGCCTGCCACATGTCGTGGTTGTACGCTGCGCTGATGTCATAGAGGGACATCGCGTTATTGCTAGCTAGGTATTTCAACAATCGCAAACATAAGTGAGAACAGTCAGGTTTCACTGGTAGCTCCTCGAAACAAAACAGCAAGAGCTTCTTTTCTCGCTCGCCATTTTCCAGAGACGTTCAACATCGTATTAACGAGAAATTCAGTGTACAAGTCAGAGAAAACGCTGGACCCAAAGTCCCAGAATGCGATGTAGCTATACGACGCTGAGTTACGGCAGATACTCGGCTAGTTAATGAGCCACGAGATGATGAACATGATGCCGTTGATGCGGTGTTAGCATGAAAGTTGAAGCATTGGACGCTGATCTGTTTGTACAGATGAGGAGATGAGAGCGCTGGATAGACTAAAGGATTAAAGTGCCGCTGCATTGCTCTCTTTAGGTAGAAATGAAGCAATGGTATAAATCCTATCGCATTGCTATCGGGACCGTTAACTAAAGATCAAATAAATGTTGGATGCTGTTGAAGATCACATGTTAAGATATAAATGTTGATGTGCCAGTCATTCAGGGTGGATTTTTCCTTTAGATTTAACCTTGTTTCTAAGAGGTCACAGCCAAATAAACCGGGTGCAATATAAACAAGATGGCTAAGGTCTAATAAACAACAAAATCTTCAGCTAAATTAACTCTCACAGTGTTTACTGGTGTCCAGCTTGATACCACAGAGTGTGAAGATGAAGATGAAGATGTTTAGTAGATGAAAACAGGGAAAGAGACATTATAAAAGCAAGCAGGATGAAGGTCAGAGCTGGCGTTAGCACTGAATTAACACATGGACTGGTGTGACCTCTGTACATGTTGAGTCAGCACTGGAGGTTTTTCTACAGAGGTTCAACAAAAGGCCTGAAGGTTGACACCAGATGCCTTTATAATGTATATCTGAAGCTGTAGGGCTCTAGAAAGGGTTAAGAGCATGCAGAAAGTTTAATAACATGGATCTGCAAGAGTGGCTGGGTGAAACCAGAAGGTCTACAAGCTCGTAACACTTATGAGGTTCGCCGAAACTAGACAATTGAATACTAGAGAAACATCACCTGGGCTTTTTCCAATTTTCAACTATCTAGTTTGGATTAGCCTGTGCCCTCTGTGGCCTCAGAATCTTGTTCTTGGCTGATAGGTTTGAAACCCAATGTGGTCTGCTACCCCAGGATTCGACATGTTGTGAATTGAGATGCTTTTCTGCTCACCACGGTTGTAAAGAGTGGTTCTTTGAGTTACCATAGCCTCCCAGACAGCCCTCTCTCATCAACAAGGTGTTTCTACCCTCAGAACTACCACTCACTGGATGTTTTGTGTTTTTTGCACCATTCTGTGTTGTTGTGAAAAATTCAGCAGTCTTTGAAATACTCAAACCAACAGCCGGCTACAATACTGCAAGGTCTGCATGAATTTAAAATAAAGTTTTATTAACTGTTTTCTCTGAATTAAACCCAAACTTTACTTCCAAAATAAGGTTTGTAAAGGTTGGATATTTTCCTGTTTTTTTTTTTTTTCCTCTAGGCCAGATTCCCTGGGTACCTGGGTGTAATCGACTTTAAGGGCTTGATAATTAGATGCTAAACAGATGTGTAACAGCTGATGGTGTAGTGTTACTGCTCTCTGGAACTGAAGCTGGGAAACTCTCGAAGAAGATTTGACTTTTTCATTAGTCAAATATTTTCATAAGGAAAATCCAACTCAAACCCATTCTTACAGGCGAGATACGACTGAACTGGCTACAGTGTTATCTACAATGCATGGATAGTTCAAATCCATAATCAGAGTTGTTTTTCTACAAATTGTAAAATTGCATATTGTAAAATATATTACATATTACAATATGCTTTGTCACAATATTATAATCTTGACTTCAACGGGGTAACAAGTAGAATTGTAATTCCTGAAACCAAATAAATACTGTAACCAAAACACAAAACCCTACTGTTTAAAACAAAATATAAAATGAATTATATGGAATACATTTTGCTTTTCTGTTTCTTTGTATGGTTTTTTCCTGGACCTATTGCTAGAAAGCGAATTTTCCTCACTTTGCCCTGCAACAAATCACATGACCCTGTCACATGCCTTCCTGATGACTCTCACCTGTTTTGTGTTTCCCTTAATTAGTACCACTACCTACTGTAGCTTCTGAGTTTTCTGTGTCTACTTGCTAAACCTTTTGTTGTTTAAAGCCTGTTGTTGTGTGTTTCTGACACCCACTGGGCGTGATATTTTTAGTTTTAAGGTGTAATTCTCCTGGTCACACAAGTGTTTTAAACACCAAGAATTAGACGATAGAGTCATTTAAGAGTGCTTTTGTTAAAAAGACTATTTGTTGCTCAAGCTTTACAGAGGGCACATAAGAATTCCTAAATTGTCTTAGAAGCGACTGTTGAGCAGATGCCCCATGGTCTGATTTAATGCAGATGGGATCGTTGAAAGGACGAACTTTAATTTCTGATTAAAAAGACATCTGTAATCTTGCTAACGAAGGATGTGGTGATCTAAGCAACGGCTGAGACGCATGGGCTCCCGGAGATGTCGCAGAGTTAGATATGATGAATGTTCTTATTTCTCATGACTTAGGGGAGATAGATTGGCATGTCAGTGACTTCACAGCAGGGACTCCATGGCACCCTGCTAGGAGGTTCTGGGAACCCACCACATGCTGCTCGTCTGTGTCTGTGTTTCCCCTCACCTGGTGATAAAACCAGACTGATCTCATGAGAAAGTCGTATGAATTTGAACAAACGAGAGTGCCGTGACTGGATTTCATTTGTTTTCATGGGGAATGAGACTGAAGCGATAACCTTGATGTTTATGATAAATGCTTTTTTTCTAGGCCTGACATTAAAGGAAAAATCCACCTTTCATGTTAAACTTTATTATGAACATTTGACATTCAAGGCTTATATTGTAACAAAATTGACTCTTTTTTTTTAAGTTTAAACCTCTTTTGTTGACATGTTGGTCTATGATAACCTACATTACCCACAATGCAATTCAATTACCTGCTGATAGTGGTGCAGTAAGATTTAGCCCTTGCATCATCTCCCTAAAGAGAATGATGCAGCGGTGCTTTAGTCCTTTAGTCTGTCCAGCTTTCTCACCTCCTCATCTGTACACTCTGCTCAAACAGATCAGCTTCCAAAACTTGCAACTTTTAGACTTACAACTAAAAGGTTCCTCAAGTAACTTAAGGATAGTTAAAGGTTCTCCACTGTCTAAAAGGGTTCTCCTTAAAACTCTGTCTGTGAGGGAAACACTATGTTGTAGAGATCTACGTAAAATTTTAAGGGTTATCCCAAAAAGACAAACCGAATAATCAGATAGCTAACAGAACCTAGCTAACACAGAACGTATATAGTTTAAAAAAAAAAAAAAAAAAGTTGTAATGTTTCGAAAATAATGTTTGTGCAAGTTCTTAAATGCCATAAATATAGTTTTCTTCACAATTTCATTAGAAGGTTCTTTCATTAGACGGTTTTCATGAAAACTAACATTAAGGAAACATTGTGCAACAGACCGTTTACAGACCTGCAGCTAAAAATGTTGCAGTGACATCACAGATTTCTAAATGTTATGTTAAATGTTAAGAACAGTTCTAAATGTTAGGTAAAAATTTTTTCAAAAAACCTGACAGACAGATTGAATGTTTGTAGAAGGCTACATTTCTAGAACAATAACATTAAGAAAATGTTTTGCTAACCTCAAACTTAACGTACATAGAGCCATACATATCTTGAACAGTAATGTTAAGAAAAAAATTGTGCTAACCTAAACTGAATTCTCTAAGAAGAATACATTTCTAGATCAGACTAACTGAATAATGAAACTGAATGTTCTTAGAACAATACATATCTAGAGCAGTAACGTCTTTGCTCACACAATGTTACCAGTTAGATAGAAGCTAACATTATGGAAATGTTAACATTATAAAAAGCTAACAGATTCAGGATTCTTAGAGTCATACGTTTCCAGAAATGTAACAGTAAGGTAACTTTCGGTAATCTGAAATTGTTTATTCTTTGAATGATATATTTCCAGAACAGTGACATTATTAAAATGTCCGGCTAAACTGATATTTCATTTTCTTAGAACTATATGTTTGTAGAACAGTAAATGTTAAGAAAATATTTTGCTAACTGGATTTATAATGTTCTTAGTACAATATTCTAAAATTCTAATTTCTAAATAAGTAACATAAAGGAACCATTCTGCTGGAGAATTTTTCTAAAATGTATGCTAGCCCTGAGTTAGAGCTAAGAAACAGAACCAACGTTGAACATCTCATATTATACATTATTTGCTCATTGAAGTAACTTAGTGAGAGCCATTATGATGTTCTATTAGTCTGTTACTAAAACTAAACATGAATTGATTTTTTTTTTTTAATTGTAAGACATATAACATTGAAGTATTTCCGTGTGACCTTCGCTGCCTGTAGAACGTTCACCTTTGCCGCCTAATTGTTGTCAGCTGGTCAGTGGGACATTTTTGATTAATGGTCCATTTCATCAATCTATGCGATACCTGCCACAATCAAGAGTGGACAAAAACGGAGGGCTGTGGCAGAACTAACTTAATTCTTGTCGTCCGCCCCTTTGCAAGGTATGGGAAAAATAGCGAGGTCTGAAGTTTTGTGGATGAGAGAAGTGTCCTGAATGGTGAAAAAGGAGAAAGGAGCTGAAAGGAAAAGGAACTTAGTCAATGGAAAGGGGTTGGAATGGATGAATAAACTGATCCCCCCATCCACAGTGTTGATATTTCCCTCAATGGCTCCTTCTAAAGTGAGCATTTTAAGCCATCCCGACACACTAAATTTGCCCATTGTGCTGACAGAGGCCTCTGGCTGTCGAGAGGCTAGGTGAGGAGGCAATGGGGGGCAGATGGAACCTGCCCATCACCTCAATGGCCTCTTTCTACCCCGGAGTCTACCCCCATGTCCCCTCGCTGCCATTCACTGGGTCCAGTGGGAATGTCTCTGGATCCAGAGCTTTGGGAGCAGTCTCATATAATGAGCCCCTCAGCGAGGTTGAATGTGGCCCCATTGTTCTGACCAGGGCCATTAAACCACCTCCTGGGCAAACAAGAGCGTCCCTTTTCCTTTATGGAGGCTAAGAAGGCAACAAAGAGAGGAGCCATCGAGACAGAAAGGGGCTGGCCTTTGTTGGATGGCTTCAATGGCCAGGCTTGGAAAGAGGAGGCTCCTGTTTGGTCTTTAGAGCACACATATTGCCGGACACTGTTGTTTGGCAAAACGGAGATGTGAACTTAATTGACTGAGTGGCCCCTGAACACCAGGCCACAAATAACCTGTGGAGAGACAGACGTATTGTGTATCAGCAAGGTAGCGCTGAAATTTTTGGTCGTAGAATAGTCTATAGAAAGTGATATGCTGTATAATGGATGAGAGAAGACAACAAAACTAGTTTCTTTATTTGAGCATAACGGTCTTCCATTTTCCACCAACGCAATCTACTCTATCATGTTTTACCATCCAAGACGTCAGGTTACCCCTAAACCTGTTGAGGTCAAGTTGTAGGCTTTCTCCAGAAGATCCATGAGCAGAAGATCGAGATCAGGGCCTCCCTGGTCTCTGCTGGTTTTCTGTCACCCTGTCCTACACACTGAGGCCTAATCAAGTTATCATATCAACAAATCTCTCATCAGGGACCCACGCCTGACATGAGCAGAAAGAGAGGCCAGCCGACGACTAATTTCCAGCAGCGGGATGCTGGAGCTCGCCTGCTAGGAGGCTTGAAAGGTACCTGCAATCTCTGCTTGGAGTTGCCCAGTGCGACAGCTCTCATGCTGGGCACCATGCTGGGGCTGTTATTCGATTAGCAGCAGCACTAAGTGGGGAGCTTCATTCTCTGGCTAGCTTGTCTCCCACAGTGCTGTCGCTCTTGCTAACTGCAATGGAAAGATGAGGGGAAATCAAAGAGAACAGGGCACAGTGCTATAAATAATGCAGCTGTCGAGAAAAGTGAAATAGGCCCGGTGGTGTCACCGCAGGCAGCAGCTTTTTTATCGGTGACAGCGGCACAGTGCCACCCTGCCAGGATCAAACCGATGCCTTGATGTCTAATCGCTACTGGAGTGAGTAAAGCAACACATCTTCTCATATAAATCCTCACATATATGTGTGTATTGTGCAAAAACAGCAGCCCTCATCACTACAGATGATAGATATATTGGTACTCAAATCTACTGCTACTCTTGACTAAATAGTGACATAAGAGTCCATAAACTGAGGGATCTGTCCTCGGTTCCTCAGTACCCCCAAGCAGGTGGAATGAAGAACGGGTTGGTAAGGAAGGGGGGGGCCCCGAACCCTCAGTTTGACCTGACACTCCACTGCTACCTGCTGTGATACACAAAAGGAGCCAATCCCAAAGTTCTCCGAAAAAGGCCGTGCAGATAATGAGAAGGCGAGATCTCTAGAAAGAGCTCAGTCTCTCGCTTCTAATCGGCCTCTCACCACTTTGTGTGCAATGAATAAGATTTATGCTCTTTATCTGAGCCATTATTTGACACTTCTTTTTTTTTTACAACCCCTCCACACACACACACACTTGCTTCACTCGTTCTCATTCTCTTTGTGAAATTGTTGGATTTAAAAACAAAGTGAATTCAAGAAATGCTCCTGAGAAATGCATTGCAAATTGATTAAGCCCTCAAACATTTATTAGACTGCCACAGCCAGGGATGAAACTCAAGAGGACGAGAGCTGTCAAGTGGTGCTGCCATGCCACTTCTTATTGGGTAGACATTTTAGATTTGGGGTTCAATAACTATACACCTAGTTGAGAGGTCGCAGAAGCCCTGCAAATCTGGAAAAAGCGAGTTATTTTGGATGATGTATCTCAACCGAACTACAGTATGTAGTACTACAACCACGTGTCATCTTTCCTGTACTAACATCTCATTCCTCCATGTAGCCTGAGATGTCATAAACATTTTTCTACCTCGATAATCTTTCATTTTAATCCCATTTGTGGCACTTCTCTGAAGCACAAAGAGAGACGGCCTGTCAAAAGCATCGGGCTTTCTTCCTAAACATCCATAGCATTGAGGTTATGATTAGAAAGTCACAGCGGAGCTCGTGCTCACCAGGACGCCAGCATACTGACTCTATAGCAACTCAAAAGCTCTAAAAACAAGAATGAATATTCAGGAATTTAAAAAAAAAAAACCTTCATCTTAAGAAACCAACAGTTGGCCAACTGTTCCCTTTTCTCAAGCTTCATTATCCACTTTGATTCAAAAAAAAAAAAGATGCCGAGCTCTGCAATTCCGTCACCTTGAAAAGGTCAGGCTAAATGGATTGGCGTGCGCTGGCAAAAAAAGAATTGGTCACAGCTCGCATGCAGAGGAGCTTCGTCCGTCAAAAAAAAGAGTGGCACAGCCCAGGCTTGTGACAAAATGTTCGCAGCTAATCCCTAATGAGCTGAATCAGCAGGAAAAATAAAACAAGGGGCAACAATTATTCGTTTACAGAGTTAGCAGGACTGAAAAGGAAAGTCCAAATAGAGTCATTACACATTGACTCGAGACTGGGAGGTCAGGTGTGGTTCAGGATTTAACAAATGGAGAGCGCTAAAATAATTAACCAGGAAAAACCATTAATCTCGCGATTAGACAAGTGGGAAAAAAGGAAGAGTGTGGAGTTACGAACACTCCATCACAATCTGCTCAGCAGCGTTTACACGCATCCTGATCTCTTTTCAGAGCTTCAGGAGTTAATGAAAAGATGTTTTTAACGATAAATAATGAATTAAAAATGAGATTATTTTGAATATTACGATCTAATATTACAGGCATTCATTATCATTTGTTAAATAAACAGACGAGCGCATAGAAATAACGATAATTGTTGTAATTAAATGGTTGGTTACATTTTTAGCAATGATTTCAAAATTCAATGCTGAAAACACTGAATACATTCATAGCACAGCGCTGCTGAATTCGGGATCCTGATTGGCCAGAAGGGGGGCGTTGATTAATTTTCGATCTTGTTGAAGTTTTCTGTAAAGCGATTATTTATTTAACGTAACTCTCCAGTGTCTTATTAACTGAATGAGAGAGAAAAATCGAGAGGATAGTAAGGAAACGACTGTTTATAGCTGCTGTAACAGGAACTAAAACCGTTTGATAATACTAACTATAAAAGGACAAATGTATAACGGGTTTAATACAAAATATAAATGGTGTCAAATTGCTTGGGGATAAAAGGAATAAAACACTTCGGGACGTGCTGTTATAGGAAAACAATCATCTTCAGGATGGTAGCAGAAACGTCACTTCATCTCGCCACCCAAACGTTGATTATTTTCCTATAACTGCACATCCTGAAGTGTTTTATGCCTTATTTGGTTGTAGATGGATGTACAAATAAAATTGTTTGAATGTAAAGATATTATTATTATTATGGTTACTGTTGTGCGATGAGTCTTTGAAACTTTTTAAATTGCCTATTTTTAACATTGAGAGCCCACTGAGGTGTCAAAGCCATAGATCACACTTATCACTCCGACCTAAAGAGAAGCTCGAGGTTTCTCAGTTCTCAGATCCCGAGGCGTTGGAATGTAGCCCGTCTGAACGAGGGGAGGATGCGGGGGAGACGTCGGCTAACTCACTCACGTCAGTATATACGCATACATTCTTGACTGCTGGTGGGAAAGCTATGCCTAGCTTGGCGTGGGACAGGAGGGGGTGAGTGGAGCCTCTTTGAGTCTTTGTGCCAAATCTTTGTGCTCTTTCTTGAATGAGACAGAGCACCCACCTCGCAGAGACAGCCCAGGCAGCCGTCCCATGAAAGACGGGTTGGCAGCCGCGCAGCGTGGAACCAAAGCTGCTGTAAAAAGGGGGCAGCGTGGTGAGGATACGATATGTGGCAGAGCCCCCCTGGCATCTCACGCCAGCTCAGCTTTCCACGCCACTCACTCTTCTCCCCTGCGTCTGCCACCGGCAAGAGCCCCGACCAGCCAGCACACACATCCCGGATAATCCAGTAGGAAAATGAGGGCGACGCAGGTGGTCCCGCCCCCGACAGCCTCCGCCGCGCTACGCATTTTTACCCACTGTCTCTCTTTCACATTTACAGTCAGCAGGAAACAAAAGAGTGTTTAAACATCAGAAATCTGTTTTTTTAAAGGATGATACGGGGGAGATTCGTTCTCCTGGGGGTTCCACTGACCTTCTTCAAGCTTTGTCTGGAAATTTTTCACCCTGATGTTGGTTCTGATAGTCAAGCGAGGAGGTTCAAGCCTCTTTTTCAGCTGAGGTGCCCACCCACCCCACCCCCCACACTGTGTGAACCCTAAAAGTTTCCATGTAGAACCTTTAGACGAAAGTTTTTCCCATCAGAAAGGGTGCAAAGTAGAATTATTTTTTTTTTGGAAGGTCCCTTAACTATCCAAAGAATAAGGGACACTCTTAAAGGTTCTTTAAGGGTTCGTTAAGATTTCACTTGATGTATCATACAAAGAGTGTACAGTGTATATACCATAAAGACATTAATTACAAAAAGTAAAAATTTTAATCTAGACCTTTAAAAGGTTCCTGGGATTTTCCCACTGAGGGAACCCTCTGAAAGTTCCATGCATAACAATATAATTAAGTATTGGTAATGAAGAACCCTTAACGGTTCTAAATTATTTACAAAAAGAGGGGGAAAAACGTTAAAACTAGCTTCCTTAAAGGTTCTTGTTTTTCTCCAACAGAAGGAAGTCTCAATGGTTCTATGTAAATCCATACAAATCTATGTTTTCCAATCAGAAAGGCTTCCAAGTAGGTTCCTTTATCTTTATTTAGATACTAAGAACCTTTTTTCTAAGTTTGTATGTGTGCAGTACAAACTCCCCATTATTGTTCATTATTTTGTCTGAATTTTTAGGACCTTTCAGGAGTTTAATATGACGGGGGGGTTTCACTGGATAATTGAAGGTTGGAATGGAATAATGAAGTTTTCTACCCTTTCTGAACACTCGTTATAAGTTTCAGCCCATGAATCCATGAAGAACCCTTTTTTTTTTTTTTTTTTTGAAGAATGTTGTTCTTCTGTATCATTAATAAGGATGTACACGTACACGTTCCAAAAGCCCCCCAAAAAAGTCCCAAGTTCCCCTTGGAGTTCACGACTCAATCAAAACTTCAAAGTCGTGCTGGAAAGTATGTTAAAATGGAAACCATTAGCGGTAATTACTCAGCTCCTATGCAGAGGACCTGTGCCCAAGTGTGTGTGTGTCTATGTGTGTGTGTGTGTGTGTGTGTGTGTGTGTGTGTGTGTGTTCAGAAGGAAGTTTCTCAGGATGGTGGGAAAGACAGTAGACCTGCATCTTTGTTTTTTGTGTGTGATGAAAGAGGCTCATTCTCCCGGCTCATGCTCCACAGGCATTCTTCAGGCTCACTTAAGCAGAACCACACACACACACACACACACACACACACACACACACACACACACACCACCCTCGCTCCTGTCTCTGCATTTACCCCAAATCTAATAACACCCACAAACTACCCCTCCATCAGGGCAAAGCTTTATCTTGAAGCACCTGAAGCATTTTCTACATCCACCATCTGATTTTTTTTTTTTTTTTTTTTTTTTTTGCACTGTATCATCAGCAGTGTGAATAAACACCTGCACAGCCCCAAATACATAAACACGTTCTCTTCTCTCCTCTCTTAAATCATTTAGAACCACTAAATGTTCTTTCTTTGGGCTTCTGGGGGAACCCTTAAAGGTTCTATGTAGATCCCTAAAACAAAGCATTTTCCTGTTCTATCCTGTTTTCCTTGTAGAACCTTTATGGAACATAAGAACATAGTTTAAACCTATAAAATGTTTCTGTTCCCCCCAACCCCAGTAAGTAGAACCAATATAGGGTTCTACAAAGAACCTTAGAACATTGTAGAATTAAAAATGCTTTAATAACAGAAAGAAAACGTTAAATCCTGATCCCTAGAAAGGTTCTACAAGAACCCTGTATCAAAGGTTTTTGCTATTAATAAGCACTCCAAGTATAACCCTTTTAGGAGGTAAAGAACCCTTGAAGAACCTTGAAGAACCCTTGTTGTAATAGTGTATGTATAAACTGGGTAAGTGTGTGGTACAAGCTCCAAATGATTGGTAATGAAACTGTCAGGATTTAAAATGTAGCTACTTGGTGCTTTGTGCACTGCTAGAAAAAAGGGTTCTTTAAGGGTTCATTGGCTAATTAAGGGTTCTTAGAGGTTTTAAAAAGGGTTCTTCTTCCATTAAAACAGAAGCTTTAAGGGTTCTCCCAGGTGGACAAGCTGAAGAACCTTTAAGGATGATCATGTATGCAATATGTAAGGAAAAAAAACAATCGATGTTGCACTGTTGGGGGAAAATATTCAACAAAGGAGTGGTTTGATGAAGAGGAGTCACTGACACTCAGCCAGGAGACAGGTTCAGTTTGGTGGAAAATGGTCTGCATTTCTTTCTTCACCTCACACACACACACACACACACACACACACACACACACAGACACAGACACACACCACACTGAAACGAGACCTATGCCATTGCTACCCTTCACATAAAGATGTGCTGAGTGATTTCCTTCTCCCGCTGCAATTTTCCCTCCTTAACCAGCCCGGGGTCATGCAGGCACGAGTCACGGAGCTTCGGAATCTTTTAATACTTCCGCAGGAACAGTGAGGGGAAAACAATCGATGGGATCGTATCAGTGAAATCGACACCAGATGATGCTCGCTGTGCGTTTGCGATGACCACCTGTTCGAGCCGCAGGAATCAGCCGGTTCTTTTGTGGCACGTTTCGACACATTCTTTGCTCCTCCTTCAGCCTCAGAAACGTAACCTTTTTTTTTTTTTTTAAACAGATTTCTCTCCCTGTGTGTTGGTACACCATACGCCTCGTCATGGTTACCTCGTCACTTTTCTGCACAACAAACAATTTAAGGGAGAATTCTATAAGTCTGGCCCAGACAGACACTAAAGACGCTTACAGGATCTACTCAGAGCGCTTGGCTCCACTATAACAAAAGGCTTCGATTTAAAGGTTTTACAGGACGCTCTTTTTTTTAAAAAAACCCCCAGAATTAACTGTAGCATTGAAAGGTTTATGGAAAGAAGCTTCACTTTAACAAGGTGATCTGAAAAGAAGTTCTCATAGACCGTAGATTCCCTTGAACGTCCATAAAACTGGCTTTAGCGAACAGTCTTAAATTGCAGACTGCAGCCAGACAGTGAAAGTTATTAAAAGAAAGAATACAGAATGCAAATATTTTCTTCGTATTTATCCCGGATGATCCGGAATTAAGGAATGCAACAGAAGTTTTAACCTTGCGAGGACTGGTTCTCTTAGGCCTGTTTTCAAAAAAGGTGTCGATTAGTGCGGCTCCAAATCACAGGTTTGTATTAACGAATGCGCTCGTTCTAATCCGTTATCGTTTCTATGGTAACAGAGTTTATGTTGTGCATAACATAACAAGCTGCGTTTTTTTTTTTTTCAAAATTAAATTCAAGAAAGAGAGGCTTGTAAGGAGATCTACTGTGTATAACTGCTATAACGGAAGTGACATTTGTTTTGGGGATGTTCCGCACCATTAAATGTAACTATAAATGGATAAAAAAAATATGACACAACTTCGTTTAATAAAGAAAAAATTGTAATCATTGGCGAACTGATGTGCTATAAAGGGAATAAAACACTTTGGGACATGGTGTTGTTGGGAAATAATCAACTTCAAGGAGGTGAGTGTAACTCCACTTTATCCCACCACTCCATCGTTGATTAGTTTCTTATAACAGCATGACACTGAGTGTTTTACGTCCTACTTAATAAATAAACACTTAACGATTCAATTATTTAAGAATTAAATACAAAGGAACAGCTATTAGAATTAAATTATTCTCATTTGCTACCTTGTAGTAGTCTCTTGTTTAGATTTCGTATTAATCTACATGTCGAGTGGCGTAATATCTAATATCATTAGTAAATATTGATGTAAATGTATTTACATCCAATAAGAAATAATAATGATCCGTTATGCTAAGGTTATGTCATATTCAAAATAAAAAGTGGAGTTCATAATAAGGAAAGACGTAGTAATGTTTATTCAGGTACCCTTAATTTAAAGTGTAACTACTCCATAAATACCATAAAATAAAATACCATAAAACACAACATTTTATTTAAAGAAATCAAAAAAAAAAAAAGTTAAATTAGTAAAATACACACTATTTTTTACTGAAATAAGTAAAAATAAATGGAGCCAGAAATCAAAGAAGAACCAGAAGGTTGAAAAAAACATGAAGTCATGATTAGAATTATGAATATAATTAATATTCTGCCTAAAGAACGGAGACAATTCAAACGTGTTCACAGGGACAGACTTTGACCTGCGAAGGTTAAAACACAAACTGAATAGCCATGATGACGCTATGAGACCACGATCACCTCAAAGACACATTATAAAGCCATTAGTCACAGGGTGCAAGTCTGAATGAAGCTGCATACTTCCAGTCAGTGGAGATTATTCCGAGGCCATTCGTGGAAGTCCGACACTTTCAGGGACACACGAGACAGGAATGTGTGACCTCAGTTCCCAGCATTGGTCGTTCGAGATGCTTTCTCGTTTCCAATAAGACTTTTTTGTGGTAAACTTTCTAAAATTTCTCAATTGGGAATCACAAAATCTCTATTTGTGTATCAGATTATTTAATACTTCATCATTACATTGGTGAAAGATATCCTGCACCTAAGGTTACAGTAATCTTCATTCTATCACTGATATGAATTCTGCATTCTGATTGGTCAGAAGATGTTCTATAATTATAATCTTTGATATGGTGACGCTTTCTGTAAGGAGACATTTATATAGCGTTTATGGAAGGAGTCTCCAGTGTCAGTGCTTTGTAACAGCCAGAGGTAAAGCTGTAACATTTTCCCAAAATCTTTTTTTTTTTATTTGTATTTCTTTTTCCGAAAAGGAAAATACATACAATGACCAAGACTGGCATTATTTCTACAATAATACAAGAACATTAGTATGGTTACAATATGTGTATATTAATATGTATATCATCAATCCTGGATACAAAATTCCTTGATTTTCCAAATGTTGTGTATATTTCCCCCCTTTTAATAGCAACTAGATACAAAATAACCGGGGGAGCTAGTTCCTAAAAAATTTCTTGTAACCATTTTAACCATTTTGTAACTCAAATATATTGATTTTTCCTGACATCTTCAGGACAGAAAAGTTTACACTTTGTTGTTTGTCAATAACACGACAAGCTGTGTCATCTTCTGAACTTCATGAGAAAGAAGAAAGCAAGCTGGTTGAGGGAACGAATGTTTATAGCTGCTATAACGTAAGTGAGAACTTGCTTCATGGACATTCCACAAGATTAAATGTAGCTATAAATGGAAATAAGAGGTTATGTAATAACCTTTGCACAATTTGCTGTGGTATGAGAGGAATGAAACACTTCAGAACATGGGGTTATTGGAAAACAATCGCCTGTGGGGTGAAAACGATAACGTTGCTTCATCACACCATTCGGTTGTTGGTTATTTTCCTCAAAAACACACCCCATCATGTTATATTCCTTGCATACAAAGTTGTCCAGACATCATTAGAACATTTGGTATTGTTCTAGTATGTAAAGGACACCGTGTTCACGTCACATCGATTCTACTCAGCTGTTCACCTCAGGTCAACCAAGGAATCCAATCCAAGCAATCTAAAACTCTGAAGGTGCTGGAGAGCTCCACAGGTCAAATGGGAGAAGATGTTCACATGACAGACACAAAGCTGATCTTTACAGAAGAGGGAAAATCATAGAAGTGTTAAACTGCACTGTAGATGTAGAAGATGTAGATGATATAAGCACAATTTATTTTCTTCACCTTAGACGATTAGCTTGCTTTTAGATCTCCTCATTGACTGTAATCAACTCTAGAAAACGACAAGATTTATCAGTAAATGATACACACAACACATTTGGTGTGTTCGTCCACTGCAAAATACCTGATTTCTCATTTCGCCACGTCTGATGCAAAAGAAGACTGTCATGACAGCAACCTGTGGGTGTGAGACTAAATTCCTCAACAAAATAACAAAAGGCAACAAAAATGCCCAGACACAAATACACTGAATGTCTTTTTTTCCTCTCTCTCTCTCTCTCTCTCTCTCTCTCTAACACACATACACAAAGGTAGCATGCACAGCACTTTAGACACTCTAGCTGCTCGTCACAGTGGTGTGTTATCGCTCCAGCCAGCGATGTTAGCGGCCGTGCCACAATGTTTCCTCAGGAAAGCAGATTAAGCCATGGCCCACAGAAGCCATGGCATTGCTTAGGCTGTTTTGTGTGGATGGTGAGAGAGGCGGTGAGATAAAACCATTTCACAGCCCTGTTTTAAAGGTTCTCCAAAAACTGGAGTTGCAACGTCTACTGTAACGGCACGAAATCTATCAAAGACTCTCCTCAGATTGTATGCAACCTTAAAGTGATATGTGTAAACTGTACATTTTCAACACATCTAATGAACAGAAGGGTGTGTTTTTTTCCCTCAACAACTAGTGTGTTCCAATTCCAAATGTGCATGTTTTTACATCATGGTGAGGACCAAATATCTCCACAAGGATAGAAATCTGACAGTTTTGACCTTGTAGTAACTTTGGCTGTTCCCCACAAGGAAAACCACTTTTTTTCTACAAAACTGCTGCTTTTATTTTGAAAAACTGAAAGGGACAGTGTTAAGGTTAGGTTTAAATTTAGGTTATGTCGACCAACTATTTATTTATTTATTTATGGACTCGGACAGTGCTTGCAATGTCTAAACAGCGCAATCCTGCAATCCTGAAGTGGCAGTTTCTGGTGCATCTCATGAGAAGGTTGATGGGGCTGGATCAGCAACAGCTTTGCTCTTTTTCTGCAGTCTTTGGCCAGTGATGTTTGCTATGTGCTGTTCTTCTGCTTGTCTAATGCCTTCCTGCACTGTCTGACTCCAGAGGTTGCAATCCTTGGCGTTCTTCCACTTGTCCACATTGATCGCAGCAGCAACAATGTCTCGGTTGCAAATGTCTGTGTAGTGGAGATAGGGACAGCCTATAGGCCAGGGATCATATTCCAGCTGACCACAAAGGAGGTCTTTTTGGATAAGTCCACTCTCCATCCTTCAGATGCGATCGAACCATCTGAGACATTGCTTACTGTCATTACCTCAGTGTTTGGGACATGAACCTGCCTGGATATATTGAGGATATACCAGAGGCTTTCGCAAGTGGAAGAAGTTGAGCTTCTTTTCTTGCCAGGAGTAGGTAGTCCAACTCACACTGCTGTACAGAAATGGGCTGAGTATGGACCTCTGGTAGACCTTCAGCTTGGTGTTTGCTGTAAGGGAGATGTTCTGCTCTCTTGCTGAGCTTCCCCATAACAGTAGCAGCCTTTCCAATTAAGGTGTTTATCTCAGCATCAAGAGAGAGGTTGACAGAGATGATGGAGCCCAGGTATGTAAAGTTAGTGACAACCATGAGCACTGTTGATAGAAAGCATATTTTCAGCATCTTGGCCAATAAACACAGTCTTCTAGGTGCTGATTTTTGATCAAAACTGCGTACAGACCTTGGATAATCTGCCCAGAAGATCCTGGAGGCCCTCTTGCATGTGAGTGGCAAGCAGCAGCATTTGCAAAGAGCATCTATCTGATGAGCACAAAGACAGTCCAAGTTGAAGAGTGTACCATCTGATCTGGTATACAGGTAGATTCATTCAGAGGTTGAGCTAAAGCTATAGGACAGAAACATAAAATGTCCCATACATTGTCGGTCCTAGGACACAACCCTGTGTAACTCTGTTGGCAATGCAGAGGACATTTGATGTACTATTGGTAGAAGGTAATCAGGTGCTCAGGGGTTTTGGGGGCCAGTGAATAATCCACTCCTAATGATGAGGTTGAAGGCCATGTTGAGGTAAACAAAGGTCAGGTACAGAGGTCTCCTCTGTTCCTGGCATTTCTCCTGGAGTTGTCTGACGGAGAAAGTCAGGTCAACGGTGGACATTTCTGCCCTGAAGCCACACTGTGATTCTGGATAGATGTGGTCTGCCAGTGTCTGCAGGCTGGGGAGAATGACTCGAGTAATCCTAAGGACTGATATCCCTCAGTAGTTGTTGCAGTCACTGTGGTTGCCCTTTTGGTTAAGCAGAGTGATGATCATTTCATGTGCTGGGAGACAGCCTTGTTTCCAGCAGATGGGGAGGTGTTCATGCAGGTTCATGATTTCCATGCCTTCCATGGGATGGCGCTATTTCCCTGGATGCCTCACCTTTGGCCAGTGCGTTAATAGCTTTCTGAAGCTCTGCTGAGGTTGGTTCCTCAACCAGCTCCTTCATGACAGGCAGCCAAATGATGTGTGCAGTCTGCTCCACCTTGTTTCTGCACTGTTTGAGGTAGAGATAGATGGAATCAAGTTGACCATGCAGACAAACTGCTTTGTCTTTGCAACATCAGCTACGATGATGGGATCCAGCTGGTGCCAGTGTCCTGACCTGGGGTGCATCTATTTATTACACATAGGTCATGGCTGCAGCATAGCTCCAGTAGCCTCTGCCCTTTTTCATTGATGGTTCAAATTCTATAGCACCCAAGGCAGGATGGCCAAGTCTCGTGATACACTATCACCCTGGTGTTGAAGTCACTGTGCAGGTACAGATCTGGGGACAATTGGTATCTTGCTGATGGTGCTGTGGAGGTTGCTGTAGAACTAGATTTTACTCACTGGGTTTGACAAGTAGTTTGGTGCATATGCAGATATGATGTTCACTGTCAAGACTTGCACTTCCGGGTCAGTGGCCATTTTTGGAGGAGCACTTCCTGCGGTGGCCATTTTGTATCTACAGCACTATATAAGGCCTCTACCAGCATGTGCTCATCTCCAGATGGTCTCCTCAGTTTACCTTGTGTGCCTGAGTAGCTATCCTGCCCTGTTTCCCGTGTTAATCTTCCCGGTTTTGACCCTGCCTGTCTTCTGTATTTCAGTTAAGTCTGCCCTGGGTTTTCATTTGTCTTCCTGTTGGTTTTTGGATTATTTGGAACTGTTGCACTTGGATTTCTGCCTCCTCCTTTGGATTTGTCTGCCTACGGAGATTAGCCCTGCTGCCGCTAGGGAGTCAGCCATTAGTGCTACGGAGCTCTGTAATCTGTTTCATACAGTTCTGCCTGTTCCTTCGTCCTTTGCATCAACTCTGCCGCCATTGACCGTGTGTAAACCGCTGTGCTCATTAAAGACTCTTAAAGTTGAATCTCTGTCCGCGTTCTGCATTTGGGTCCGACTCCGGCTTTCTGACAGTTCACCAATTCTGAGATGTTTGAAAGGCAAAGGTGGAGGATTCCCTCAGAACGATTTGTCAGGGGCTCCACTGCAGTGAGCAAGGAGTTCTTTACCGACACTCTTACACCATGCTAAAGTTTTTCTTGAGGTCTCATTCCTTGTCAGAAAAAGGTGTTACATTTTTTCATGAAGAAGCTATTATTTGCTAGTCTTGTGTCCTGCAAAGCAGCAATGTCGATGTCTGTTGAGTTTAGCATTTATTATGGCTGCTTTATGGGATCCATCAATCCATCAATCTTTTGAGGGTTGCTCTTCAGGCCCAGGCCCACGGTCATGGTACACTACAAAACACTACTCTACACTGACTCCCGAGGCTGTTCACAAGAGTTTTATTTAATTTTTTAAAATAGATTTTTATTGTATTTATTTTTTTAATCAGGAAAGTTCCAATGAGATACAAGATCTCTTCTTCCAGGGGGTCCTGGTCAAGACGGCCGCACAACAGTTTCATATAAAAGAATAATTTCGCACAGAAAAACATATACAATTCATAAAAGCAACACAAGAGAAATAGCAAAAGTGAAAAGACATAGAGACCATTATTAATTTATTATTATTATTTATTTGTTTATTATTTTTCATTTATTTGTCTCATATTCTGTTCCTTTCTCTCTCTCTCTCTCTCTCTCTCTCTCTCTCTCTCTCTCTTTCTTTCTCTCTCTTTCTCTTTCTTTACTTACTTAAGTGTGTGTGTGTGTGTGTGTGTGTGTGTGTGTGTGTACATCCTATTCACATTTTGTATTTCAGTAAGGATTTTTTTTTTTTTTTTTACACAAACTACTTGACTCTGCCACTCAAACGTCTCCCTGCTCCTTGTTACTTGTTTCACAATAAAGACACTTGACAGAGCAGCATTCTTCTGTTAAACAGTGAGAAACTTGTTTACTGCCTCTGGGCTTGACCTGGAAGCACAGAGTGAGAAAGGATTAGAGGCGATGAGAGGAGAAAAGACGTCTGTATAGGAAATGATTTTATCTGGTGTTTGGTGAGAAACTTGGCAGCGGTTGATGCTGATTAGCATCATTAGCCTGGTGTTTAATTGAACATCTCTGTGCAGTGAAACTTTGTGGTGCTGAAATGTGTATTAGTGCGGAGATGATGGAGATAAAAATGATTAAAGGATTGAAGAGGGAAAAAGAAAGGAAGAAAAAGGAAAAAGAAAAGAAAGGAAAAGGTAAAGAAATGAAACAAAAAGATAAGCGAAGAAAAAACTCTCTAGATAAAGAAAAGGAAAAAACTCGGAAAAAGAATTAGAACTTACTAAAAGAAAAGATAAGCAAAAAGAAAAGAAGTAATGGAAAAGAAAAAAGAAAAGAAGTAACATGAAAAAATGAACAAACTTGGGGAAACTTGAGATTCTAGCTTCGGAAAAGAAATGTGTGGAAAAAAGAAAAGAAAAATGAAATGAACAGGGGGAAAAAACAGAAAAAAGAGAAGACTGGATAAAAGGACAAACAAAAGAAAAAGGAAAAAGAGAAATGAAAAATTAACTGAAAGAAAAACAATGAAAGGAAAGGAAAAACAAAAGAAATAACAAAAAAGAAAAGAAAATCGTTCAGAACCCGTTAGAAACGTTACTCTCATGTGAAAGGATCTTTGTGGTAGAAAAGATTTATTCATGTTAATGTGCCGCTCACAAAAAGCTGGTTCAAGAAAACATTCTTTTTTTTTTTTTTACAGTGATGTTATGAATTTACGGGGTTAATAACGCTGATCTCCGCTCGGCGTGAAGATGTGGAATTCCTCACGCTTTTACCCGAGCTGTGGAACGTGAGCTGTGGAACGTGCCGAGTGTGTGAGTGCTAACATTCAGAGGAAGAATGAAGAGAATCCGGCCTACGCTTCCTTCTGACACAGAGCACCTGTGCAGTCGCAGGCGTGTAGGTACACGTGTAGTGTGTGTGTGTGTGTGTGTGTGTGTGTGTGTGTGTGTGTGTGTGTGTGAGTGCATGTTTACTGTGTTATAGCATCTGGGTGAATGTATACTCCTCCTTGTGTGAGCCTGTACACACTCTCCGGTCGACCCTGCTTTGCCCTGCTTGGCTCGGGCCATGTGTGCGTGCGTGTGTGTGTGAGTGTGTGTGTGAGTGTGTGTGGCAGCGGGCTGCTCGTCCAGGCAGCAGGAGAGTTGATGCGTGTGTCAGTGAGGCGCTCTCCCACATTTCCCCGGCGGCTGGCAGCGCGCCGGCTGCAGGAGGGGGGATCGCCTCTTTCTCACGACCTCTCAGGTTCCTGTGCTCATCTGGGAGCTATTCATTTCCTGCCAGAAAACAGCCTTTCCTCTGCAACTGCAGGAGGGAGAGAGAGAGAGAGGTGGAGTAGAGTGGAAGAGAGGATAAGGAGGGGGTTTTGGCTGCAGAGCGAGTCTGGGCCTTGGTACAGCAAGCCCTGGGCTTAAATCATAAAGCCCTGACTTGTCTGAGCTGCAGTCAGCGTGGTAGTGACTGAGCCGGAGGAGAGAGCACGAATGAGACGGAGATAGATGGATAGAGAGAGAGAGAGAGAGAGAGAGAGAGAGAGATTATGCCATATGGTAGCACTTAAGAGCTAAGGAGGAAGCAAAGAGGGGTCTTTGGTCTTTTTCCCCGCTTTCCTCTCAGTGCGCGTGGTGGAGTGTGGGAAAAGTTCATCGACACGCATGCTGGCTAACCCCCCAGCCGTGTTGTGACATGTGCGCGGTCAGCACGCTCGTAACCTGACACACTCATAAAGCTGTTTTTCAGCTCTAACGCTGAGGTTGAGAGGTGTGTGTCAACATCTGCACACACACACACACACACACACACACACAAACTCGGTGATACAATACTGTGATGCAGAGAACTGGTCCATGCTTCAATACATTCCATTTATATAGCGACATCATAACACTCAGGAAAAATAAGCAGGGAGAAGTATTAGGAGACGATAGGAAGTGTACTCATAATTTGAGGAAATTGAGGATTCATTGAAGAAAAAAGTAGGAAAAAAAACAAAGAAAACGCCTCCTCAACTCGGTATTCCTACTCGGGAACTCAGGAAGGTCTCCTCGACCCTGAGTTCAGCAAGTGACGTCAGCAGCATGAACAGTAAACACAGCAGCACTTCTTACCTTTAAATGAGTTATACTGTACTGTATATATAAGCATTTACTTCAGATTAATCAACAAATTCGCTTGTTAAATCTATAACACTGACTCATCAGGGTCCCTGGAGGATTAGGTCACGCCGCTCTCACGTCAGCTAGTGGGGTTGCATGTGACAGTACACTCGAGTGCCGGTCCCTAGCCTGGATAAAAGTGGGCTTGGGTTGCGTCAGGAAGGGCATCTAACGTTAAAAACTGTGCCAAATCGAATATAACGACAACATACATCGCTCATCACAGTTAGACGGCTAGCTTTTTGCTAATAAAGATGAACATGGAGGCTCGTAGCTCGAATGCATGGGGTCAGGTAAGTCGAATGCAGCATAAAGATCTACCCATCATAGATATCAGTCTGATCTCACACACCACCAGTCTGATCTCACATACCACCAGTCTGATCTCACATACCACCAGTCTGATCTCACATACCACCAGTCTGATCTCACGTCGACATAAACAACAAATCAACTCTCCGAAAAATAGAAACTAAACCGTACCCTTCCTTGCCCCTCAGGTGGTACTCTCAAACATACCACCGGTTCTACCTTTAATACTCATCTTTCACCTGAAAATATGATTCGACTGAACCTTTAAAAATAAATTAATATACATAAATAAACCATAATCAGAGTAAATATTAGAGACGGCATGATACCACTTTTTCTTTTCTGATACTGATACTGAAACTATTACCGTTTGGCAACAGAATCCGAAACCCGACATGTTTTCTCCAATCTACCTTTTTTTTTCTTTTTTTTTCTGAGTATCGGAAAACGCAAACGTAAAGAAATAATGAACTATAAAACAAGCTGTTTTGCTTTATTAAGAATGTCGTATATTATTTATACTAAACTATACGTTTAACTCTTCACGTCACTAAGGTGTGCTACATCGTTTGCACCTTTAATATCGATTTTTACCCAGAAATGTGGGCATACAGTAGTGCACCTTTTAAAATGATTTAACATCATTTAGTTTGTAGAGTAAAGCTTTAAAGCACACCATTTTTTACAGCGACGCTTAATTAAATCTGCAAAATAGCTTCCAGGAAATGACTAGCGCAAGAGGCTGAATCTCAAAAACGTTATAAAAAATATATAAAAAATATATAAATATATCTAAAATATTATTTATTATATATATATTATTTATTGAATATTATTCAATATAATATTATTTATTATATATTTAATATATATAAATAAATATATATAAAAATATACTGTATAGTCCAAAATGAAATGTATTATTATTATCATTATTATTATTATTATTATTATTATTATTATTATTATTATTAAGCAAAATAGCATAATAATTTGGATTTGGATAATGGATTTAAAGGTTTCTCCACCGTAGAAGTAGATTTAATAATGCAACAACTGATTATAATAAATATCGCGCGTTAAAAATGCAAATGGTATGAATTAGTCCAATGTTAAGCAAAAGTTGGTCTGATAAAATAGCACTAAATTGTACGTTCCCATTTCCAAAAGTGGTTTAACGTTTTACATGAATGGACGGTAGTTAAAGCTTTAAAGATACACCACATGCATCTTTCTAGGCAAACGACACTCTGGGATCTGAAAGTCTAATAGCGCGCTAGTGGAAATGCTTCCATTTTGCATTCTTTTCTAATTTAACACATACGCCCTGCGTTTGCGTTAACGACTCAACCCGGTGTGGACTCCACAAGTTTGCGTCAAACCTGACAAGTCCGCGTCTGTTAGATCAGATCGTCCGAGCGGGCGCGTGTACGAAGACTAACCGGCGATCCGATCTTTTGTGAAAAGGAGTTAACATGGCCGAAGTGACGGATTTCAAACTCGAATTGAAATCCCGACCTCGAATCTTAAATCGAGCGCTCAAGAAACTGAACATATCCTCTTTATTTCTTTTCAAATTTCTTTTGGTTTTCGTTGCAGAGTTTTTGGAGCCTGCTTCCCATACTAACCGTACAAAACGTGTACTTCTGATGGTAAAGCCTCAGAGATAAGCAAAGTTAGAGTTTAGTGACGTTTCGTTTCTCGAACACTGTCTGAACGAGCGTAGCAGAACGTCTCACTCTGTTCACTCAGTCCAGGGTCTTTTCAATGCAAGGCTTCCCTCACACACACACACACAAACACACATATGGTTTCTATCTCCCTCATCCTGGAACCATAAAAGGTGTGATGGAAATTTGAAATGAACACACTCAGCCATGAGCCTCTTAGCAGATTGGTAATTGCAAACAACTGGACGGAGACTTCCCCGATTCTCTGGGAAGGACGGCCACACTGGAATGGCTGAAGGCGACGAGCACCTGGTCCCACTCAAAACGTTCTTATTAGCCATAATTCTATAACAAAATAGAATTGTTCCTCGTACACCATACTCCGATGTGCTAGAAATGAGTTACGATGAATAGATGCTGTAATATCATATACTCCCATGGAAAAAAGCACTAAGCTGCACCTTTCCGTGTCACTAAGGTCAGGGATCCATCAAGACCGCTTTTTTTTTCAGACGGAGTACGAGTACGAGTTCGATGGTGATGCCGAAATTGAAACGAACAACCTACTTAGTATCAATTAAGGACTTCGCAAGGGACGTTATCTCGCTCTGTTTACTGTTTTCCTCGGTTTAAACGGCAGCAATGAAAAGCGCTCACGTGTGCGTGCTCACGCTTACGCTACTCCGCTCGTTCTTTATAACACTAGCTAGTCGATTTTAAATGAAGTTGATGAGCTAGCTTGGATTGAGTCGGGTTGCAGTACAGAGCAGGTCGCGTTTTAATTCGTCGAAGCGTTAAGATTAACGTGTTTTCCGTTTTCGTTGCATCCGAATCCCTCGTCGTCGATGACCGGTAGGCGCAGATCGTCAAGAACAACATACTGGCGAAGAGCTAGCGTAGATATCGTTTTCTCAGCTAGCCAGCGTTAATGAGCTCCTCGTGCGGAGTTTTATGTTTAAGATGTTTTACCAGGTGACTTGCATTGTAGAAAGATGCTATAGTTCCTCCTCTTGATAGTTTCACAGAGCACAGTTTGCAGTTCGCTTTGCTTTGATTGTCATCGCTAATCGTTACAATACGTCCGGATCGCTGGCACTTCACGTCGTCTGATAGTTAGCGCAAGAACGTACATTAGGATTACGTCACATAGCATCACCTAATATCTGATTTCATCTTTTTGTACTGATCAAAAAAAAAATATTAGAAGTTATTTTGCTCACCATTGCGGAAATAAATCACGTACATTGTACAAAAAAAATCCTGTTTTTCACATATGAGTAATATGTGATTTTCTTTCTACAATAAATAAAGAAAAATTTGAATTAATGTTATTTATAGCTTTAATCCTAATAGCACAGATACTCTGAGTAACTTTGAGATGTTGAGCTCAGCAGTGCTCACAATATTTTTTTTTTTTTTAAATATACCACATAGTTGAGGCACCTTAGTTTTGTCTCTTCTGTTAGAAAGGCTCTTGATGATGACACTTCCTGTGTGTCATGTGACTTATTAGTTTCACTCTTCCTCTAAATAGGTAAAGGGATTTCAGTAACAGGGAGGGACGTACATTATGGGTATACAGAGAAGCTCAAATGTGTAATTATTATTACTTAAAATAAGTTAATAATGAATGCAGGTTGAACTTCAATGAAACATATGATTAAAAAAAATGTAAAAATTAAAAAAATATAT
>CM040976.1:2288449-2307811 GCA_022985145.1 Pangasius djambal | reverse complement strand
TTTTTTTTTTTAAAGAAAAGAAAGAAATGAAAGCTAATTAAGGTGATGCATGCATATGCTCTGCCTAAACAGCCATGTTACAGTCTGGCTGAATTTGGAGATGTCTGTCTTGACTGTGCTTGTTGATATTTAATCATCTTTACACCCTGTTCCGCAGCGCGTGATTAACCACTAATCCCCGGGTTTATTTTAGTTCTCTGTCTGGGCTTAATGAGTTTCCAGACTTTTGTCAGTTGCGGTTCTGAGTTTGGCAACTGAACCCAAGTTTCCCAGATACACTTTAGAAAGCGGGAATATTACATCATCATAACATTTTTTTTTTTTAAACAAATTTATTAGTCTTCCAAAAAGAAGAATCTCGCAAAAAGCATTCCACATATCTTTGGCATCACCTTTAGAAAAAAAAGATACCGCAAATATAAAAAAATGCAACCAACAGACATTAGCTATAAGTATAAATCTCATTTCAATATGAACTTCTCTCCCTTTTGAGCTGTACAAATATAGTGCATAAAAAAATCTCTTCGTAAAACACATTTCCATACAAAAAGACAAAAAAGAAAAAAAAAAACACAAGTGAAACTTTAACAAACGAAACACATAGCATATGAACAGTGTAAAAAGTCTTTCAGAAGTCTCTCTCTCTTTCTCTCTCGCTCTGTTTTTCTACCAAGGCCTCCAGACGGAGTCTGAAGTGAGCGACGCCTCGCGCGGAGACGCGGCGGCTGCAGGGAGGGGCGTGGCCGCGCCGCCCGCGTACACCGGGATCACGGGGCCGCCGGGGGTGAACGCGCCGCTGGGGATCAAGAAGGCAAACTGTCCGTCTGTGGCCGGGACGAGCTGGAAGCCGCCGTACACCTTGGCAGCGTCGGACGGCGACGCGCCGGATGGAGGCGCGCTCTTACACGCCGGCACTGAGACAGGCACGGGCACGTGCGTCGCGCCGGGGATCTGCACCACGGGCTGGCCGAAGGTCGGAGGCGGCGCGGGTCCGGCGTGCGCCTGCGCCGGGTAGTTCATTGCGTTCAGCTGGGTCATGCAGTTGGCCAGGTGGCCGAGCAGCCGCGTGCGCACTTCGGCGTTCACGCCCTCGCACGTGGACAGAAAACGGGTCACCTCGTTCATGCACTCGCTGAAGCCCGCGCGGTACTTGCCGAGCACGGTGGGGTCCGCGTTCAGAGCGGCTGCAGAGACGAGAGACGACAGTCTTAACACAACCATCACAACATCATCACAACAGCATCCGCTCCTAGCGCGCGCTCCTAGCATGACTTCTAACCAGTAAGTTATTTGCTACACCGTGCGCTTTACTACGGTGAACTGGCTCGTGCACTTTTCACTGCTTATCATGCACTTTTCCCAAGATATGATTTTAATGTTTGACATTAAAGCGTTGCGCGTGGACACTGTTATCTGCTCGCGCATCCACCTCAAAACAAAACAAAACAAAAAAATAATAAAAGCATTCATTTTAAAATAAAATTGATTGCAATGAGCGGACACTCACCGGTCATCTGCGCGCGCTGCATGTTCCTGAGGTGCTTCACGGTCATCTCCAGGATATCCGCCTTCTCCAGCTTGGAGTGTCTGGAGCTCTGTGGGTGAAAACAGCGCTGAAATGATCAGTAAAGGCAATTTCAAATTCCATAAATCCGATAAAGCCGAGTATGCACGTGCAATCTCTAGGCTGTGTGTGTGTGTGTGTGTTGTGATGTAGTCTTCTACTTACGTCTTTTTTCAGTGCGTCCAGGATGAGCGTTTTGAGTTGACCCAAGCTTTCGTTGATCCTGGCTCGTCTCCTTTTCTCCATGATAGGTTTTGATGACTAAAGAGAGAGAGAGAGAGAGAGAGAGAGAGAGAAGGTGTGAAATGCAATAGCAATATCTATAGGATTGCAATGTTGTGCTTCCGGAATGCTGGTAAATATTAAAGAAAGAGAGAGAGAGAGAGAGAGAGAGAGAGAGAGAGAGAGAGAGAGAAGATCACAGGAATAAAATCTACCTTTCTGTGCTCGGAGGCTGTCTTGGGTTTGTCCGGGACGGTGTTCATGCTCGCCGGGGTCGCAGCCACCGGGGAAGACGAGTTCTTTTCCATCATGTCAGCAGGCATCTTTTTGTTTTTGCGTAAAATATCCACGTGAAGAAAAAAAAATTTGCAAAAGTTCGTCAGTTGTCCTTAAAGAGGAAAAAAAAAGGAAGGAAGGAAGGAAAAGCACGCTACGACCGTGCGCAGCGCAGTAAAAGTCCAGCAAGGTGGGAGTGAAGTTATCCCCGTCGCACTGTTTATCCCGAGTTTTAACGAGTTTCAGTGTCACGCGCGCGCTCTCTGTGATAGTCGCCGACAGACGCAAGCGGTTGACTGTCTGCTCGCGCGCTGCCTCGCTGCCTTATTTATATCCCCGGCCGCACGCGAACGGCTCGTGTGAAACTTCCCAAACTTTCTTTCCCACACTAACTTTCTACCAATCAGCGCGAGGGACACGCGGCCCGGACGGAGGACGGCTCGTGGTCGGCGCAGCGCCATTGGTTGTTTGGCTCTCGAGCGGGTGGCCAATGGCGCGCGGCCGGCCGGGTTTAGGGCACGAACCGGGACTGCCTTCCGTCATCCCAGTTACACATTAACACTTCAGATCCATGGTGAAGGAAAAAAAAAAACCTACACGCTCACGCACTCACGCACAGCGCAATAAACATCTAAAGTCACTGAAACCAGCCGCAATAAACATTTTATTCAAATCATGAAGGTTTCACTCTGGGCCTTTTTTTAAATTAAAATTAGGATTATTTTATTATCATTATTATCATTTACAGATGTTTTAAACCCATGCAACTTCTAAGGGTGAGACAATCCTAAGAAAACTTTTACATATTTAGGAGTTTGTTGTTGTTGTTGATGATGATGATGATGATGATGATATAGAAGTCTCAGATGAAATCTAGGGACATTTCATGGATTTTATTACAATTTTATGAAACAGATTTTTTTTTATTTCTCAGCAACTTTTAAGAAAAGTGAAATATTTTATATATTCGAGCTACATAGCAGAATTATAACTAGCTAATAACCTCCACGTGAGCACTGAGATTTAAATTTCATGCTAGGAGCGGTTTATTTATAGACCTTTTTTTATGTATTAAGAAATGAAAGAAGGAAAGGGGGTGAAAGTTAATAAATGTGTTTATGCAGCTCATGAGTTGCGACTCAGACATGTGCAGAGTTCAGGAGTGAAGAATTAGCCCTCCGCCAGTCGTGCAAGTCATGCAGCAGCGCTTTAAATTGCCCTTCAGTCATAAGCGATTTAGCAGCGCGACTGCTGCGCGAGCTCTGGCATCCTGACATGGGTCGGCGTGCATGCGAGCGCCGCCGTGAATGTGGAGCACGTGCCAGGATGTTTTATGAGCCGCAGTGGTTGAGGTTTGGCCGCCTGGCGGGCTCTCTCCCTCTCTCTCTCTCTCTCTCTCTCTCTCTCTCTCTCTCTCTCTGTGTGTGTGTGTGTGTGTGTGGAGGAGGAGGGTAGTAGTGTGTGTGCGGCGGCGGTGCTGGTTTACATTAGAGGGAAGGTAAATAGCAGCTGCTGTTCTGAGAGCCTGGGAAAACCACGCCCACCGAGAAGCTCGCGCGCCCTTACCGGGAACGCGAGCCAGCGCGGAGAGAGTTCAGCGGGAGAGCGCGCGCTCACCGCGGCGCTAATCTAACGTACAGTTTCCGAAGCGTGACTCTGCACCGAGATAGTGAGATAGTGAGATAGTGGCCCCGCACTGTTTACAATAAACCATGACGCAGAAATGATTAATGCTTTTATAACATTATGATTATTTAACGTGAAATCCATTTCCAGCACTTTGTTCACGCGCGAGCATTTTTACACGCACCACACTCTCCCAAAGTGTGTGTGTGTGTGTGTGTGTGTGTTCATCAACAGAATGCTTTCGTGTCTTTTAAGTGAGAGAAATGCATACACACACGCGCGCGCACACACACTCACTCACACACACACACACACACACAGACACACTTTTTTTTTTTTGCATGGGTCAGATAGATTAATAACCAGACCATACACTCTCTCTCTCTCTCTCTCTCCCTCTGTGTGTGTGTGTGTGTGTGTGTGAAATAGGCTAACATCTTGGTTGTGTTAAAAGTAACACAAGAAGTGAATGTTGCTCGCTCAACCAAACACACTGTTGTGTTAAAAGTAACACACTCCGTGTCGTGTTTAACACCCGTAGTGTGTGTCCGTTGTTTATCAACTCTCCCATTGGAAAAAAAAAAAAAAAAAAAAAAAATCGTGCACGCGCACTAATGGGGGCTCGCGCTCGTCGGTCGTCGACTGAAGCCGTGCTGAAGACTGAAGTCGCCGCTGCACGCACGCGCTCAGAGGAAAGAGGGAGGGAGGGAGGGAGAGAGGGAGGAAGTGGTGGCGCGCGCTCTCTGTGCAGGCGCGATCTCCAGCCGCTACCAAACCCCGAGACACGTGGCGCGCGCTGCGCCTGCATGTCACGTCACGTCATGTCGTATGTATCACTTCGCACGACGCTAGGAGCTGTCACGAATCCTGGATTCTGGATTCCGATTGGTCAGAAAGTGTTGATTAATTCTCTATAACTGTAGCTCTGGCAGTAGTGCCGCTTCAAATCACGGGTTTTTATTAATGCACTCATTCAAATAAATTATTGTTTCTATAGTAACAACAGGACGAGTCGCGTCTTTGGTTCACGTCCCGGCACTGCAGCCAGGTTCTCCTATGGCCGCTTTCAGCCATTTCTTTTGAGATCTCTTCAAACGTGGAGCGTTTGCGTCCTGCTTGTACAGCGACATCATCTCAAACGTTCACGGGGTCCGTTACCTCGATATCCCGCCTCTGAAATCCTCCTTCTCCGTTATCCTCCATCCTTCCTTCCCGGTAGCGCGCATTTATGAGGAACGTCGAGTTGTAAGACATGCAAGTAACAAATCGGAGTCACGTTTGAAGAAAAAGATTCGGATTCAGGACACTTTTGCCCGCTGTAGATTTTGCCTGCTGATTTTTATTACTTTTCCGGCATGTTAAAAAAGTCAGGAATGGGTTTTTTTTTTCACTTCCTGGTTTCTCTGTCACATGACAATCTTCATTCTTAACCTCAGTGTAGACAATGCTCGCCATGCTCATGCTTCAGGTCGGTTGTTTCGTCTCAGGACAGACGTGGATGCTGATTGGCAGAGGACGGCATTCCTGTCTTCATCCTGGATGATGGTAGAACCTTATAAATCCAGGCTTATCTCCGAGCTTGGAGTCAGAACGTAGAATTTCTTTCAAATAGTTTCCGGACCGAATCACCACAGGGGTGTTACAGAACCTTATAATACTGAGGTCACGCTATTTAAAGGCCTCCGTTCTCCGCATGAGGGACTTTCCCACATGCTCGGGTTGCAGGAGGGATGTGGAAGGAGCGGCGGCGTGTCCCGAGCTCTCCCTGCCTTTATCCCTACACCTGGCCACTACCTGAGCCAAGACTTTTCAAATCCAAGTCTGATCCAGATTCAGTTTGAGGAATGGAGTGAGGATTAACGAAAGAAAGCGCTGCGTTAACACGAGGAAGTAGCTGAACTGATCGTACAGCTCTTTCACGATGGAGATATATCAGTCGTCTACAGCAGCTGGTGCGAAATGCCATTCATTTTGACAGTTATCTCTATATCCGCTCTCTCTCTCGAACACACACACACACGCACACACACACACACACATATACACGTTACATTCACATACACAGGCCACTCTAACAGATTTCACACTCTCCCACAGTCATATCTTTATTGACGCTCCTGCACGAACCTCCACACTGCAATAATGCAATCAGGTCCCCGATTGCAGGGCTAAAGTACGTGAGAAAGTCAGAGATTGTACGCTCCCAAACAATCAAACCCTCAATCACAGACGTGACCTACGTTTAATGTGTAAGCTATTGATGGACGCTGGCTTCTTGTGAGCCGCCAGAGAACACGAGTGTGACCGGTATCATGTGAGGGATTGTGTCACGACCGCATGAGACGATGGTTTTATTGATTTTCTGGTAGGCCGAGTTAGTTTTAAAACAACGCTGCAGAACTCTAGATTCTGATTGGTCAGAAGGTACGTGTTGATTAATTTTCTATAACAGCAGCTGCAAATCACAGGTTCATATCAACGCCCTCGTTCTAACACGTTATCGTTTCTATAGTAACAGCTCATTCACAGGACGGACGCTCTTTTATTATTATTATTATTATTATTATTATTATTATTATTTAACATTTATGGATGGAATCTCTTAGGGAAGGAGTCTCTAGTGTCCGCACTGTGTAACAGTCAGAAGTAAAGCCGTTTAAGTTTGAGTTTTCCTACATCTTCCTACATTTTTGCGGTTTCTTGGTAATATGACAATCTGTGTTTTTTTGTCTAAATAAATTCAGAACAGAAAAAAAAGAGATGCTGGTTTAAACAGTGGGAACGCCTATTTACATCTCCTAAGTGAGAATAGAAACGATCTTGCTTCGTGGACGTTCCACAGGTTTCAATGTAACAATAAATGGATAAAAAAAAAGTATGTCATGCTTTTCGAATGCATAAAAATTGTAATCATTGGCATGTTGCTGTAGTATAAAAGGAATAAAACACTTAAACATCCAGGTAGGATAACAGTAACTCTGCAAGATGTCTGAAGGGTTCTTCATCTTGCTCGTCTGGAGGAACCCTTCAAAGGAACCCCCACAAGTGTCTTCCTCCAAGACAGAGTTTCAAGTAGGACCCTAAAAGTAAACAGAGAAACAGAGAAACACTCAGTTGTCGAGTTTAATATAGAATGTTTAAGCATTCTCCAAGAGGAACAACTAAAGAACCCTTGTAGATACTCTCCCTTTATCCTAGTTCAAGATCATCAAGACCTACCAGTCACCTGCTCTTGAAATTCCTATGTTCATACACACCTAGGACAAAAAAAAAAAAGTAAATGTGGTGCTTGAAGGGTTCTTCAGCTCTGTGGAGAACCCTATAAAAGAGAGTTTCAAGTAGTATTCACAAACCGAAGAATGGTTTGTAATAAAGAAACACTCGTCTGTAGGATTCTACCTCGAACCATTAAGGGTTCCTACAGAGAGATAACTGAGGAACTGAAGAAAAAAAAAAAAAAGGTGTGTAATGCTGATGATGGTGTTTCACTCCTTTCTTCTTTCTGTTATTTTTTTTTTTTTTTTACTCCTTATATGTTTTATGTTTCTTTGCTGTTTCTTCACTCGTGTAAATACGTTTGTAACGCTTTTTTTCACGCGAGTACAAACTAGCTCTCGACTAGCTAAACTTGGCGGCTTGTTCCTGCGTGCATTCATTTGCGTGGGCGTCGACGTCTAATAATTTTATGCACTCAAGCCAAACGGGCACCGAACAGAAAATAAAACGTGCAAGAGCGAGCAAAAAAAACACAAAAAAAAACAAATCAAAGTTGGAACTGTTTTGCAAGCCAGTGATCCTTCAAGGAGTGAGAGAGAGAGAGAGAGAGAGAAAAAAAGAGAAAGAGAGAGGAAGATGAACGAGTGGCTTTGGAGGCCCTCCAGGAGTCTTCCCATGAAGCAGACGCTGTGCCGCCTCCCCACGTTGGAGCGGGCTGTGGAACACATACCACACACACCACACACACACGCGCACGCACGCACGCACACAGATAAATATGACTAGTCCAGCTCATCAAGGGCCTGAGGGGATCAGAGGCAGGGGAGTGCTAAAGCATTGATTCATAGTCGACTTCACACACACACGCGCTCATCACACAAACACAGATCACTCAGGGTCACCAGCAGCCTTGCAGACATTACCGCTCGGTGGATGTTCAGCTCAATAGCGGCTAGGGAGCTTTTCAAAACCTAACGCGTTGGTGATTCAGGCCTTTTCCAGCTCTGGCTTCTTGGGAGGCTGGGGAGAAGTGTGTGCCCTGGAGGAAGAACACTATTGAAGAGTTGCTACGCTCGTTCTCTCTCTCTCTCTCCCTCTCCCTCTCTCTCTCTCTCTCCTGTGGCTTGTTGTGAAGCCGGCCCTACCGGGGGCTGTGTGCTCCTGTGGAGGAGGCTGTGGAGACCGGGTCACAGGTCACACAGGATGTGCATCCGGCTGCCAGACTCGGCTGGTTCGGGTGGTTTGTGAGTTAACAAGCCCGGGGCACTGTATCTATCCGAGTAGCCCAATGCTAACAACAACAACAACAACAACAACAATAACTGCGTCGTCTCCTTCTTCTTCTTCTTCTTCTTTTTTGCAGTAAAAGTTCTGTCTTAATAAATACATTTCATTCGGTATCAAATCAATGGGACCACACTCAGTTACACAGCAAAATCCCCGCGCGTAGGTGTTTAAATGAGCACCTACGGTGTTCACGCATGTCCGGCTGGACTTATATAACCAGCGTAGGTGTTAAAACATTTTTACATCACATTCCTGCTGTCTGAATGCGAGTATGTTCGTGCTCCTGTGAAAGATATTCGATCTCTGTTTGACTTACAGGTGCATGAGCGTTTCTATTGCCTCCTCATCAGGCCACTTTGTTTACAGGAGATAAGGGCGGCGCTTTGAAGATGTGGATCCGCTACAGTGATCAGCAATGTCTGGAATAATCGTCTCTAATAGGGCTTAGTTTAGTGTAAACAAACCGAGAACGGCAATCAAGATTAGCGGCTGTTTTCTTCCCTTCTGTCTCGGTAACTGCAAATTATAGGTTCATTTGCAAAGCTCTTGAGGAACATTCAAGACAAATAAATTCCTGAAGTCTTTCCAGGTCCCAACATTTACAAAATCTTTACAAATTACTCCATCAGGCCTGAGACCAGTAGATTTGCATCTAATAAACCTGTTCTGGTCAACATGGGACCATGGAATGGCAACACACATCTGTGTCAAGTCAGGAATCAACATTGTGTTGTGCTTTTATAGGAAAATAATCAAAGACGAGTTAAGTTTTTACCTCTAAGTGGATTATTTTCTTATAGTATTTTATCCCTTTATTCCTTATACCACAGCGATTTCCCATTGATTACGATATCATATTAATTATAGAATGACACATTTTTTTTTTTATCCTTTTATAGTCACGTTTAATATTGTGGAACGTCCGTGAAACAAGTTCACTTATGTTATAAACAGTCGCTCTCTCATCAACATCTTTTTTTTTCTATTTTGAAGAAGACAGAAGTCATTTTAGCAAGAAACCGCAAAGTATAAACTCCTAAAAGATGCTTGCTCTGACTGCTACAAAGCAATGACACTGGAGACTCCTTCCATAAATGTTACAAAAATATCTCCTTGCAGAAAACTGCACCATATCAACGATCAAGTCCCTACGAATGAGCTGTTACTATGGAAACGATAACGCATTAGAACAGGCACATCAATATAAACCTGTGATTGCTGGCTTGTTCATTAGGGATCTACATCTACATCCAGATTTCTGTAAAGCTGCTTCGCCGAATCGAATTGAATTCAGAGGAGGATAACTTGAAAACTGTGGCTAGAGCTGTACCAGGAACCTGAAAGAGTTTTCTCTGTGCCTCTTTTCACTCACCAGCCCACGATGACCCCGACATTAATCTATTATACCTTATCCCTTTTCCACTTGGTCTCATTTTCTAACCAATTATGCATACGTATCTCCTTATTTCTCTCTCGCTCGCTGTCTGCGATGGCTTAAAAATCCTCACCATTCACACGATCTCCCATGAAGCACGCTGTTATCTGTAGACTGTCGAGCTGCCAATTTCAATTTTACTCCCCTGTTATCAGGCCCCGAAATAAATGCCTCATTTGAAAAGTGGAAATCAAACTGTCTCCACCGAGGCGATGAGTGACGTTGATTGCAAACTAACTATTTAGCACCAGGAAGCACTTCTGTGTGGCTTTTGTCTCTCGCTACCCCCTTTTCTTTTTTTTTCCCTCAAGCTTCACGGCTGTCATATTGCTTTAGAGCTCAGGGAAGGTCAAGTGCTGCTGCCTGAAAGATCTAAAGCATTGGAAATGACTCAGCGCAACAATGCATCTTGTTCCTCTACCCTGCCGGAGTGTCTATACGCATCAGTGTACGTTACTTATCCTTTTCATGTGTTATCTCTAGGCGAAAAAAGTAAATAGATCCTGTATATATCAGTTAGGGATGTAACCAAATACGGATACGTTATACGAACTGAACGGATAATGTAGCCTAAACAAATACGAACATGAATAGCAGGCGCTTTATTTATTGCTTTTTGTTTTTCTTTTTTTTTTTTGAAAGCTTGCCAGAATTTGTCTCGAGTACACAACTAGAGCATGGGATGAAGCAAGAGTTGCAAAAAAAAAAGTGGGAGGTTTTTACCTTCATACAAATGCAAGTGTGTGGTCAGACATGAAGCTTGCGAGACAAAGAAAGACTAGGTTTGTTAACCGTAATGTTTGACACTGCACATTTACAGCATGTCAAGGTCGTAGTGGCGGTTGAAAGAAAGCCAAGGGATCAATAAACCAGTCCCGTGCACAACTTTAGTTGGGACCAATTATGAATTAGAGTGATGTAGCTGAGGGTGAGGTAGGGTTGTAGTCTAGACCACCATTGTCAAGTCCAAGACCAGGACTAGCCGAGATCGAGTCTTAAGGGGGTCAAGGTGAAATCAAGATCAAGCCCAAATGTATGTGAGAATGACTCAAGATTCTTTTCAAGGCCAAGCCTTTACTTCAACTAGTTGGATTCATTCATTTGTGTATTCATGTATGTATGATTAAGCTGTTTTCGACAAGAATGAATTACTTCTGGTCAAACATTTTCATGAAAAAAACAAACAACAACCCGAACAGTATTTTTACGAACTCTCAGTTGAGACCCAGACCACAACTAGCAAGATGCCCAAGACTGAAACAATTCCAAGTACAAATGCCAATAAAACGTCATGGGACTGGAGTCGACTTCTAGAGACCTGGGTTGAGGAATTATCAAAGCCACAATTCACACACCAGGCTTCTACATTTCAGGTTTTTTCCCAGGGTTTTTCAGTGTTTCCAGGGGCAGATTGGTAGCTAGTAGGGTACATATTTAATTAAAAAGGAAAAAAAATACCCTTCTGGTTTAAGCCACTACTTAACAGATACAGAGACAGATAATGTCACTGTGTTACACCCATAATATCAGTGAACAGTGGCATTTATTAATAACTATAGATGTTAACGGTGAGCCAGTGCTTCAATAATAGCTTAACCGCTTACACGCACCCGAAACAGGACAAAAAAACACAAACAAGTAAGGCACAGCTTTCTCACACTGCCTCCTGTTCTTTCTCTACCCACCTATTATTCTGAAGTTCCCATGCCATCATATGCCACCTTTCACTGCCTTGTGTGATCTTTTTTTGTGGCACGGGCCATTCATACGCACACAAATACACATACATGACCTCATCGCTGGCACATTCTCTCCTGGTTTCACCTTGCACCTGCCATGCATTCGCTCAATTCGCTTTCCCCTCCAGCTATATTAACATTGAATCTGCTTGCTCTCTCTCTCTCTCTCTCTCTCACCCCACCCATTCACAAGCTATTGTTCTGCGCCAGCACAACGTTTGGCTTAGACCTGATCCAGCATCAACTTTCACCCTCAGCACTTGCCACAGAGACACACAGCCTGCTCTTAACTAATGGCCCAACAGCTAATGGTTGGTTTCACTCTGTGGTTTCACTCATGTTGCCCATCATGGACAGATCTGAATTGGATAATACGCCGTGTTATTGTTAAATTAACAAAGCATGTATGGGGATACTACACTCGGTGTACTGGAGATAGCTCTGATTAAACGCCAATCTGACAGCAAATTTAAATAAGGAAGTAAACAGTTACTGATAACGCCCTGAAGTAGATTATTTACCCATAACAGCACATCCCAAAGTGTTTTATTCTGATTACGGCACAGCAATTTGCCAATGCAAAAATTCTTCTGTCAGAGATTTTGCATGTGTTTGGATGCAAACGCAGGGTTTTATTAAAAAATGTTCAGGAAACAATCCAAAAATCCAATATCGTAGTCCAACAGGCAAAAAAGTAAGGCAGTCCGATCCAGGCAAAACAAGAACTGTAGTGGCAAAACACGTAGACAATAAACACAAGTCTTGGAATCGTCACAAGCGCAAAGATGCGAGACTTCTCAGTGAACTTTAATTTAAAATTAGTGTGTAAAGATGAACAGGCCTGTGTATAATTAGTAATCCAGTGACTGTGCTCAGGGATATGTGTAATGTGACAGGTCACATGGTGGAGGCTGTAGATTCAGCTGTTGGGAAGTGATTCAGAAGTTGAATCTGGTGGCGCCATGGAATTCTGGGAATTTGTGAATTTACAGTGGGAGAGGATAGAAAAGTGGTGGCTCTACATTGCTAGCTGATATATTCATTCGTTCATCCATCTTCAGTAGGCTCATTTTCCTGGGCCATGCCTTGATGGATCCAAACTCCATCCTGGGAACACTGTACATGAGGTGAGGTGGGAATTACACCATGGATAGGAGGCACGCACAATTCACACACTTATTCACACCTTGCGGCAATTTAAAGTCGCCAGTTTACCAACTGGCATATTTTTGGGAGGTGAGAGGAAACCGGAGAACCTGTAGCAAACCCACACAAGCACGGGTAGAACACATGAACCTCCACACAGACAGTAACCCGAGCTCAGGATCAAACCGGGAACCCTGGAGCTGTGAGGCGGCAATGATACCATGAAGCCTGGTGCCAGCATGTCCTGGCATGACCTTCTCCCTTCTCGTATGAGATAATCAACTCAAGATTGTCTCTTCCAGGATCAAATGTGACCGATCCTCCTTTTCATAGCTCTCTTTGATAGAAGTACAGCAGTGCACACTGTGTCCCAAAGAATTACAAAGTGTATCACCCCCCTGCTTTTCATCAGCAAAGTTCAAGCACCCGGGAAAGAGTGAAAGAGTCAGTGTGACAGTCATGTGTAGCAATGAGATTTGGTATGTCTCCTAAATTGGATTACAACACCGCTTTAACGACATCTGTCAAGTAAGGTTCTTCTCTGATAAGGAGGGATTCACTATCTCAAAGATCATCAGTCCACTCCCTATCTTACACAGATCACACCTTTCCCATAATAGTGCAATAGGCTCTTAGGGATTTGAGCTGGTGATAGTGGAGATAGTAATTGGGGTGAGCTTGGAAGAAGAACAGGTCCAGAAACACTAATCACAAGTCAGGATTGTCCATTGACAATTGCCTACTCTCCTGCCCCCAGTCACGGCTCACCAAATGTGTATTAGCAGGCAGCTTGGACCCACTCGGATAGGATTTAGCAACTCAGCGGCCTATTAAATCAAGCAGACAGCAGCAGAAGATTATTGGGGTCGATTTTTCCCACACATCAGCCAATTAGCCCCCTGAGAAAACTGGCTGTACACCTCCATCTGCCAGCTGTACCATATCTAGAGAAGTCCAGACATCCTTTGCTCCCTCTACCCTCCCACACCCTCCCTCTCGTCTTTGCCCAGCGGCCCCACCTCTTTCCTTTTCTTCAACTAAGTAACTTTAATTGTCCTGGGAAAGTCAAGGCTGGTCCTCGGGGCTCAAAGCTCGAGCCTCTAATGAACGTTCCAGCCGAGGGATTAGGTGGAGTCGTAGGCAGCCAAAATGAGAGGAGTTGTGACAGGGAGAGTGTGTAATCTTCCTGACTAATGTGTGCATGTCTTAGTATTATCACAGTGTGCTTTCTGAGCCTGTGTTGGCATGTGAAAGTTCAGTAGGACATAACGAAACAGATTTATCTAAGTACACAGATACCAATCACGAGGATCTAGCAAGATCTAGGAAGTGTATTGAGCAACCAGTTGAACTTCCTAAGTATGATTACAATCAGATGTATTTATAAATGGTTCAGTGGCCTTTAGCTATTGTCATCAGTAGCTTTTGATAAAGGTACCAGCAGTAACATTGTCAGAAACACATTACCCAGTGCTTACACTTGCAAGCCTCGTGTTATTTGAGATTGTTTTAAATTCTATGCAAATTAGGTATGACGCAGTAAAGCTACGAATCCAAACGATTGCCAGTAATATGGCACGTGTGGTCCAACATTCCTTTTCCCCAGTTCCCCACTCACAACTTTAGTTCCTACCTGCAATTAGTTCCCATTTACAGTTTGACTTATAACTATGGTTTCATCTTATCCTATCATATACGATCTTTCAATGCCTTTTAAATACGAAGAAAAATAAAGCTTGAAAGGAAGCAGCAGAGATCACCAGGGTGACTCTGGTGAGTGTACATAGCTACTACTGTTAGCTTGATTTGCTAACAAAGCTACTATGAAGGAACCTAGACAGTTCCTGAATGAGTTTGTGTTTTCACTTAAAGGCAGGAAAAGTGACCAGTATAAAAAAAATTTAAAAAAAACCTAAGCTACAGAGACAAACTGAGTAACTTATCTACTATCCTGCATGTGGCTAACGTATTGCAAACATGGAGGAGATTGGTCTTGCAAATGATGTTAACTGAAATGCAATTTCACACTTCAAACCTTTTGAATCTTGTTAATTACTTGCCAACAAATGGCTTGTGCAAACTTTGCTAGTCGTTTTCCGTGGCCTCTGGTAGCTTGTAGCAAACAGTTCAACGTCTTATTAAGATTTTGTTTGAGCCATTAGCACCGTTTAGTATGGATTGCTCTTAATAAAAGCAAAAGTGTAAAAAAAAATTGGCGTTATCTTCTGATTTCCTGAAGAAACCGTTAAGTTCCTGAAAAGGTTCCTGTACTAGAAACACAGCTCTAGTCTTTTGCCATTAGGATCCTATAGCATGCGGACCTAAATTACATTCGAGCCTAATTGTAAGTAAGGTATAAATAGGAAAATAATCAACAATGTGGTGGCGTGATGAAGCAGGGCTTCTGTTATCACCCCGTAGATGATTAATTTCCCGTAAGAACGGCATGTTTTTCCTCTTATATCTATATTTTTGCCAACAATTACAGATTATTATTATTATTAATAAACAGTGTTCTTGCATTTTAAGCCTGTCTTAGTTTGTGTGGGAAGTTTTCATGCTGGTGTCAGGGAATGAGTCAGAACAACCCAGGCATCCCTTGTTTTCTCTCTCTCTCTCTGTCTCTCTCTCTCTCTGAGAGGTATGAAGTAGACCACAGGGAAATGAAATCAGTATCGACGCCATGCAGAGGCAGACACTCGCTCCGAGTGGACGGAGGGTCAGCGTCAGATTGACCCTGAGATTGCCCTGCTTTCTGTTTCTTTCTTTGCTGTCCATGCAAGACATCCTCCATCTCACATCCTTCCCTCCCACACACACACACACACACACACACACACACACACACACCATTATTCCACCCCCTTCTTTTTCTCTTCTGCTACTTGCAGGTTCCCTCACTGTAATCTGTGCTGTGCTACTGCGTAATCTGTCCTTGAGCTACTTTTGTGCAAAAAATAAATAAATAAATAAAAAATCTGGACATTAAATTGCAGCTATGTTGAACTGCACACAATTCTGATAATAGCGATGTGTTAGACACCCATTTTGTTTCTGCTGTCAGAATTTTTACATTTTAGACCTGTAAGACCTTCTCTGGAGGCTGTGGGGTATGGACTAGTGAGAAGAGTATAATCCAATAATCCAGTGCGCATTATATAATCACCTAATCAGAAAATTGGCAAAATACTTCTGGAAATTTGCTAATTCATTTTCTTTAACATGGTAAGCTATTGAGCACTGCAAGTTTTAACACTATTAGCACCCAATTAAATCAAACCTACTGAAACCAAGGGTGCCAATACTTTAACCTCAGTGATAACAGAGTGCAAACTTTAACAAGACATGAAAATACAACGAAAAAAGCCAGAGACAGTTGCTATGCTACTGAAGACTGTTGTACTGTCCTCTATAAAATCTAGGACAATCTAGGACAATTCTGGGACCAAGCAACGATCTGTACTTTTTCTAGCTCCGCCCACATATCCTTATTGGCTCGTGTTCTACGTAAGCTAGACACCAAACCAAATTCATAGCTGCTAAGCAAACCGAAAACATTCTTGTTTAACAAAGATAATGTATAATTGTTTCGCTATGGTGACGTTTTCTGTAAGGAGATGCTTATTTAACATTTAAGGAAGGAGTCTCCAGTGTCAGCACTTTGTACCAGTCAGCGGTAAAGCTGCGCGTTTTCAGGACAGAAGACGTCGGTTTCTTGGTAACAAGTTGAACTATTTTTCTCGTATTATTTCTTCAAGAGAAAGTAAGCAAAGCGGCTATAACATGATAACGTGATAACTGTTTGTTTCGTGGATGTTTCACAACGTTAAGTGTCAAAAAAATATGATGTCTTGTTCTTTAACAAATAAAGAATTGTAATCGTTGGCAAATTGTTGTGGTCTAACAGGAATAAAATGCTCCGATAGGTGCTGTTATAGCAAAATACCTCATAACTTCGTTGTGGTAACACTGACTCCACCAATCGTTGATTATTTTCCTATAACCACATGACACTGGGTGTTTTATTCCTTACATAGAATCATTTTTTTCCACACCGTTATTGCCAGATTATGTGTTATAGCAGACTTCAAAGATCACAAAGATGAAAGATTTCAGCACTAAAGGCAAACACTCGACGCGGACACAACCGCCTCCCAAAGTACTACCCGAGTAGGCGGCACTTGTTACGTTTTGGACGTGTGAAAAATAAGTTTCAATGAGCTATGAGTCAGTGCATCAAAGCGGGATACCCACACAGAGAAGGACCTCGAGAGCTCTTTTGAGTGTAGGCTCTCTCCAGGAGTCTGGCTCCAGTGTAGAGGCCAGTCTCAGCGTGACACCGCCATAAAGCCCGCATTCACCCACACACCCGGGCCACCATTTTGATCTCGCAAATATGTCAGAAATGTTTTCATACTAGCCATTCGCGGGAGCACCGGGGCCGAGGGACCTAATTGCATAAGACATGGAATTAAAGGGAGAAGCATGGAATTGAAGAGGTGCTTTTTCAAAGAGGGAGGAAGGTAAAGGAATGAAGTGGATGAAGAGAAGGAGGGAGGGAGGGAGCGGGCCGATGAAAAGCGTTAAAATGTCTCAGTGTGAGGGAGAAACTGTATTGACGGGGTACAAAAAAAAAAAGCAGAGGGGCGCTATGTCACGGCTGTCAAGTCCGTGTAATGTTGACAGGCCAGGGCTTTCTGCTCTGTTCCTCCCTCTTTTCCTTCCTCCCTCCCTCTCTCTTTCTATTTTTTTCCCCCCCCTCTTTCTCCGTTTGGCAGAGCGTCGTGCAGAGTGTGGGAAAAGACGGCCCAGGCACGCGCCAGATAAGATCGCACAACAAACCGCCATGGCCTCTCCAGGGAGCGCCGCGCATGCTTTCCGAGGCAAACAAGCCCTCACTGGCACGCAGAGGAGAGGAGAGGAGAGGAGAAGAGAGGAGAGGAGAGGAGAGGAGAGGAGAGGAGAGGAGAGAGAACACCCCCCACCCCATCCCCCCAGGGCCTGGACACACACACACACACACACAAACACACTCAATCACACACACACAAACCCGCCACTGTGTGATCCAGCCACGAGGGATGAGTGTGTCATCCTCCGTTTCCTCTCTCTCACTCTGTCTGATTCATTCCTGCTAGCTCGCCACTCTATTTTCTGACTCTTTTTTTTTTTTTTTTCCCTTTCACACACACGCTCTATCACTTCCCACCTTCCCAATTTTGTCAGTTTTGGGTGATTTGTTCTTGTTACCAGCCTGATTCGTTTTCAGCACCCTTATTATCTGTTAGGATTATAACGCAATTCCGCTGTCCACGCATATCTGTATCCGTATCCGTATTCGGATTTAAACCCAAAGTGGGTGTGGCCTAAACCGGAAGTCTTCTGTTTCTTTTCTAATTAAATATGCACTCATGTTCATTTGCATCCTTATTATCTAACACTTTTGGAATTTCAGTGTGTCACTCTTTGTGTAATAAGGTCGCTTTTATTTTACGCTTGCATTTTTTTTTGCTGCACTCGGGCAACTTGTGCTGAGAATTCCGTACGTTTGGTGAAATATCCGTGCTGAAATGCTGTTTCCGGTCCCTGGTCCTCTTGAGTGCGGTGGTCTGGGGTTTGCTTCAAGCGAACCCTGGTGCAGTCCGGTATCAGGTATGGAAGCTACAAGCTTGATGCTTGGAGCAGCATCCCGAATAACATGATTGGCTCGACTTGCCATGTTACTTCCTGTTTCTGGTTATTATGGTTATTGATATATAAAACCAGACTTCCATAATTAGCTCAGCTTTATGGCACTGAGAGCGTGGCGATGCATGCATGCATCTAAAACACGTTTCTCTTTGCGTTTGAGCTATAGAAAAAGAATGACGCAAACTGTTGAATATAAGCCCCGCCCCCAAACAAACCCAGAATCGGTCCTGAGTAAGGATTCGAGTATTCGAGTATTCGAGTATTTTTAAACATTGCACATCCAAATACAAAGTAGAACTTTTTAACTTCTTTATTGCCTAATTACTGTGCTTGAGGAGCGACTGAACAACAACGACAAGATTACGACATTTTTTTTTTAAAAAAAAGATCAAAAATAAGCTTAATTATGAAGCAATAGAAATTTCTAGAAGCTGGTTTTATTATCCAGCTAGGATGTCAGTGTAGCTAATAATGGATCTCGTTTTTCAAACTGGATATGTTCCAGCAGTTCAGTAGTCCAGTAGTTGGATGAAAAATGCACAGTAGGAACTATTTATTTGGACCCAGTAGCTGATGGAAAAGGTGCAAAATTTCAGAAAAATTCTGAAAAGACTTTTAGAAGAAGCGAACTCGTGTCACGATCGTTTTATCATGTTTAATCGTGACGCAACTGGATGCAGCGTAAACCCTAAGAAACAGAGCAAGCTGACTGTAAGAGGTGTCACACACACACACACACACACTAGTACACCCATATCAACACATTTCACCACACAGTTGAGGATTCACCATTATGCCGTATGGGGTGTGTGACGCGTTCGTCAGAGAAAGAGAGATCAGCCCATCTGCCAGTGTGAGCCTCCCTCCGTCGCTCGTTATCCCTCCTCGCTGTTTCACAGAAACACACACGACACACACAGCTCGACGTGCTGAAGTATTTTGTCATCGTTCTCGATTTTGCGTGAGCAACACAGAAGCCGAGACGATTTCCATCCTGTCCTACTGGTCACCGTTTATCACCTCAAAAATGAGAAAAAAAAAACAAGCTAGTGTGTTTCTTTAGCAAGGAAACAGAATATATGAATAATATATATGAATATATATGAATACCTACTGCTGTGTGTGTGTGTGTGTGTGTGTGTGTGTGTGTGTGTGTGTGT
>CM040976.1:2227100-2283681 GCA_022985145.1 Pangasius djambal | reverse complement strand
ATTCATCACTCCAGAGAACGCGTCTCCACTGCTCTAGAGTCCAGTGACGGCGTGCTTTACACCACTGCATCCGACGCTTTGCATTGCACTTGGTGATGTGTGGCTTGGATGCAGCTGCTCGGCCATGGAAACCCATTCCATGAAGCTCTCTGCGTACTGTACTTGGGCTAATCTGAAGGTCACATGAAGTTTGGAGCTCCGTAGCAATTGACTGTGAAGAAAGTCGACGACCTCTTTGCACTATGCGCTTCAGCATCCGCTGACCCTCTCCGTCAGTTTACGTGGCCTACCACTTCGTGGCTGAGTTGCTGTTGTTCCCAAACTGTTCCATTTTGTTATGATAAAGCTGACAGTTGACTGTGGAATATTTAGGAGCGAGGAAATTTCACGAGTGGATTTGTTGCACAGGTGGCATCCTATGACAGTTCCACGCTGGAATTCACTGAGCTCCTGAGAGCGGCCCATTCTTTCACAAATGTTTGTAAAAACAGTCTGCATGTCTAAGTGCTTGATTTTATACACCTGTGGCCAGGCCAAGTGATTAGGACACCTGATTCTGATCATTTGGATGGGTGACCAAATACTTTTGGTAATATAGTGTAGAACCTTAAGAAGTTCACCCAAAGTGATGACTCAAGACCCTTTACAGGTTATAGATTTAACCTTTTTCCTGACTCAGGAGCTAACGCACACATGGTGTGTGGTACACTCTTGAAAACGGTTGAATCCTGAATGTTCTATGTAGAATTAAATGTTCTATGCAGAAAAAGGTTCCTCTTGAAGCATCTTCTTAAGCATCTACATGCTCAGAAAGAAAGGTTCAATCTTTAAGGGTTCTTAAGTTGTTCTTAAGATGTTTCTGACAGAAAAGGATCTGTGCTGAACTCTTTTAAGAAGTTTAAAACCTTCAACTATCCAAAGAACCCTCGAAGAACCTTTGAAAGGATGTTTTTGTTGTTGTTGTTGAGTGTATGCAATTTTCAAAAAATGCTTTAGAGGAACTCTAAAACTAATAACTAAAAAACAGGGTTTTTTTTTATTATCAGTTCTGAATGACAGTTTGCTGTAGGTTCAAGCATCTCTGACTAGAACCTTAGTGAAAGGCTACAGAAGAATTATATGAGCTTAAAAGACTTTTGGTGCGAATTTGTGCCAACATAGTGGGAATACTGTTGCTAGGCAACTAATGACTGATGCCACCTTCACGTGATGTGCGAGAATTCAGGTGGAACTTCCCAGTGTTTCCACATTGCCATTTTGTATATGAATGGTAAAATGGTAGATGTGGTTGTTATATAAAGTTAACTAGCATTATATAGCATGTAGTTGTGCTCATGTTAAGCATTAGCATATCTCTTCCTTATCTTTAATAGAGCTGAAGCAGGTTGTGCAATTGTAAAGTTAAATATGAACTAAAATTCCTATTTAACACTGCTTGTTTATGTAGTCAAGTCCCTCTGGAAACTCGAGGCTGTCAGAGAGCACTTAAAATTCCGATTGGAAATTTCCACTCAGCATTCAACGTCAGATGTTTTTTCCAATCAGATGGTGGGGTTTCAATGGTTTTTTTTCCCCCCGCATATGACAGGAACACAGATTTGGTCTATTGCGTTAGCTAGCTAGTAGCTATTAAAACTTGTATTAAGCCTTCATACAAACAACATAAAGGCACAGTGACACTGGAAATGAGGCAGAACGATTGAGAATATCAACATTTTCCTCTGATGTGTTGGTAAATTAATACGTAAAGCTCTACACCTAAAATTACACTCTGACCACATTTACCTGAGCTTCATATGCCTGAGCTTGCCATATTAAGAAAAGTGAACATCACAAAAATGTTAATCCAAGGTGTCATGGGTTGTATAAAGTGTCAACAAGGACTATTATGAGGTGCAAAATAAGCTTTAAATGTTTATCTTCCTTCAAATATAATAGGTTTTGCCTAGAACCATCCAAATATCCCCTTGAGAAACCTTTTTTCCAAAGAGCGTCTGATTGTAGTATGTCTTGGATGTTTTGGTGTCTGCCCTCCTGCCTGGGAGTGTGGCATTTCAAAGGCTATAAAACTGGCACAGCAAGAATCAGCTCTCTGTGAGAGTTTGAACAGAAGCCCACCAGTCTAACGTTCTCCACTGACCCCAGAGTTCACACTGGTAACTTCATCACCACTCCTTCTGCATGGGAAAGACTCAACATAAACCCCTGCATATTGTGTAGTGCACTAATATCTACCATCTGCCAAGTGGAGAACCATTTTAATGTCTCTCTCTCTCTCTCTCTTATAAGTGGGACTTCATTGTGAGAACATTACAATTAAGTTTTAATTGGCATATCGCTTTGGAGAACATACAAAAAAGAAGACTTGAAAAATGTAAATGGTTCTCTGAGTTAATCGCTAAACAGATAAATATACGAGAAGGTTCTCTTGGAGGAGATGTTTAATGTTGGAGGTCAATCTCGAGGGTGGTGGTGTTTCTCATGGAACACAAGAACCAGATGCCAACCACAAGGAAACCTTCAGCACTGACCATGACCATGCAGAAGTTCTTCACAGAATCCAAATGAATAAACCGAAGAACACTTTACGGTGTTGGATCAGCCTAGTGTTTAGTGCAGTCCCCAGGAAACAGCAACATACTTTGAAAATAAGGGGGATCACCAAGATCTGCAATCTTAAATAGTGTTCTTCAAAGGTTCTTTGTATAGTTTAGGTTTCTTAGCTTCCTCAGTGGGTTCTACTTGACTCTTGACTCTACTTAACTCTTTCTGAGAGGAAAACACTGTTGTAGGGCTCTTCATAGAATTCAGATGAATATACAAATAAATAAAGAATACTTTATGGTTTTAAAAGGAGACTTTTTTTAGTGTTGTCTCCACCAAACAGTGCCATTTATATTCTGTAACTTAGGGTAATCAACAAGATCTGCACACTTCAAGGGTTCTTTGGATTTTATGTGGAATATACAAATGGAATGTTTCAGAAAAGTGGCCAAATAAAACCACTTTGGAAAGCTACAACTATTAACTACTTTTTTAAAAAAAAAACTCTTAAGGAACCATTTCCTTGAGTGATTTTGGCTAAAGTTGATTTATTCGAACCCTGAAGAACTGAAGAACACTTTAGGGTGTTACATGGAAGTGTTTTAGTGAAGTCTCTACCAATCAGGACCATTTGTATTCTGGAAATAGACATAACAAGGTCTGCACTCTGCACTTCAAGGGTTCTTTGGATAACTAAGGGTTCTTAGCATCTTACAAGGGTTCTACTTTAAACTCTGATAGGGAAACATCTTTAAGGGTTCTTAGGAGTGTGGTATTCCTTTATGTAGACTTTTTAAAGACTACATCGTTTAGTTCACCTGTAGCTAGCGCCTCATCTAAGAGGCCATCTGCTCCACTGGGCAGCAGCCAGTGAGAGGAGGGGTAGCTCCGGGGCAGTCCGGAGCGCAGTGTGAACCTTCAACTTGCGCCCGAGAAGTTGAATAACCACCATATGCTTGACGTTGGCTTGGCATTCTGTCACTAGCTCAGGCCTTGTCATGGCGTGCCAGCTTTCAGCCACTTTTCCCACACTCTCTCCCAGGAGAGGGGCCAGTGGGCATTCCCATAGGTCGCCCGCCTGGTCTGCCACCAGCCAACCCACCCCCTTCCCTATTCCCACACACCTCCTGGTGTAATCCTTTTCAGTCCCCTTGGCTGGGTGCAATTCAGCCTCAGTGACTGCTTCACAAAAAGGGCCGGGCTGGCCGAAGACACGGAGCCAACGGCGGGGCATTGAACTCTCCACAGACGGAACGCAAGCGCCCGTCATACAATGGCTGAGAAGCAGAGAGGAACGAAACGCTTGTCAGCCTTGAGTGAATGCATGCAAGTGTGTGGATTTGGAGTTTTCCATGCCACCAGTGAACTCCGTGTTCTCAGCAAGACACAAGACAATGCTTTCAATAATACAGAAAAATAAACTTACCCTGAATAGGTCTGAACAACACAGTGAACACCACAAAATTACAGCATGTCTCTGAGAATAAGAGGACTAACAGTACCCTGTGTATCAGGTGGAACAGGAAGTGTACAAGGAATGGTTAAGAAGCAAGGCTTGGGATGTGGCAGAATGCCAGACTGCCCTTATCAGCACCCGGGCTTGGATCATGACCACGCACCAGGGGAGAGAGGAGCGCCTTTGTTGTGCGCTCAGATCTACAGCCGGCCTTTATGGCACGCTCCAGATGCTTATCAGTGTGGGAAAGTCTCAGCTAAGTTCCAGCGAGGGTATGTGTGTTTGTGTGTGTGTGTGTGTGTTTGTGTGTGTGTGTGTGTTTGTATGAGAATGTGCTCAGTGAGATTACTGACTCTAACACAGCTAGTCCTATCACAGGAGCCTCGCTGCCTCTTGTGATAAAGACCATAAACAAGAGCAGGGAGGTGGTCCAGAGATAATGGTGAACCTTGACCTCTTGGTTTCGCCACGAACGAAAAAAACAAAGCACCAATCAGAAACAGAGCCGAGTTGTCAAGTGTTTGCACAGACACGAAGCGCATACGAGCAGGAAGCGAAGAGCACATTGCAAGACATGAGAGTACGTGAGAGCCTCCATGTTTATCTAATCATCTAAACTGTACCATCATGCCATGTTAAAAGCAAACGAAAGAGGGACTGCAACTCCTGCGGCACTTCACCTGCACTGGCATGCCATTAAAACAGGTTTAATAACTAATGAGAGATTAAAAGACAGGGTCATGAGGGCAAGGTCAGTTCTATTCCTTCATTTCTTTCTGAGGTTGTGTTATTGGCTGAAACAACTGTAGCAAGACAAAAACAAAATGTCTATCAACGGTCTTGGTACAATAAAAACCAAACAAGCATTCCGAAATTATTTTATGGAGCGTCAATTTCATTCTTTCTGTGCTTAATTAACAGGCACCATAAAGCCCTAAAGCCCCTCAAGATTATTACACGCGCCTCGACACTGACTACTGCTAGATGTTCGATGGTCTGGAAAACCTTTGTATAGACATGAGAGCAAAAGTTTGTACACCCCTTTTTTTAAAATGAGAAAAAAATGAAAACTCTTCCTCTATTTTCCTATACATTTATTTTAAATATAATTTGTCTTCCTTGGCTCCAGACCACAGATGGCTGTAGCATCATTTGGATTTGAACTCACAATCTCCTGGCAAGAATTCTTTTCTGTTGCACAACTCTGTTATGTTACGCAAAACAGCATGGGTGTCAGGTGTCTCCCCTATCGCCATAGCAAGGTGTCGAAATTCATAAATGCTGGATGTTTGGACCTCTGAAATTGTCTGAAAAACACCAGGAAGGATTAAGCATACGGTCGGCACAAAGGACAGGTTATTGAAAAACAATATATTGCGATTGTCTTTACTATTAGTAAACATAGCACTTGAGTGCTATATGTTTGGGTTTTAACAAGTATATACGTCTCCATACATCACATAGATAAGGGAATTTTTCTGTAGAGCGTGTGGAGTAAAAAGACGCGAGGAAGCCAGCCAGACTAGACGCACTTTCCTCAGCCTATAAAACCAAATATAAAGTCTTCATTGCTCTGAGGTCATGAGTTAATCTATGGCAGCTTGGGCTGTTAGCTGAGTCACGGATGAGTTCATGGAGACACTGCGAGTGGGTCCCTGTAAATCACCATCCACTCGAGCCCTACGATGCCTAAAACACTCAATTAGAGACCTTGTGAGTCAAGCAGGTTAGGCACTCAGTGAATTAACAGAGCAGACTGAGCAAGGGTCTGGCACCAGTGATATCACAGCCATTAGAAAACACAATACGGTCATCAGACAACCAAGGAACTGATGGTGAAGATGGGGTTCTTCTTTGACCCGCGGAACGACGGGACGCTCTGATCCCTCCATTGCTTTGCTGTATTTAAACTTTTAAGTGATTCTCAGAGGGATGCGGGACAGCGGAAATTTACCATCACACGCCTCACGCACAAGCGAAGAGAATGAGATTTGTCTTACCAAGTAGATCTCAGTGACCTGAAATAAACCAACCTGCGCTTGAGTCACGGCGTAAATCAGACACATGAGCGATGACACAACTGGGTACATTTTATAAGACCTTTTGTGAGCACATTAATAAATAGGGGGAGAGGTGGTGTTTTAGTACACCCTTAGATATAGTAATGTACAGTAGAAATGTAGTAGGGCCTCCGTATTGAATGAAAAGATAACAAAAAAATGTAGATCAGTCACCTTTAACATTTATATGTAACATTTATATACACCTTTTCTACACATCATCAGGGTTGCCAGGTTGGGCTACTCTCCACTTCCTGTTGTGGGGTTTAGGATTGGATTTTTTTTTTTTACGTACTTTAGATTAATCCTCTCAACATTTTAATATGAAAAGCTGATTATTTTCCCATAACACCATGTTTCAAAGTGTTTTATTCCTCTTATACCATAGCAGTTTACCAACAGTTGCAATTTTTATTGATTCAAGAATGACATGTTGTACTTTATAACTATTTAATATTGTGGATTGTCTGCAAAAAAAAATTAGTTCCTGTTCTCACTTATATTATAGCAGCTATAAACAATCGCCCCCCCACCAGCCTCTGTTTATCTCTCTCTCGTCAAGTTAATAAGACAAAAAAAAAAAAACAGCTTTACCTTTACCTCTGACTGTTACAAAGTGCTAACACTGGAGACTCCTTCCATAAATGTTAAGTAAGTGTCTCCACACAGAACAACCTTATAAAGTCGCTGCAAATGAGCTGTTACTATAGAAACGATGTATTAGAAGGAGCGCATTAATATAAACCTGCGATTACTGTCAGGAAATTAATCAATACCAACTGACCAATCAGAGTCCAGAATTCAGCAGCGCCATGGTGTTTTAGTATTGTAATTACAGGAAATGGATATAAAATAAAAGCTGTAAATTGCTTGTTGTCATTCTCATAGACATGTTTTAGGGAAAATGCGTGCTTCTAATGCTTCTTTATTAAACTGTGTCACCTGGTAAATATTACGATATATTTGGCTTTGATTAAGGCTAGATTTTGGATTTGGACTAGTGTTATTGACCATTAGGGTTAACCTGGCAACCCTGCACGTCACACCTTTTTTCCTCTAGTGCATGCTCATGAGCAGAATGTTATTTTTTTGCCATTTTTGTAGCAAGCAAAAATACCATGCACATACAAGAGTGTGTGTTCTTTGGGTCTGGCTGCAGGTTTCTCATCCGTCCTGCAGGTTTCAGGAGCGAAATCCAGGAAGAGAAGACGTTAGTGATGCGCTATCTGATGGAAGCGTTATCTCTGGGAGGTTTGGGAAATTAATACATCCTGACCACACATGAAAAGGCCACCCAGGTCAAGCTACAGCGTAAAATCAGCAAACGTTATTTAAAAAAAACCCCATCCACTAGTGCATTATAAATCTCCACACTAACTGCAGCACATGTCGACTTTACACAGCGTTACGTTTCACACGACGCGCCTGTGTGGCTGTAGAGAAGCAACTTCCTTTCACAAACAGTCTCACCAGTCACACCCGTGTCCTCAGGCCGTGTGTTTCAGAAATGGCTTAGCAAGAAAGAGACAGGCCTTCGTCAAACAAATACTCAAGACACGATGTGACATCATTATCATATCACCATATTATCCCATCATATATTTATTTATTTGCTTGTTTAATCCGTATTAAATACTTTTTTTCTATTTAAATGTAAATTTATTTAAAAAAATTTCTGAGCTGTTACTTTTTTCTTTCTTTCTTTCTCTAAATGTATATTAAATATTAAATTTTAAGACTTTACTGTTATAATTCTGACTCTAACTCTAAGTATAATTTCATATAAATTTTAATTTAATATAAATAAAAAACATTCCTACAAACAAACAAATAATAATTATTTATTGGCTCCTTTTTCTGAGCAAACATTTTCCTGTTTGTTTATTGGTTTATTTATTTATTGCTTGCTTAATTTAATTTATTTAAATATATATATTAAATATGCAATTTTAATGTTACAATATTTATTTATATATTTATTCATTTATTTATTTGTCTATATCTTCTGCTATACCCAATTCGTTACTGCTATTTTAACATAATTACTTATAAAATTTCCTTAATTATTATTAGTAGAATTATTTTAATAATAATAATAATAATAATAATAATAATAATAATAATAAGCCTAGAAATACAGAGGAAGGAAGTAAATTCTCATAGGCATCCACAAGATGAGGAACTGTACATCTAATAAATCTTTCAGTGTGGATCATGATTTATTGTCATTGTAAAAAAAAAAAAAAAAAGAAGAAGAAGAAATAAAAAAGACCTCTGGAACTCGAACGCCCCGTCACTGCCTCCAGCTCAGCTCGTGGTCTTTTGTTATTCGTACCGAGTCGTAACACGTGGCGTCTCAGGCCTGACCCAGATCAGACGACGTTATCTGCGCCTCAAATCAGTGGCAGAAGATAGCAGTTGGAAGCAAAGTCTGTTTGCTCTAAACAAACTTCAGGCTGTGAGAGATGTTTTAAGGAAGTGCTGATGTTATGTGGGTAAGAATGTCCTTGCAGAGACATCAGACCCAGCAGTTAACGTGATACTCCTCTACCTCTCGTGTACACCAGCAGCAAGCGGAGTCAAACCTCAGGACTATTATTTAATCCACACCATGCCATAAATGCATTAATAACAACAATAATGATAAATCTTACTTTGTAGAGAAGTGCTTTTATTTCAAAACTGTAGGTTAAATGTACTGCCACACAATACTCTATGTACACTGGAGCCTGAAGTCTATACCACATTGTAACAGAATTCACAAATCTGATTGGTCAGAAGGTCACAGGTTTATATTAATGCGCTCGTTCTAATACGTTATCGTCTCTATAGTAACAGCTCATTCACAGGGACTCGTATTACAGAGACTCGACTTTTTCTGTAAGGCGATGTTTATTTAGCATTTATGGAAGGAGTCTCCAGTGTCAGCTCTTTGTAACAGTCAGAGTTAAAGCTCTGATTTGAAGTTTTCCGGCATCTTCAGGACAGAGGAGTTTTACGCTGCAAGACAGAGAAGAAAAAGAGGGTGGTGACTGTTTATAGCTGCTATAATGTAAAGAGAACAGGAACTAACTTGTTTCATAGACTGCCATGCATCATGATATAACGCTTCCAAAGAACAGCTGTATTCACTACTTCCAGACTTTACTGTTGTTTTCAGGGTAGTCACTAAGTCATTTGTTGTAGTTACTGAATAAACCGCTTTCTGATTCACCGCGTAATAAACCGAATCTTTAATGAGCTAATCTTCATCTTTATCCGGACGTTCACAGCTGGAAACAACTGCAAGCAGACTGTATCATTGCAGACCGAGTTAGTAATGTCATTCTAAGACTCGACACTCTGATTCATTCTGACACATCTGGAGGAGGCCAAATAAAAATGCTCTTGTGGCTTTTGAAATTTTGGTATAAGACTCTGTGATTCACTGTGGGACAAACGAGCAGAGCCAGAAGATTCGTAAACATCCAAATCATCTCAAGTGTGGAGTCTTAATTAATATAGTGTTATTAACTAAGCGTGAGTCCTCCTTATTGTACTGGAGTAAGGGAAATAGTCGTTGTGTTCATAGTGCTACATGACACCTACATAAGCCTTTCATAGCATCTGATATGATATGAAAGCTGCGTAATCGTTTAGAAGTCTTACTTCATACTGTGTGTGAAATGATACAACACTTGGACATACATTAGCATGCTACGACAGCTGACTTTGTAGCTCAGTGCACTCCTGGTATGTCATAATGTCCCGGATTTGGCAGTGATGCGATGTGGCTTGCCAAGTGAGGGTTAAATTGAAAAACAAAAAACAAAGAGATGTGTATAAAGAAGTCGACTCTTATGTCATATTATGTCATATGTCATATTGATGTCACATTAACATCAAAATGAAAACCTGCTATACAAACAAACAAAGAAAAAAATGTGTAATTGTTGAGGTGGTGATGTTTCCTGTGAGGAGGTCTTTATCTAACGTATATGGAAGGAGTCTCCAGTGTCAGTGTAAGAGGTAAAGCTGTAACTTAAGTTGTAAGTCTTGAGGGTGAAGGACGTTGTGTTGAGGTGTCTCACTGTTTTTTTTTTTAATTATTATTATTAACTTTAAGAGGAAATAAAGGAACAACTGTTTATAGCTGCTAATGTAAGTGATAAGTATGACTTCGTATTTTAATAAAAAAAATCATTATAAGTGTTGGCTAATTACTGTAGTATAAGAGGAATAAAACACTTCTGTGCTGTTATTGGAAAATAATCAACTTTGGGGTGCTTCCTTACAACATCTTATGCAAGATGTTTATGAACACTTATGAAAACTTTATGACACTGTAATGTCTGTATGGGTTTTCTTAGATCCTTAAGTAAAGCGAGTTTCTTATTTGTGCTTAGAAGATCTAATGCATGTCTATAACAATGACACTCATAAATAAAGATAGATATGCACTGTATATTCTAAATTAAAATAAAAGTACATAGAGATGCTATAGAGTTTGGTTTTAATGTTTGATGCGTCACATCATCGCTATTACAAATGATGTATTATGTCAACTTGACAGCGAAATGAACAGCGGTCCTTATGACAGCTCATGCAAGAATAAGCCTTTCTACATTTACAGTGTATCAGTTGTTATAAAGGGCTTATGCAGGTGTCATGGAGCCCTATGAACGCGACCCTTAAGCAGAGTGTTAATGTTTAATATTAGTGTTTGTCCACATTAACAAACTGGGCATACAAACTATTTTCACAGAAAATCGAACTAAAAAAGCAACAATGCTGTTGGATGACGGTGTTTAATACTGAACCATGTGTTAAACCCTCAAACAACAGACTGCAACAGTTCTTCAAATGAACAGAAATCCAAGCCCGGGACTAAAGCAGAGCACGCATACGACTGATCAGCAAACACCGTGTTCAATCAGTCCTGAGGAGGCCGAGTGTGTAGTGTTCATCAAAGACAAAGCCTCGACGCTGTTTAAAAAGAAGCCTGATGCACAGAAATAGAGCCGTGTGTTGACCGAGAGGATCGGGACAGCAAACAGAGAGCAGATTGGCCCTGATCCCACATCTGTCCCCCTGTGCACTGGCTATTGGGCCAGCAGATTTGAAGGATTGGCCTCTCTCAAGTGGGCTGAAGCTGGCCTTTAGCCTGCGCTGACACAATGTGATAAAAGGTTGTCATTAGCAATGCGGCCAGCATCAAAACCAGAGCTGAACATAGTGAAACCGGGGCTTTTTGGGGAATCACAAGGACAGATTAGATGTGTGCATATTTGCGTATCTGTGTGTATGTGTGTGTGTGTGTGTGTGTGTGTGTGTGTGTGTGTGTGTGTGTGTGTGTGTGTCCTATCAACCCTAGTTCAGTCTGTGCTACTAATCCGAAACACCAAGAAAAAAAAAAAAAAAAACACAGGATTACGGGGTGTGTGAAAGAGAGAAAGAGGTGCAATAATGTAGCACCTGTCTGGCTTAAAGTCAGATCCTTTACTACAGTGAAGAATTAAAATGTTAATGTTAGCTTCCTGAGATGAAATACACCCTTCTAATCTGCTCATAAGTGGCTTAACAGTCTCTGATTACTGAATCCTGGACTCTTATAAAGTTTATTACAGCATATGAAGATAAAAGAGTTCATTGTAAAAGCTACAAATTGTTACAAATTGTTTATATTTACACTGCTAGTCAAAGATTTTTATATATATCGAGGTCTCGATGAAGGTCATATGTATAATGACCTATGAATGCATATACACTGCATATACATTATTCAGCATTACGGTTTATTGCAGTGTTTATAATGCATTATAAGGTTTAGATTACTTATGTGGAGTTGTACACACACTGACTGTGTTTTTCAGAAGTTTTTCAGACTCGTGTACTACAATTTGGCTGGTATTATTCATTAAAATATGTTAAAAATCAAAATCAAACCGTGTTTTGTGATGCTCCGTACAAAGGTGCTCGGTTTCTTTGTTATTGCTGTTATAATGTGTTATGAACACTACTTATAATATACTGTACTATGTTAATCATTTGTAACGCGTAATAAAGATAGCTAGAAACGATGCATTTGTGATGCATTTTCATTTATAATTATAATGATTTGTATGCTGCCTTATAATTGCATTATAACACTGTCTGAATATGTTCATAGTTAAACTTTGTAGAACGTTTTTTATGCTTAATTACAGTTCACCCATTTTTCCGCAATTAAATACAGAAATATTGCTAACAATTTCTATGAAAGTCATAATATACTTAGATTATAATAAATATATGAACATATGTAATCTAATAATAAATTATGAACTATAATAAATTATGAACACCTCCATATCATGTCATAATGAATTCATAAGGCATTAGAAACATTATTATAATTAATTTATGAAAATGCATTACACTTTATAGCTACCTATATTATGCATTATGAATTGTTAAAATGCCAAGCCCCACTTGGCATAGTGCTTTATGAGAAGACATAACAGCGATATAATGTGCTATATGCACTACTTATACTAGTTATAAACAATGCTACAATCTGCAATGCTTTTTTCATAAATAATAAGAAGGACGAGTGTAACGCCTTATGAATTCATTATGACACGTTATGAAGGAAAGCGTAAGTCATTATACGTATGGAAAGTCTTCGTGGAAAGTCTTACGGAAAAAAGCGTAGACTTTTTCATCATCCACTCTCAGACCGTAAAGAGATTCTTACTTAGACGTTTTAATTTTATACCTAAATAATACAAATACATAAATTTTGCATGAACAGGTGATTAGTTCGTGCAATTCTTTTTTTTTTACGCTTGAAATGTTCACAGGTTGAGCCTAGAGATCAGGAGACTGGGATCCTGTGGGACGCAACATGTCGCTGAAGTGTGAGTTTTTTTTTTTTCTTTCAAACGCTCACGTGTAAAGCTCGCATGATATTTACATCTGTACAATTAACTTTAACTAGTTTTACTAGTCTTGCTTGATCTTTATATTTGAAAGTACTTCACTGGAAAAAAAAAAAGAAGCTGATGACGTAAAAACATTGCTTGACTTCAGACAAGTGAGGCTGTTGTGTTTAGATTTTGTTCAATTTTATACAAAAAGGTAACCGCTAACCCTACCCCATGACTCCGCCCCTAATCTTAATCTTAAGCTTAACATTTGTATCATTTCTATCAAATTGACTAGTGTAAATTGCTACAAGCTTCCATATGTGCACAAAAAGTTACACCTACTTGAGCAAACTTGAGCTATATGTACTTCCGAAAAAGCAAATCCAAACAAAGTTAAACCAATTTGCATTCTAAGTGAGGAATACTTGCATACATGTAAGAGTTGACACTTTTTACCTAGCTACAGATTCTCTTCCATTTAACGTTATGTGAAATTTCATTTTTGCACCTCTAAAACAAATACATAGCAACAAACCCGTTTGCATACAATAATCAACAAGTGATGAATTTCTGATGCGATGTTATAACATCGAATTATGCGCTATATACATAGCAGTCCTTTCACATGCACGAGTACATTTGCTCTTTTAAGGTAACTGAAGTATGTATTCTCAAAACGATTGGCCACTTTTCGAGAAAATGAGTTGCTAAATGTGAACTAGATAAAGTGTTGAAGAGGGGCTCTTGTGGCCTGAGGGTCTTTGAGTACTCCAGGTCTCTCCAGGACCTGTTGCTGGAGGTTCCTCATGTAAAGGGGCTCCTCTTTAAAAACAGAAACGAGAGAAAGGACGGAAATCGAACAAAAGCCTCTTTCGCTCAACAGCCTGATCGAAAAGTTGCCCTGTAATGCCACGATCTGCCGCCGCAATAATCTGTCCCTGAAACCCGACTGTCCTCAGGAGGAATTAGCATACGGACAATGGTGGTGCAGTGTAGAACGCGAGCTGCACCCACTTTACAGTCTATCAGCTCTGAGCAGAGGGGCAATCGCTTTCCCTAAAGACCCTCCTCTTTACATCTCTATGGGACAACTCATTAGCTAAGTAGAATCCCCTCTTTTCTCCCTGCACCCGGCCTTTTGTGCCACTCTCGGCCTTTGTCTCTTTTAAATGATCCCAAACAAGGCCCATTTTCTGGTTAATACATATTTACAGCCATGTAAGGTTTTTGTGAGGATCCTGTAGTTTTATTTTGCACAGCGTCATTCCTCGAGCCATAAAATCATTAACAAGCTGTTAGGGAGCAATTGCGGATCTACTTGAAATGGAGCTTTTGAAGAGTTCAATGAGTCAGTAACTCTCGGAGCAGACAGATGGTCGGACAACACCATCTACGTAAATTCCTGAATTAGGTGCGTCAGGATGAAGCCACACCCAGAATTTTCCATCTGATCCTGAGCTTACTTTGGTTTTATCCAGATTGTATTTTTAGCTCACTTCTTGAATGATTTGAGGCGGTTGGAGTCAATATATTTGAGAAGTGTCAGGGATGCAAGCTGTATATATATATATATATATATATATATGTACAGTATCATCGTTCAGAGGGGACTTTTGGGTGGTCGGAGTGAGTTGGGGTGATTTTTCAAAATCAAAATTTTCGACCCAGGTCTAGACGTAGTGTTTTAGGGAATTCCTGGGAGGAATTTTCCATCAACAGCCAATGAGATCTCAAAGCACAAAAAAAAAGTGAAGTACATTTTTTAAAAGAAGTACAACATTATTACAAATGATTAAATTAAACAGCAGACTGTGTAACAGCCAATGCTTGGAGGAATATGTCTTTATACATTGAGGTCAGTCTTTGTCACTTCTCATAAAGGGCTTATGCAGGTGCCATGTAGCCCTATGAACACTCCTCTTAAACAAAGTGATAACACAAGATTCTCCACTATTAGTTCATATTGACAAACTGGGGTTCGGTAGTTCACAAATTTCACAGAAAACTGAACTATGAAAGTGCAAAATAACTGAATTCAGGAAGTAAATAAAAAAAACGGAAAAATGTATTGACTGGCGTGAATTTGAAGACCGCTAGCTGCACATTGCTAGTTTTGTGTTTGGAAAATAATTGATTAATCTTGCATGTTTTCATTTCTTCTCTTTATAAATGCACATTCCCGTCACTGACTTCTCAAACCCCGTTCTCCGTCTCTGTGAAAGCTGACCAGTAGCTAAAACATGCTAGCATATAACTATGACTCTAACATGGAGCATTTAGTACTTTTAGTAGCATTACTCTGGTGAGAATTTTTTTTTTTTTACTCTGCATTCATTTGATAAATTCATTTCAGTGACTTTGAAATTGAAACAAAGTGTCATCATGTATGCTAGTTCTAACTAGCTTGTATTATATTAGCTTAACAAGATGGATAATAAAAGCATTTGGATTGTGGATATTAAAAAGCATTTATTTTCAAGGGATAAAACATTATATGACAAAACTAACATCACAAACATGCTGTGTTAGCATGGCAAGTTAGCATGGCTGTGTAGATCATTGAAGCTAGCATTACTGATTAAACTGATGCCGAGCACATAACTAAGAGCTTATTACTTAAAAATGAACAAAAATTATTTGATAAGCGTAAAATGGACATTCTATTCATAAACTATTGGAATATTAAAAGTTGTGAAGTGTAATAAAAAACAATTTAACGTTATGATGGTGTCCATTATGTAAATGGTGCTTAAGGACGTTTTCAGACCTGTATCATATCCAGAGACTATTTTCTATTTTTGTTTGTCAGAATGTCCAGAAAAGATGGCATCTCTGCATTTTAATAGCACTGCTATATCAGCACGATCAAAACAAGATCCATCATGATCCCTACATGGCATTTCCCACAGATTCCCAGTAAAAAAAAAAAAAAAAAAAGCCATAAACAAGACAAACCAACGGTTCTTGATTAAAGGGTCTTCTCCTGCCCCTCCTCTTTACAGTAGACCCGGGGTGAGGGGTCATCAGCCGAATGAAAAGGGCATCTGTGGTGATCCATGAAAGGGGACGAGAGGAGAACAAAAGACAGATTCCCCTCGCCAGCAAAGACAAAAGAGCCAGGCACAAGACCCCGAAAAGATCACCCAAATCATCTGCCGTCAACAATGACAAGCAAAGTCAGGACAAGAAGGGATCAGGCGGGGGATCGGAGGGAGATAAGCCCAAGGTCTTGTTGGAGATTTGAGCATGAGCTGCTAATTCCACTCTGCTTAGCACACAATTCATTTCCCTCTCGGCCAGCGCAGTGTGGGAACATATGAGGCTGCGGAAAATCAGCAGCTTAAGCGCTGAAGAGGTGGAAAGGAACACTGAACAGATGCCATCATATGAGATGGAAGACACGGCACATACCGTCATAGCTACGAGAACTTTGGAGATAGGGAAAAAATGTTAAAAAGCATGAATACTTATCATAGCTCATAGCTGAGCGATAAGTAAGGAATAAAACATGAGAGTGTGTGTTGTTATAGGAAAATAATCATGAAAGTGTTTTATTCTGGTCATACCACAGCAATTTGCCAGCAATTACAATACTTAAGTTACTAAAGAACAATACATCGCACTTTTTTTTATCTGTTTATGGTTACATTTAATGCCGTGGAACATCAGCTAAACAAGTTCATTCCTGTTCTCACTTATGCTATAGCAGCTATAAACAGTTGTTCCATCACCAATGTCAATTTTTTTTTTCTCACTTGTAGTTAATAAGACAAAAATCGCAGCTTGTTGTGTTAAAGAAAAAGCACAATGCGAAAACTCCTGTCTCTCTGTCCTGAAAATGTCCGAAAACTTAAAGCTACAGCTTTACTTCTGACTTTACAAATCGCTGACACTGGAGACTCCTTCCATAAATGTTACATAAACATCTCCTTGAATTTGTTTATCTATTCACATAGAAACAATAACGTATTAGAACGAGTGCATTAATTAATATAAACCTGAGATTTGTAGCTGCGCTACTGTCAGAGCTGCTGTTATGGAAAATGAATCAACACCTTCTGACCAATCAGAATCCAGAATTCAACAGCGCTGTGGTGTTCGCCAAAAAGATCATGTGATGATTTCTTCTCTGAGAAACTGAGAAACACTAAAACTGAGAAACGCTGAATTCAATAATACTTTTATTTAACTGTTACGAAAGCAAATGATTTAACGCAGAAATGGAAGAAAATATTAAACATTCATCAAAATTGACATTTTAACACCTAATTAGCAGCTAAAAATGTGTATCAACTGCAAATAATTTATATTAAAACAAAGTTACAGAATGTCATATTTGATCAAAGATTATTATTAAATAATTATAAACATTTTTTAAGCCTATTTCTAGACATATTTATTCATTTTAAAGTTTGAAATAGTCTTATTAAAATTACATAATTTTTGTTTTTTAAATTTTATTTTAAACATTATCTGCCAATTTAAAATTAGTACAATTTTTAGAAATAGGCTTAATAAGGTCATAATTTTAATTTTCACAATGAGGAATATTAGCTACATTTGTCACTTGTTTTTTTTTTTTGGTTTTTTTTTTTTGTATTTTTTTTGTACAATACCTGCAAAATTAGTGTATAGTGATTGTGAATTTCTCGTGATATCGATATTACTTTCGCAGTATGGCATTGCCATATGTGTCATTAATGTAGAAACCTGGATTTTAAAAATAAATAAACATTTATTTTAAGGTCTCATTGGTCATGTGTATCCACTAAACATGGAGAAGTGATGGCTGCCCAAAGGAATTTTCCATCCAGTTAAAGTTCATCCTCTTACTTACCATTTCCTCTCCAGGTATAATTAGCAGGTTAGCTTTGCTTTGTGAGTGGCTTCATTCACTGGGTTTTTAAGTCTATACAATTCAAGCACGTAGTGTGATAATGTTACTTTTGTTAAAAAAAAAAAAAAAAACGGTTTGTTGACATGCATTGGGTCTAAATCCAGACTTTCAGGAAGAGAGGAAATTCTTTCCCACAACAAAAAGGGAACAATATAGCTATCCAAGCCGAAAACGATGCCCCTGCTGACTTTTACATTAGGGCCAATGTAGCAAGAAGCTAATGCCCGAATAGGCTTAGCTAGTAACAAAAGTATCCAACCTCTGGGAGAGCCAGACAGTGGTTTGGGTTCTATTAGAGCACCTGCCAGTGAGCTCAGTGGCCCAGGATCTCCTCTTTTCCGGTACACAGCTCAGGAGGACTAGATTAGGCTCCTGGAGGGCAGCCACCCCCCTGCCCCCCACCCCGCCCCGTGCTCCCCTAGTGCTTTTCCATAATGGCCGCCCTACGGGGCATCAGGTCCTGCGTCCACAGCCCTGCAGCTACGCTCAAAGCCAAAGAGGATCTGACTCTCCAACCCTTCAATTACCTCACTCTGGAGTCTGGAGTCCAGATCACGCCAACATCCACATCACTTCTCATTCATCACAGATGTCTAAAGAGTTTCGAGATCTATTCAGCAATGTCTTTTTTTTTTTTTAAACCAGTCTTAGTTGGATTTAGTTTTAGTCCTAAATCTTTTGACAAAAAAGTACATTATAATTGTTGTTATATTTTAGGAATTTTATTATTGTTCATTCTAATCAACTTAAGAATCAACTTAAGAATCAACTCTAATGAATTAATCTTACACGTTTTTACAAATCACTAGAAGGAGCATTGCTCCGTCTGTGATGTGCATCTGCTAAATGAAAGCACTAAACATGCTAACATACGACTACGACTGTGTCACTAACATGCAGCATTTAGCGCATCTAGTAACATTACCTTTCTGAGCAGTTTAGCTAGTTTTAAATACTCTTTAAAACTCATTTAATATAAGTTTGGTGAGGTGTGAGACATCAGGTATGCTAGTTCTAGCTAGCTAGCATTGTACTAGTTTTACATGATAGGCACTAAATAAATCTATTTTCAAGGAGGAGAAAATTTAATCACAAATAGAATCATAAACAAAGTACAAGAACAGCGATTTTGCAGCCAGAACGCCGTAAAATTAGCACGGCTACGCAGAACAGAAAAGCTAGCATTCCTGATTAAAATGATTGCAAGCATACAGGAAGTTTTGACCACCTTGGCAGTTTCTCCTCTCTCGATCTAGGTTGAGTTTCCTAAGTTAAATGGCAGCGCGAGCATCAAATTAAACACTCTCTCTCCCAGTTAATGTTACGATCTTAACATTGCGATGCTTTTGGGGAACTCAGTCCTGCTCGTTTCTGAAAATTTTGACAGTTCATCATAGATTTTGAGTGAATTTTTACTGAGAGTAAAAAGAGCGACACTGAAATGCGACAAGTGCGAGTCGAATCAAATTTGCTTCTAAAGGAATCCGAACACTTGTTAAGAGCTGGAATGAAATGTGCAAAAATGTCACTTTTGTGATACCTATTAGCAAAAAAAAAAAAAGTGAATTAAAAAGAACAAAGTTTTTCATTCACTCTCAAAGTTATCAATTTGTTTTGTTTACAGTTTTTGACGAATTTTGAGCTTGTATCAACAAAATGAACTTTCCATTGGACCAGTTACGATGTTTTTCGTTTCTTAATTATTTTCATTGCTTGCTTTCTTGCTTTTACATCTTCCTCCCCTCTCCTCTTTTATAAGCGAGTTTATATAAAGCATATGAATACATGGATATAGCCTGCTCTGGCCTCTGATCCTCCGGCACGTGACGAAAAGCTTCGGCCCTGGCGTATGAGTGATCGTCTAAAGCGAATCGATTGCCCGCCGGTCACACATAAGTTAGTAGTAGTTTCAGCAGGCAGCAGAAATGACCTGATCTCCATCAATCTCTGTCCTCTCGTTCCTTCAGGATACACATGCTGCCGGCTTCCTCCATCCAACTCTCCTCACACAACAAAGACGGCAGATGCTACCATCAGCACTCTTTATGAAAGAGGCCACTCAACCCAGCGCCGAGGCTTTTTAATCTTCACTTAACACTGAAAACATCTGACAAAAATATGGACCGACTTCAGATGAACACTGGCCTGAAGAGGTCAAAGGTTTATATGGTCTTACAAGCATGTCATAATCCCTATGTACCAAAGCTGTTTGATGTTCGCTCAGTGTTCATCGGGTTTTAACTGAGAATCCCAACAATATTGAATTCTCCTGTAAATTGTTACCTAAGTGTGATGTTCATAAAGCTACATAAGACCTACATAAGCCTCTCAAGACTACTGACCTAAACTTACATAAACATTTACACAGACTTATTCCAACAGTTGTCAGTAGACCTAAAAATTGCTTTTCTATATTTTGATGTTAAGTTGACATATCTGAAAGATGCCAAAACGCTTGGTGGTAATAACATGTGCAGGAAATTTGATGTGTAAAGCATGCCATAATGATGTTTCATTCATATATATATGTTTCTGTTTATAAGATTAATATGAATCTTTATAATAATGTCATAACAGGTAATTATGTATAATTTATCTGTCCCTAAATTAGAGTTTATTTTACTATTTATAGGGTTTTAATATGAAGAAATGGCAACAATTTCTATGAGAATATCATATCTACAGTATACTAATCTATGAACATATTCATATCATGTTATAATGCATTTATAAGACATTAAATACACTGTTATAATTATTTATGAAATTGCATATTTTAGGGCTATCTTTATGATGTATTACGAATTGTTAACATGAACATTATAAGTGCTGTTCATAGCACATTATATCATGAAGCCCCAATTGGCATAGTGGATTATAAGAAGATATATTGTATGTAGGTGATATAATGTGTTATAAGCACTACTTTTAATAATTCATAAATGCACTGGAAAACAATGCTACAAACTGTAATGCCTTTTCATAAATAATTATAACGATGTATATAATGCCTTATGAACGCATTGTAACATGTTATGAATGTACTCGTAAGTTATTATACATGTGGACTTCATAGAAAGTGTTCTTACATAAAACCTACATAAGCACCTACATAGAGTGTAAGGAAATGTAAGGACTAGAGGTAAAACATTTTAGAGCTAACCTTTACTTAAGAGTGAGGTTCATAAAGCTATATAACATCTGCATAAGCCCCTTATGACTACTGACATATGTATATAATGCCTAATGAATGGATTGTAACATTATGAATGTATTCATAAGTTATTATGCATGTGGCCTTCATAGAAAATGTTAAGAAAAGAGATGTAGGTTTATGTCAGTTGTCATAAAGGTCTTATGTGGCCTTATGAACACTTTTAACACCCTTAAAGTGCAGTTTGAGGATGAAGAAATTTAAACAATAGCGGATATAAGACGACTTTTATGTTCAGGGTTTATTTTCTGTGTAAACTGGGTGGAAGGCGATTGTGATATCAAGGCAGGGGTCCATGGGATGGGGGGAAAGAGCACCTGCATTCATACCTACACACACACACACACACACACACACACATACCTTAAGGACAGGACGCAGGGGGTTGAGCGCCATGCTGGTGGGGTCCTGCAGGGCTATTCACAATTAGATTTAATTGTTGTAATTACGCTGCCAGCATGCGGCTACGGCTACAAACAACACAACTGACAGATAAGCTGAGGTTTTAAACAGCTCACAGATGGACGGCTTTACAAACGGTGAGGAAAATTGTTCAAATCAATATTCGAGAACGGACATATTCAAAGATTCAAAACACTTCATCACATTTTATATGGTGCTCTATTTGGATTTATATTTATTTACTTTCTCAGTTTTCCTCGTATCGCCAATTCTCTCCATTTCTCTCCATTCATTATTTACTGCATAAACGTACTGCCAAACAACTTCCTGGAAATCTCATTAGAGACGAGCCGTCATTAATGTTAAACCCCAGTTAACAAGTGCATCACATGACCATTCGTGTTCTTCATGACTCCTAAAAAAAAAAAAAAAAGACAGCAGTGGTTTATTCAGACTCTTTTTAAATAGATATTATTGTCAAGTTGGCACAATAATAACAATTTCTTTGACTAATATCCCATATTGGAATTGTATTGAATTGAATATTATATACATTTGAAATTGTGCAAAAAGCTTGTAGCTCTAGTCCTTAAAGTTCAATAAAAATCTATGGAAGTGCTTATGTAGGTCTTATGTAGCCCAAAAAATAAAATCATAACTATGTCGCACTGTTATACAGCATGTTATTACACTTTGTATTAGTTTCATATTAATGCCTGTTATTACTCCTAAATGTTGAACATCTTAAATCAGTTGGTATAAGCACTATGTCACATTATAACTGTCATAATCCTGTGACATAGAAGAACCGCCCTGAGAAAGTCATTTAACATGACGTTCTAATGTAAGTCAGTCATAACAGCCTTATGTCAGCAAAGATCTGTGACTTGACTCTTGGATTGTGTCAAGTCACATGACATCAAACTTGAGAAAGGTTTTTAAGTCAGCTGGCATTACTTGTAAAATAAGCCTTATGTAGGTTTATGTCAGTTGTTATGTGGGGCCTGTGTAGGTGTCATGTAGCCCTATGAACAAATCATAGGGATACATAAAACCTACGTAAGCACCTATGTAGGCTGTACTGAAATGTAAGGACTAGAACTAAAAATTTTTAGAGCTAACCTTTACTTAAGAGTGATGTCCATAAAGCTACATAACATCTGCATAAGCCCCTTATGATTACTGACATATGTATATAACGCCTAATGAACAGATTGTAACACTATGGCTGTATAGTTATTATGCATGTGGCCTTCACAGAAAGTGTTACCAAAGAGAACTTTGAATTTCAGTTGTCATAAATGTAGCCATATGAATACTTTTTACAAATTTTCTTCATTTACATATTAAGTCTACATACAGTAGCTTTTGATTCAGTAAGACTAATACATAAATGAAAGGTAAAAAATTCCAAAAGTGGATTCCTTATTTTTTAAATTATGCCATAAAGACAGGTTTTTCAGTTACAAAGTTCAAACTGATATCATTAAAATGCATCACTGAAGCGGCAGATGTGTTCAAACTGAAAAAGCCTTGATCTTCCTTGGCCTTTTGTAGAAAGGAATCCCGCCATCGGAAATGAACCCACAAAGTCCTGCATGAGCATAAAAAAATAAAAGAACGTCCTTTTTTTTCTGCACCGCTATCACAGGGCTCCTTGCGTGGCCGTGTGTAGTGGTCATTAGAGAGTGGTCAGTGGAGTGGTCAGCGTGGCAAATCTGCTGTCCTCCATCATCTTGAAAGCTGTGTCCAATCGTATTCATCCTCAGCAGCAGGTAGCCCACTCGCCTCGGACACTGCATTACGATTGGTCGGAGCTCTCTGACCAGGCCATGGGTCATCGGCCTGGCCGCACAGAGGCCACGTTCCTGACTGAAGTGCTCCGGCGTGGCTGAGAGGGTGATTAATGAGCGGTCAAGGCAGAGTGGCACGACACACCCGCTGGGCATGAGACCACAAAACAGCGAGGTCTTTTGTCCGCCGACGTTTGCTCCGTTCCTGATGTGCAATATGTTCCTGTAAACCTGTAGTAATACACTCCACTCGTATAGCTAAACGAGTGTCAGGTTGTACATTTTGGCTTCAGGAATCACACACTTTGCATGATGTGATGAAGCGGAGTTCTTGTAACCACTCGGCAGGTGATTATTTTCCTATAACAGCATGCTCTGGAGTGTTTCATTCTTCTTATACCACAGCAATTTACCAACGATCACAATTCTTTTTTAATGAAAGAACAACTTTTTAACTGGTTATGATCACTTTACGTCTTACATCCATGAAACACGGTAGCTCTTTGCCACTTGTACTTATGTCGGAGCAGCTATAAACAGCCTTTCCATCACTAATCCCTATTTATCTCTCTCTCTCTCTCCCTCTCTCTCTCTTCAAGTTAATAAGACTAAAAAAATGCAGCTTGTTACCAAGAAACCGCAAAATGCAGATGTTCCAGATGTGCAATCTATGTCAGAGTTAAAAGGCTTCTTTTTTTTTTTACGTTAACATCGTATGTTGCTGGAGACAAACTGACTTTGAAGTTGTAAAGCTAGATTTCCATCATACGGTGTACAAATCTACCCAAAGGCTAAGGGTGTATCTCATACGAAGTTATTAAGCATAATTTATCTACTGCCAAGTGAATCCGTGGTGTTAGAGCCGTGTTAGAGCGGTATTAGTGTAGTATTAACGCACTTCAGAAGTAGCTAAAACCGAGCAAACTGTGATTGCCCTAAAGGCTGTAGGATATTAAGAACAGATGTTTTGTTTTCACTCATTTTTCATGTTAAAACACACGTTCCTCCCAAGCAAATCTTTTTCCAATTATCTCGCATGAAAATTAAACTCGCCGCTTTCCAGTCTTTTGTGATTTTATTCACATTACGCAACTTTGAACGATGAAACCCTGTCTATATCTTTGTGACAATCCTCTTGACGACTTGCAATGAATAAAATCACCGCCGCTCTCATGAATCTCCACGTACTGCAAACCTTCTGAGCTCAGTAAGCCCTCTGCAGCTGCTTCAGTGTGTGGGTGGACTGTTTGTCTCCGGTGGACCTCAGAAACAGGCCTAGAAAGCTCCGCGCCCTTTCAGCTAATTGCCCGTGGGATGGCCTTAAAAATTATTGACAGTTGTGTGATATACTGCCTGCATTGTGTCTTTGGGCCATTGTGTGTCACAGTAAATAATCCCCCTGCTCCGAGTATGGCGCGCATCCTGCCTGTGGAGCAGCATGGTTCCTCGGGCGACAGAGACGCACTGCGGGGAATCGGGGTCTTCGGCAGCATCCTGCTGCTGGAAATTAGCCGTCGCCTGGCCTCTCTTTCTGCCGCTGTCAGGCGCAGGCCCCTGATGAGAGATTTGTTGATATGATAACTTGATTAGGCCTCATGTCTGAAGAACAGGGTGACAGAGAGCCAGCAGAGCACTGAGAGGCACAGGTCCTGCTCCTAAAACTCTACTCAGGACAGCAACACTTCTAAATATTTGTCCTCGATAATAAAGTATAAAACACTCCATGTAGTGCTGCCATAGAAAAATAATCAAGTTATTTTCCTGTGAAAGCACATCCATCCTGAAGGCTTTTTCTCCAAGACTAACCATTTTTATTCATTATTGAATGACATGTCATACTTTTTACAGATTTACGCATACATTTACATTTCATATTTCTATTCCCATATATTTTTATCATCCTATTGTAGCATCACTGATAATTTAACATATACTCTCTGCTTGCATGATCTCTTAACTGTCAAGAACCCGTGCTGAAGGAACGCTTCGGAGGAACGCTTTAATGATCGCTGCACCTACAACCTGGAACCACCTTCAGGAAGTTTTGAAGCTAAATTCTTTCATTCCTCTTAATGCCTTTAAATGCAGAGCCACTGAAAATGTAACTAGTACCTTGGGATATTGTTTCAATATGGTTAAATATATATATATATAAATTATTATTATTATTATTAATAATAATATTATTAATCATAAGCATACCTTCTTAGTTCTCTAACAAGTTCTCACTTACATTATTGCAGCTATAATCAATCGTTCTCTCATCAGCCTCTCTTTTTTCTCTCTCGAGGGTAAGACAAAAAAACACAGATGTCAGGAAGATGTCAGGAAAAAAAAAAGTTACAGCTTTACCTCTGAATGTTACAAAGCGCTAACATTGGAGACTCCTTCTCTTAATATTAACTAAATGTTAAAAGTTAAGAAAACTTTGCCATATCAACAATCATATAAAAGTTTTTCCTTGTTATATAACAGCAGTTTTTGATCCGTTACCAGACGACAAGTCACTCATGTCATGACTGCCACTGTTGTCGCTTTTTTTAAGTTCTGTTGAGAAGCAGTAGGAGCTATATATATAGTTTCAAAAGCTAATTGGTTAAATTAAATAAAGCTTAATCAGTATGAAAATTGAGCCGCTGATCTGATTCTGGATCAGCGTGTTTGAGCCAGTATGCGCCACTGATCTGACTATAAACTAGCAGAGTGGGACTGGATAGTGATACGCAACCCGCGGCTCAAAACTGGTTCTTTGATTTACATGTTGGGATTCATATTAGCTTTGTTTTCAACTAGCTTTATTTTTCTTCTTAATGTCTCTACGTATGTTTAATAACTGGATAAGATGAAACCACAGTTATAGGTCTTTTTTTTTTGTTGCATTTTTTGCATCAATAAGTAAATGGGAACTAAAGCTGTGAGTGGGGAACTGAAATGTCACACCATAAGACTGGTCTGAGGAATCATTCGAGCAAACCGTTTGGATTTGTCACTTTTCCTGCGTCATACGTAATTTGCATACAATTGAAAAAAAATCTCAATTCAAATGTTGCTTGTCACTGTCACTGTAATCACGGCTCCCCGTCACTCATTTGCATAGAAAATGAACCTCGCCTGTCAGTTTGTTGCTCTCTAGTGTGAACCTTGGTTTAGATCTGTCTCGGTCCTGGATAGTGAAAGAGCCATGGCTTTAAATTACAGATAAAGCTCTTCACACACTTTTCTCTCAGAGTAATCTGGTCCTGTTAGTGTCAGGAGGAGGGTTTTTTTTCCCCTCTTATCCTGCTCATTAAATTGGAATCTGAGAAGATTTATATCAAAATCCGGGATGAAACAGTCACGGAGAAGCTCTTGTGCAGCGGAGGGTCATATCCCACTTAATTAAAAAAAAAAAAAAAAAAAAAGAAGAAAGAAATAGGAGTTAATGTACAGGCAAAACTGGCATAATGAGCTATAGATTCAGGGATCTGCATCACATTCAGGCCACGCCCTAGCTGTCCATGCACACACACATACACACACACACACAAACACGTTAACCTGACCCTGTGGCTCCCAGCTGCCCCGAAAACACACGCGAGCCCCAGACAGGATGTAGCACATGTGTATCATATTAAGGACGTCTCTTCCCAGGACCTGTAGGTGCTATTGGATAAACAGCTGCCCCGCTCTGAGGGCTCAGACTCCCTGAGCTGATATTTCACACATCTGTACCAGGCCCAGCACAGGTGGGAATGCCTTCATACATGATAAGTACAAGTCACTGTTGTTTCTTTCCACACAGTGAACGAAGACAGAGGAAGCCATTCAGCTAGTAGAAGGTCCGTGCGGTCACACTGGGTCAGGACACAGACGTAGACGCTGAGGTGCTTTGAAGACAGGATGAGCAAGAAATTTGGAGATTTCTTACAAAGCCTGTAAGTCATTGATTAGCTAGATCTGTGAACTACAGGATTACAGTCATTTCCTTGGATCCCAAATACTACATACGGATTTGCTTGTGCAATAAGAAATTGTGTGCGCAATAGAGGAACTAGTCATCTTTTCCATAATTAAAACAAAATCTGTTTCAGGACCTCACTATTTTTAGGCCGTTTTATTTGTGCAGCAAAGAATGCGTCAAAGCACACTTCAACAGCCGTACACAGGTGGCAAAACACATCTGCAGCTTGAGTTATTATTAAAAAGAATGAAATAGTTGTAATAAATAAGCAAAATAATGAATCATTAGCCTTATTGGATTGGATTAGTTTATCACATGGATGTCTGTAATTATTTTTTTTTACGTTTCCTTAGTGGTAAAACTCTCGCATCCGGCCAGCCATAAATGGCTACAGGAGGTGCGATTTTTTTAGCAAGCAAACGCGGATGTTTGCGTCACATGGTCATGTGATCATGCACCATTCACAACATGGCATCCAAGCGGTCGAAGAGGCGCTGGATTAGATGGAGATGCTGGCTCGTATTTCAGTTTAGGGGCGAACTAAGGTTACAGCAGCAATTTGAAAAACACAATAATAATAATAATAATCACAAAGTATAGGAGAAGCATCCATTTTTCGGTTCATGACTGAGGAAGTGTTTAATATCTGGCAGAGGGTCACTGACATGTGCACTATGAGACTGAACGCACCAAGTAGCAGCAGCCAGACATCTATTTTTTTCGATGCGAAGCGACATCTGCATAATTTTCTCAGAGGAGGACAGAGAAGAACACCGATATGGCCAATCTGGACAGAAATAAAATCACAGAGGAGCTTCAGTATAATAGGAAATTACCCCAGGACTCTATGTACCCTATATGGATAGAGCTATTGAATATGAAGCTTCTTATAGCTTCAAATGGATGGATGCTATGATGTCTACAGCATCGTCTGGAAGGTTTTTCTGAAAGGCTGTGTTCAACTCCAGCCTCAGTAGCATCTGAAAACAATTCTGGATCAGCATGTTTTAGCCACTGATCTGACTATAAACTAGCTGAGTAGGATTGGATAGTGATGCGCAACCCGCGGCTCAGAACGCGCTCCTTCACACAGCGCCGGTCATGACAGAATTCAGTCTGGTATAGGGCGTGGATTTAATTTACAACTTATTTAGGAGCGTTAGTGTGTAGTTCATGGGACGTTTTTTGGATGATTTAAAAGGAATAACTGCGTAAATGACACAATGTGCAAAAATTATGCTCCACTAAAAGTCCTGCTACATTGTTTATGATTCATTTCATTAAAAGAAATAGTAAGACAAGTTGGAACTTGCCTGGGCATGGACAGCCTGGGCAATGTCCTCTATTGTCCCGGATGATCCTTTCGTAGCAGCTGAGTTCAATACAAACTGTCAGCATTTCCCTGCTTGCTGTCACACCCTCCCAAATGATGGGTCTGACAAACAAAAGGGGGTCAGGGCAGATTGGCAAGGGGACTTTCCAAGGGGCTGCATTGTAAATGAACACTGCATGGAGGTTAGAGGACTCCACAAGAGCTGTAAACATTACTGCTTACTGTCAGATCCTCACACGATCCTTACTGCCAGAAGGATCTACATCCTTACAATACATCTCAGTGGGTGGAATAACAGATGAGACAGAATACTCTCTGTCTGTCACTGGGTTTTCATTTCACGGCACAATTTGGTAATCTGAATCCAGAACTGTGCACTCTGATCGAGCTCCTGTGTCTGTTTCCCTTCATGTAACAATACCCGTAAAAATAGGAGTTTTTGTGGAGGATTAGTGATGGGCACGATTAGTAAAAACTTTGACCGTATATATTTCCAGTACATGCATTCTCTGTTCGTGTAAAAGAAAGAGATATTTACCGAATTTATTTGTACTCTTGACCATAGAAGCATTCTATTCTGTTCTATATCATTAATGAACGCAAGATACAGCGACACAAACAAAGCCAAGGGCGCCAATACTTTATTAACAATGAATGAGAAAGAAATGTAAAATCGTCCTAAATAGCGACGATAGGAAAATTAAAACATCACTGAAGATCACTGTCTAAAGGGTGAGTGTTGATTAAAGTTCTATACAATTCTATGGTACATTCTATAGTAACCTTCTCATTGTTTCCATAGTAACAACATACATAAACACATAAAAAAAAGGTGTGTAATTGTTGAAATGGAAGGAGTCTCCAGTGTCAGGGCTTTGCAGCAGTCAGAGGTTTTCAGGACTTTACAGTTTTACAGTTTCTGGGTGACATGACAAGCTGCGAGAGTGTGTGTCTAACTGCTTTAACATAACTGAGAACAGTTCACGGACATTCCACAACAATAAACGGATAAAAACTATGACGTGCATTCTTTCATATGTGACAATTGTTATCACTGGCAAATGACTGTCATGAAAAACTGCTGTTAGGAAAATCATTTCAACAACTTCAGAGTCGTATCAGGTATTTCCTGTCCTGTTTGAGCCTTTACCGATTTCTAGCTCCGCCCACTCGTTCCTGTTCCAGACTGTATTACATACATGTGAGTCTAAAAAAAAAAAAGTGTGACGATGACAGATGTGTGTCAGCCCCTTGTGTTAGACTTACTGAGTTTGTGACCTGGGTTTCCTTTTGTGTCTCTACCCAGGACTGTGTGTGTGTGTGTGTGTGTGTGTGTAGGAACAGACACACTGACATCATGGTGGGAGACTGACAGGCTGACCGAAGGGACAAGGACACAAAATCTGTTTTGTCACTCTCTGTAAGGCATCTGTTGCTTCTCATCAGAGGAACATCCCGACTCAACATGTCTGGACAAGTTAGAAATCAGTCATTCTTTATAAAATCATCACCTTATAACACGGGACACCTTTTATTTTCGATTATACGTATAAACCCTGAATTGTGCGCTTAGGGTTAATTAAAGCACTAAAGCACTCGAGGATGTGCGTTATAGTTATTATATCACGTGTAAGGCTGTTCTTAGGCACGACGCAAAGTGTAAAATAAAATCTTAATTATATTAATATTAATAATTTTTTGCAGTAAACAATTCTTCCTCTATGCAAAGTTTGGTTTTAACAGTAAGCTTTGGTTGCTAAGCAACATAACAGGCAAAGATTATGGTACACTATGGACACAAGGGTATACATAAGGGTTATTGTGATGCGCTCACAGGTGTGTGTTGAGGATTCACACACACAGATTTTATTAATGTTGATTTTTACCATGATGACTAAACTTCAAAGAGTATTGTTGGAAATGTTGATTATTGGTGTGATAAGTGGACTGAAAAACTGTCTTTTTTATAATAAAAACATATCAAACGTAATCATAATCTAGAGTAAAATGCACCAATTTACCTATTAAATTTTATTTAAATTTAAGGTTTAATATAAGCACTATGTATTATATATATATATATATATATATATATATATATATATATATATATATATATATATATATATATATATAAACACAATATATGTCATCTAATAGGATCAATAAGTTCTAAATAGTTCTCGCTAGCTATCGCATGACATATAAGAATACTCATTAATACTTTATTAATCCTTATTAATACTTTTTTTAATTAAAAGTTAACTATGTACCCTGAATCAAATAAATGATAAACACATCTATAAAAGAAGTCTTTACATTATAAAGGAGTTTGTATGTACCGTAGGTCATGAAATATAAACCGAAACAGTACGACTGTTAATATCCAGGTAACACAATATCTATTAATGGCTTATTAATACTTTATTAATAATTATAAAAAGTATAATTCCATTTGTGTACAGGTTGCTAATTATTAACTAATAGTGAGCGAATGGTTTAATAATCAGGATTGTAGCGTTATTAAATGATTAAACACATTATAAGGTGAGGTAATTATACATTATAAATTATTATCCAGAATTCTTCAGCATCATCGAGCATTAAGTCAGACCAGAAAGAATGCTTTATGAACGGCTAATGCATGACCTATATGGATCCTTATTAATATTGTAATAAAATGTTAAGAATAAAATTCTTATTTACTAGTAATACACCAATAGCATACAAATGCTTTGTAACTAGGTTTAAGCATGACTAAACAGTAAGTATGTCATCTGTTAATGGTTTATAAACACTTCATAAGGTGAGAAAATCTACAACTCTGTTTGTGTATGTGTTCCTGCTTCTTTACCAATAAAGTACAGATGATTTGTAACATCAATTAGTCATTAATACATTATTATTACATCATGTCTTACCAGCTTACGACTGTATTAATAGTGCAATAAAGTTTGTATGGGTGGTTATGCAAACTTAATGCATCATCTATTAATGGTTTATGAACACTTTATAAGGTGAGGTTGTTATTGAAATGTATAATTCTGTTTGTAAATGTGTTACTGCTTTTTCTACATTCTCTTACATTATAACTGGCTAGTATGTATGACCCATATGTATACTTATTCATACTGTAATAAAGGGTTTATGAATGGTTTGTAAGCATAATTAAATAAATGATAATTATTAATAAGAATAAAATCTCTAGGTGTACATTTTTGTATATGGGAACATGTTATAAAGTTATTATGAAGCATTACTAAAAGATTTATCAGCCTTTAGATAAATGGCTAGTTCATAGCTTATATGAATCTTTATTCATACAGTAATAAAGTGCGTATGAATGGTTATGTAAACTCAATCAAATAAATTATACTTGTTAATAAGAATAAAATCTTTAGGCATGAATGAATGAACATGTTATAAAATTCTTATGGTGATACTAAAAAGAATGTAAAAAAAATAGCACAATATGTCTATGAATCCTTATTAATAGTGTTATAAAGGGTTTAAATATTTATGTAAACTGAATTAGATAATTTATGCACTGGTTATGAAAGTCTTTAGTACAAAAAATGTAGTTTATATAGATTGTATACGGGTTACTAATGACATACCAAATGTGTTGTGACTTGGGTTTAAGCTTGCCTGAATGTTTGAATGTTAATAATGGCTTATGAACATGTCATAAGGTGAAACATTCTTAAGAACCATCAGCTCATTATTTCTATTATTTCAAATTTGGACAGTTTATAAGAAAGCTTTTGGAAAAACCTTAAACTTTATTTTTCCAAATTGCAGAAGAGAATGTGAAGAGAAAACATAAACTGAAACGAGCGAGCTTGTGCAAAGTGCTTTGTGCTGTAGGGAAGGGCAGTAATGCGAGTGGGCGTGTCCGTCTGTCCGTTTTACAACTTGCAACAGATGAGTGTAGCTGCGAGCAGGGGAGTTGACCGGGGCGTGGGAGTGATTGATGGGCGACAGGAGCTGAGCGGTGGAGAGCCGTCACTCACTACAGTGCCTCCGATAGCCTCCGGGGCTCACCTGGGTGTTTGCGCATTTTCATGCAATTACCCTCCATAACAGGAGGTCAGCATGCGGCGGTGGAGAGAAAACCCAGGGCCGGGCCGGGCCGAGGACTTTACTACACTTTACAGCAGGGGCTAATTGTGGCCTCCTCCCTCACCCGCATGTTGTCTGACTTCAAACACATCTCTTCATCCATCAGATTAGACTTGCACTTACTATTATTAAAAGAGATAAGCGATGATAAGCTTGCAGTGTTTCCTAACCATAATCAAACACACCAAAGACTCTACAGTCATCTTCAGACACAAATTTACTATTCAATTCCATTTTCTTTCTTTCATGCATATCTAGTTTGAACAGTTTTTAATCATATTTTTAGCACATGTAGGTTGATGACACACACACACACACACACACACACACACACACACACCTGCAGCTGCATGCCCAGATTTCTGATAGGAATTGATAGGAATTGAAAAAAAAGGTCTGTGGGCCGTCTGTTTAAAGTATGACTAACTTCTACTGTTAAAAATCGAATAGTGAATAAATAAAAACAAAAACTTAGCGACTTTTTTTCCCCATTAAGCCACAGATCTGTGGAAAAAGACGCAATTTAAAGTACTCTAGATGCTCCGTAATTATTAAGCAGTATATTAGATATGACATTTCCTGCTTTTCGTATTTATGGCTACATAACTAGACATCTGTTAGGTGAAAATGAGTAATTATTGTATTATTAGTTGTGATTATTGAACATGAATTAATAAGCTAAGATGTCACGTGACACAACCTAGAACCTAAAGGTCAAGCATGGACATTAAAGTGTTATGAGATATGAATTTAGGTTATTAATTCGTGCACAATAGTTTGTATCACAAGTTTTTTTTAAACTGTTTATTGTTCATTGTATATGTGCAACTGCAATGTAGTTGTGAGAAATAAAACATTGGAAATGCCACTGATTTTAAAAGAAAAAAGCTAAACTTAATACAGTAAGCAAACTGGGGCTGTACGTCTTTGGAATTAGTGACTATAAGTGTTATAAATGCTGCTTATAATGCATTATGATAATAAGTATTAAAAGCATTATACACATGGTTATAAACTGTAGTGCCTTTTCATAAATAATTATAACAATATGTATAATGCCTTATTATGTTAATGCATCATGACATGTTCAGATGTGCCTTTTATACAACTAAGAACAAACAAAGGCATTTGTTTTCCTGATTCATCCATTAAAACTCCTCAAAATGCATCAAATGAAACGAAATTCATTCATTAACCCTAAATTCTGAAAATGGTTAAAAAATAAAATCCATAACAGATCATATGCCTGATAAATACTAGTGGAAATCTTTTAAGAATGAGTGAAATGCTTTATAATATTTCAGCGATTCAAGAAACATGACTCACTGAATCGATTCAACGTTTAATGTATTGAAGTGAATCAAATTGATTCGGAATTGAATCAGAGAATCAATTAATTGTGAATCGAATCAATTCGCCGTCAAAGTCTTATATGGATTCATTAATGAGCTGAAGGTGGAACAGGTGTGTGTGTGTGTGTGTGTGTGTGCGTGTGTGTGTGAAGTCACCAGGATGTGTGAGAACCACGTGTTTAGATATGAGTAAGTAACACACAACACGGTGTTGTCCACCAGTTCTGGCTTTAATACACCACTTTCCAGAAGAGCAGCTGTTTCAGTCCGAGCTCCCGCCTCTCTGCAACACTCTTCCTCTGTACAACACACTGCGTCTGTACAACACGCTTCCGTTAGCCAGTGTAGAAAAAAAAAAAAAAAAGAAAAAAAAAAAAAGAAAAGGCTGAGCCGAGTGGGAACAGATCCTGACAGGAATTATTTGGGTTTGTATTAACAAAATAAACAGCAGCCTGTGCAGCTGCAGGGGTCTATCTCTCTCTTTCTGTCTTCCGCTCTCTCTCTCGGTTTCCCGCCGTCTGTCTCTCTCTTTCTTGTCTCTCTCTTAGTGTGTCACTCACTCCTTCTCTCTATTACTGTCTATCTCTGTCTTTCTCTCTGTCTCAGTCTGTTTCTCTCTCTCTTTGCCTCTGTCTTTTTCTTTCTGTCTGTCTCTCTTTCTCTCTCTTTCTGTCTCTGTCTTTCTCACTGTCTCTCTTTCTGTCTGTCTGTCTCTGTCTTTCTGTCTCTCTCTCTGTCTGTCTCTCTCTTTCTGTCTCTGTCTTTCTCTCTGTCTCCCTTTCTGTCTGTCTCTGTCTTTCTGTCTGTCTGTCTCTTTCTCTCTCTTTCTGCCTCTGTCTTTCTGTCTGTCTGTCTCTTTCTCTCTGCCTCTCAGTCTCTCTCTCTCTCTGTCTGCCTCTCACTCTCTATCAGTCTGTCTGTTTCTCTGTCTCTCGCCCTATCACACCCTCTCTTATCGGTCTCTCCCTGTCTGTCTCTCTCTCTGTCTTTCTCTCAGTCACTCTCTGTCAAAAACGTCAAAAGTCTCTCTCTCTCTCTCTCTCTGTCTCTGTCTGTCTGTCTCTCTCTTTCTCTCTCTCTCTCTCTCCTCCAGTCATGAGGGATCATGGGAAGGGTCCAGCACGGCATTGTGAGCACTGACTTAGAGCTGCTTATTGTCAGATGGACGTCTTTCCCACAGCTGAGCTCTGACTCACAGCTTACACAGCTCCAAGTGTTGAAATGATCCACCACTCGACAGTTCCCTCCCTCCTGCGCTCCATGACAGAAAAGCACAAATTTTTGCCAAATTTTCCAGTTCCTGGAACCTGATTAGCAGCTGATGTGCTACTGGGTCCAATATTTATGGCTCTCATAACCAGATGCTGCAACAAGAATGAACTCTTTGGATAGAAAAGCAAAATTACAGCAAATTAGATCTACTTTTACTCTTCTTTTTTTTTAGCCAGATAGGCAATCCAGGGCCTTGCCTTTAACTGACCATCTCATTAAAAATGATTTAAAACAGTGTTACATTCACTCCCTCTCTTTTCTTCCTTCCTTCCTTCCTTCCCTAGTTTGCCCCGGTCTCTATTTCCTCTCTTAGCCACAGCTACCAATTTCTGCCTAAACTGGACAGATGGGGTGAGAGAGTCCCTGGGCAGGTAGGCATCTCCAGAATGCGTGGGCGGCTTGGGGGGTCTTTGCGTGGGCTGAATTGCGAATAAGTGCCTCCCACCCACACCCACGGAGAGGAGCAGGATGGGGTCATTGTTCTCAGTCTCCCTGCATCCCTTCCTCCTCGGCTCTCTCCGGCCCAGCCCGACCTGCTGAGTGGGTGAATTCTGGGGGTCCTAACGCCTACACACACCTGCATGTTAACACACACATGACTCATTCTTGCGACATTTCTCACGGCTTTTGTGTCCAAATCCCCAAAGGTAATCCCAAAGTTCTGAGCAGAAATACAAAAGCTCTGCGGACAGATGTCGAGGCATTAAAACAAAAAACTCTACAATTCTGATATCAAAAATGTGCCTAAGAAGTGATACAGCATAAATAAGAAATGCAACATGATGCGGTGTGCTGTTATAGGAAAATAATCAATGACACAAAGTGGAGTTAGTGTTACCGCCCTGAAGTTGATTATTTTCCTCTAACAAGTCCTGAAATGTTTTATTGCTCTTATACCTCTGGAAATTGCCAGCACTAACTTTTTTTATTCATTTAAGAACGACATATCATACTTTTTTATCCATTTATAGTTACATTTAATGCCGTGGAACGTCCACAAAACAAGTTAGTTCTTTATATCCTTCCCTCACTAGCCTCTCTTTTTCTCTCTCTTGAAGTTAAGCCAAAAAAAAACAGCTTGTCGTGTTACCGAAAAAAATCGCAAACTCCTCCGTCCTGAAGATTTCGGAAAAAATAAACACAAACACCTTCGACTGTGACAGAGCGCTGACACTGGAGACTCCTTCCATAAATGTTAAATAAATAAACATCTCTTTACAGAAAACGTCACCAGATCAACAATTACATGTGTTTTTAATCCATTGACGTGGAACATCCATCATACCAATCCCTGCGTGTGTTCTTAGAAAAAGGAACGTATTAGAACGAGCACATTAATATAAACCCGTGATTTGCAGCTGCGTTATTTTCAAAGCTGCTGTTATAGAAAATTAATCAACAGCTCACGGCCAATCAGATTCGAGCATTCGACAACTCTGTAGCCCTGAAAGCTTACTGCAGTCAGGGCTACATAAACAGCGCTCATTTTTTTTGGCCATCTCAACCGAGCATGTTTCCAAGAGTGCAATTTCCTGCACATAAAGAATCTTTGCAGCACATCTGACATCGGACCACAAACACCAAAATCTTGGACTGCGTTTTAATGCCCTTTTTTTTTTTTTGCGGAGCACGTTCAAGAGCACATATGATTAGGTCCAAAAGAAATGGAGGGGCTTTTAATCTTGGTGCAAATGGTCTGTCATCACCTCAGAACCATTTGAATGCAGGTCTAAATTACATATCTGGCCCATAAGCAGGCAATTACAGAGGTGCTAGTGGGGTTATGTGCAACGGCACGGAGTGCGTGCGACTGCTGCTTACGATCAGGGCTCGCCACAAAGCACTTGGCAATTTGCACCTCCATTTTTTATTCCTCAGCTCCCATTTTGCAATGGCACACCCTTGGTTAGATTCCCAAGCCTCGCATAAAACAGAATGATTTAGAAACTGGGCCCAAACGTTTCTCTGTGTCAGGGTAGGAAAGAGGAGTGAGGAAACGGGATGAGGGCTTGTGCCAGAGGCTCCGTCTGGGCGCGGAGGCTGGCTGACTTGGCGCGACAGACAGTGGCGTTATGTGGGCGCTTCCCAGGAACTAGGCTGGGTGCCCTTTGCCAGGCCAGACGGCTCGAGAGATGTGATGGGTGCACCCACGCATGGCACACGACTTTGTCATGGGAAAAAGAGAATGAATGTGGTTACCAAGCCTGGAGCGAACAAGTCAAGAGGTGAGACATGAGGAGGCTAAGTGTTTTACTCTATCACCTCGCCTCCACCTTCTGCACCTTCCCTAACATCTAACATGCTTCCTCACCAGACACACACCATGCCAAGCGAATCTGTTGGCTTGAATCTAGCAGGAGCATTTTAGGCCACCATGGGCCTCCAGAACAGCTTGAATAGCATCGGTTCTACACTTCGAAATTGAGCACCATTCTTCCAAAATATGTTCCCACAGTTTTTTATTTTGTTGAGCGTTGCTGCTCCAAAATCTCCCACAGGTTTTCAATTAGGTTGAGACCTGCTGAGTTTCAAGGCCATAGCATCACTGATCATTATTTTTATCATTGTCATCCTCATAAACCCATTCTGTGTGACCTCGCGCCCTGTGGATGGGGGCGGAGTCATCCTGGAAAAGCCACACCCATCCATCAGGATAGAAATGTTTCATAGTAGGATTGAGGTGATCATTCAGAAGAACTTTGTATTGATTTGCTGTAACGCGTACCACTAATCCAAGGAAAGCAAAGGAAAAAATAAATGCACCCCCCACACACATACACACACAGCATAATAGCATATATTCTCTTTAAAGTATGAATTGTCAATGGCAGAATGGGGTGTGTCATTTTTTTTTTCAGGTTTTATCAAACCTTTGCTGTTATTTTTTTCCGCATACACAAGAGAAAGCCAGACAGAGAACAATCAAAGATCCTGTTTGAAAGATCTGCTAATCTCAACACATCACAGCTGCGGTTAGAGAACTAAAATCCGTCATCCCCCCTCCAGGAAAACCCTGGTTTAAGGTAAAGTAAAAGTAAAAACCCCGATTTAGAGCATGAACATTGCTAACACCTCGAGCTCTGGGCTCAGGAGAAGACATGTGACCCTGGAGCACAATACTTTTGCCTTGATCCCTCTGGCCTTGCCCAGACCTGTGCCCTAGAGTGACGTGACAAACGGGATTATCTCTTGTCGACAAGAAGCTGATCCAAGCCCGGCTGCTCTCTCTCTCTCTCTCTCTCTCTCTCTCTTCTTTTGGAGGGAACTTCTTCCATGGCACGTCCCTCCCCCTCCTGACCTGAGCTCTAATCAGTCAGAGGCAGTCTTGCTGCTCCGCCCCGCTCACAGGTCGGCATTAGCCTAATCCTCTGCATGCGTAGCCCACGGCGGTGGAGCTCCATCAGAGAGCCGGCCTGTCCTGTTTACTCTACACATCTGAGTCAACAGGAGTAGCACCACATGCAGCTCTCATCTCATTAAGGCCTGGAATCAGTTTGCGTTTGACATTTACAAGTGTGCAGCTCTATAACTGAGGCTTACGGTTTCGCTGTAATGTGTTAATGTCTTTTGTGGTTACTTTTTGGTGAATCATTGCCTAAATGTTGTGTTAATTACTGAATTACTGTAGCATTGACGAGATTAATGATCATCAAGCACAGAATTTAAGACAGATAAAGAACAAGAGGTTCATAATATTGTAACCTTAATTATTTACACCTTAGTTATGTGAGTAGACAGATTTTACTCAATGACATAAACTTTGGAACATGTTTAATTCTTCAGAGTCAAAACTTGCACTTGTTCCATTTGATGCATTTGAACAATAAAAATAATAAATTATTTTAATTATTTAAAGTTTTCCGAAAAGAAAGTGTGAAGATTTAAACTTTCCTCCACCCTCTTTTAGATCTTACAATAGGACACTGTTATCCCAGCGCTCACAGCTGTGACCTTTGACACGTTTCCATCTCCTGTGACCGTGATATAAACGCTGAAGGACAATGTCATTAACATATCATCAGTAGACCATTTAAAGGTTGGATGTACCAAATTTGGCTGCTGTATCTGTATTATAACATTTAATTTCCTTCTTTTTATCTCATAAATCTGAAAGAAAATCGACTTTTACAAGCTGGACCTCAGTGGTTGTGGTCATGTGACTCTTTGTATCACTTATATCATTGTTCAAATGAAATTAAGACAATGTCTAATGTTATCAACAACTTTTTTAAAGTTTTACTAATTCAAAACAGTGTTATAGCTGTAGAATAAATGCATTTTAAATGAACTGAACTAAACTTTTCAGACATTGTCCACCATTTTCTTACTCATTACCCAAGTTCTTAGTCACTAATCTGGTTTGAATGAAACTGTTTTAGAGAGTGACGTGTCTGGCTAGTGATGGAACCACTGGACTTATCCTCAGGAAGAAAAAAAAAGCCAGTTGAGATCACCGAAAACCACAGGAACATGTTTCCCTTCTACTTCTCTATCGTAAATTGAGTTCAGTATACTGGAGTTTCCTCCATGTGGTTGCACTTTCTGCACTGTATTGAGCCTTAAAGAGACGACAGCTCCCTCTTGTGGTGAGTTGGCAAACCCATGCCAAATTCAAGCATGTCTGGCAAACAGAGGTTTTTTAATGTATCTTCTACACTGCAGTCTTCATTTCTTCAGTGTTATTGATATAAGGAAAAAAAAAGTTTCTGAGATGGCATGAAGGCATGAAGGCATGAAGAAGAAACCTTGACCCAGACTCAAAAGCAAACCTCTTCTGATTATAAATCGTTCCAGTATACAGGTGTGAGTGTGTTGAAAGGATGTTCAGTACACACTCAGAAATATAGGTACCAAACCTGTCACTGGGGTGCTACCATCAAAGGGGACATGTTTTGTACCTACAGTGTGTATAATCTTACCTGGAAAACTTTAAGGTATCTAACTGGACATTAACGACCATTAATCTAAAAGCTAATTAAAGCTACTTAATATTAAAGACCCAGTAAAAGATACAGTCTAAAGGTATGAAATATGCACCTTGACGGTACCACCGCAGGGGTAAAAAAAGTACGGATAACTTTATTTCTGAGAGTGTATGAGCAGATTGTGTATAAGAGTCCTGGGTATGAGCACAGGACAGTCTTTATGATTACAAAAGCAATTCTTAGGTTCAAATCTGCAGGATCCAGACTGAGATTTAGGAATTTATTTAAAACCATCCAGTGGCCAGATTCTGCCAGAGTCATCATCCATGTCAAGTCCAAAAAAAGCTGAGAAACCAACCAAGGACCTGCCACAAGAGGCTTTATTAACTATAGACATGTCCAATTACTAAGACACAGTATATGTGTTATGACCAAGATTGCAGAAATATTGAAAAAAATATAATGACATTCATATCTGGAGTCATGAAAAGAATAAAATAAAGAGAGAACACTTTATTTGGATTGTCTGCTTTCGAAACACCTCTGACGGAGTATAAAAGTTGAATCGATTCTGAACATCACCAGTTTCTATTTGTTGATATTTAGTATTTTTTTTTTTTTTAGAGTAATGCCACATAAGAACCATTTGTTTTGTTGCTGTAACCTGGTGTTAAAGTGGAATTAGGGAGGTGGTGGAACTTTGACAGTGTTCATAGCTTGCAGTTTCAATTAGATCTCACTCTCACTGTCGGAAAAATACAGAATTGTTATGAAATGAAAAACCTCATGTCAGCACGTTAGCCCAGTGTAAACGTCACAGGACACTGGTTCAAATTAATCAGGACATATCGCTGGAAGACAACTTAAACATTTCTGTAGAATACTGTTTCAATTAGCTACAAGATTAGATTACACTATGGACTATCTATCTAGCTAATCTAATCACCAAGCCAACAAGCTAGCTACAACGTAATCTAACAAACAAATTTCGACACAGTGAGGTCGTAATTAAAGACAAAGTGATTATATATATCATTACAAGTTTGTTTAGATGGACAACACGGACATTTAAGTCATCAGCAGCATTAAAATCTGGTTGACTTGAAATGATTCTGAGCGTTTACATTCCTCCTCTCACTTGTGAAAGGATGTTTGTGGTGGAAAATGATTATTAAATCATTTCTTAACCAAAAAAAGGTTCTTCTATAGTGAACTTTTTCTTGCACCTTTCATTTTTAAGACAGTACTTCATTAATAGTAATGATTAAATACACATATGACGTGTTTGAAAAAACTTGGTTGATATGCTGTTGAGAATCACTTATACCTGCTTCGTGACAGTCTAAAGATCGCTTATTGACAATTGAGTTCTTTAATTGGGGAATCTGGGGGAACAATTCTTTGTAGATCCCTACAGTAGATCAAGTAGAACCAAGTAGAACTGGTTTTGGAAGCTAAAAAGCCTTAATTATCCATTAAACCCTTAAGGAACCTTTGAAGAACCCCTAAATATTACTATTATGAAATAATGAATGAATGAATGAATGAATAAATGATGTTTATGCACATACAAATAGTTAAAAATAAAGGTAAAATGAAGTGCCATGTCAGCAGCAGGTCTTTGGAGCATCTATGAAAAGTACTTCTCCAAATCCTGAAGTGTAGGAACAAAAGCGCTTGACTGCCCTTAAGGACTTTTGACCATGAAACCAAGCAGGACAACTCAGGATCACCTTACACACTTAGCCATGCTAACAAGAAAACAAGCCAGCAGGTAAAAACAAGCCTCCTTGTAACACAAGAAGGTGTGTGAAAGAGAGGATATGGACTGCGGGGCACTTTAGCCCAGCTGGAGCTCTCAGCGTACTTCAGGTGGAGATGATGTTTGGCTTGCTTCTAAGAACAAACAATACATACAAGACGTAGCCGCTGAGTAAATCAGGCATGCCCAAGCTGATTCATTCCAAGATGGATAACTTTGAGAAGCTCCAGTCTCCTTCCTGATAACATATCAGAATGAGTGCATTAATATTAAGCTGTGACTTGGAGCCGCACTACAATTCGAGCTGCTGTTCTAGGAAATGAATCAACACCTTCTGACCAATCAGAGTCCAGAATTCAACAGCGCTTTGGTTTAAATATTAAATAATGTCATGATGCTGCTCTCAGCCTCTTAGAAAGCTTTCTCGAATTGCTTTTGATGACAGATAGTCCCTCTTTTATCTCCGTGGATTAGGCAATAGACTTATTTCATTTTTGGACTCCAGGTGGTCGAGATCTCAGTGTGCGTCCCATTTCCCTTCCTCTCCTCTTCTCACCCTTTCCTCATTTGCAGAGTATCTAAGTGTCATAAACGGAGCAGCCATGCTGTGTGCGCTATTCTAGAGGCCACAGAGAGCCTTTAATCCCTCAATACATATCCCATAAAGCTGCCTCATGTAGTGTGTGTGTGAGTGTGTGTGTGTGTGAGTGAGAAAGAACCCACAAACAAAAAAAGAGCGCTTTAGTGATGGTAACCAGACCTCCCTGGACCTTCATCTCCACTCACTGTGCTGATTGCATAATCCATTAAAGAATTTCTTTTCTCCATTTCCATTATTTCCTTTTAATTTTCAAAGAAATAGGTTACGATCTTCTCTCACACACACTCCATGATGTACGGCGTATGACATGTGCCCGACAACAAAGGACCAAAACACACACGCTCACGTTTGAGAGTGTTATTTGGCCCTCAAATGAACAAAGAAAAGATCATATCCGTGGATCTTAATTCAAGGTCGTAGCTTTTTATTCAGGAGGACATCAAGGCTCTGATTTACTAAAGAGTCATGCGTGTAAAATCACGTGCTGAAATCGAAACACCCGCAAAAATCCTCCAAGCGGTCATACTAATTGGGCCTATAGAGAACCAGGTCTTTCAGCACATCTGTCCGTTTTGTGTGTTTGCGGAACTGAATATGTAATATGAAGCTTTTCTAGCTAGAAGTGTAAAATATGGGGCGGGGCCTATGCAAATTTGTGCAAACTTACTTCTGTATTTTGTAAACATACAATTAAAACCATTTTCACTAATGATGTGTTACAATAATGATGAGAACGTTTCTTGAAATGATAGCTTTATACTGATCAGCTTCCTATATACACTCAATATTCGCTTCATGTTCAACAGCAACCAAGATTGTTAAAAAAAAAAATTTAAAACAAGCATACAAAATTCTACAACTGATTATTTTGAGGGTTTTTTTTTAACACCCCACCCCCTTCTCAGAAGACAGTAAGAACTTTATTAGCAGTATATAAAGTTAATTTTGTTTTTGACTGATAAAGCCACCAGTAGAGAGGGAGAAAAAAATACAAAAAAGAGAAGAAGGAAAATGAATAGAGATAGAAAAATTAGATTTAAAAAAAGCAGAAGAAAGTTTTAAACAAAAAAAAAAAAAGTGAGAAATGAAATCAAGAGATATTAAGCACATTATTTCTGCGTATGATTTTGAGTTAGCGTATCTGTGTTTGTGTATCACTGCATTTTATACAAAAATTACTCTTACCAGAAGTGTGTAAAAATTCCACAATTTGGATGACGAAAAAGGTGACGATTGAAATGTACCAAGGCAACCATCATAAATCGATTATAAGTCATTATAAAATTATTTCGTATTGAATATATTTAAAATATCATTCATATTTGCATTTATTGGTGTGTAAATAATTTAATAGGCTAGCAAGGTGATTTGGACGATACTTTTAAAAAATAGTCCTTCGCCACATCATCGTCATTATTTGTGAATTAATGGGAGACCTACCCCAGATTCTGAACAAAGTTGGCCAAATGTATCATACGGTAGCAGATTTGGTGACATCATCAAATATCAAATATGGAATCACTGCCTTATAATCATATTGTGAGGTTTATACTCTTAGCAGTTAATGAAGATGAATGAATGAATGAATGAATGAATGAACGAATGAATGCAGTAACTACGTCTCACAGTGCCGAACAAGCAACCTGTACATTCCCATGTCTATGAACGTGGTCTTTCTTTTTCCCGTAAGCTTCATATCTAGCCATCTGTATTAAAGTAAAAACCGTCCATGCATTTTCATCATAAACCTGAAGTTGAGTATAAATGCATCACTTCTCTATTTGTTCATTTTTAAACATTCTGGGTTTTTTAAACAAATCTTGTTAAAAAAAAAAAAATTCATCAATAATCAGACCAGAAAATGTGAATGAAATTAAAAAAAAAAAAAATCAATTTCTGTCCTCTCTAGCTCTCTCTGTAGGTCTGACCTGATGAGCTGCCTTCAGGTAAATGATTTACATAAATGTATGTGTTTTTTTTTTTTATTGGCCGTAACAGAAGCCGTGCTAGTTCATGTTTTGAAACCCGGGGTCACTGAACTACATACACATTTTCTACACACATTCATGGAATGATACGGAAATATCCCGAATAGAAAAGAAAGTTCAGAAAATTTTCATGGAGCAATATTATTTGATAGGGCATCGTTCTTCCTTGACAAAGGTTACTTCTTGGAAATATAACCGTGATGCTCGACTCCCTGAAGAAGTTCTCATGATGATATTCAAGTTAAGGGCCAGATTAAGCAAGTCAAGTGAAAGTTGAAGAAGCTCAGCTCCGGCCGTCGTGTGTAAGTGAGAAGCCATGGATGAGTACGGCTGAGCCACCCTGAGGGCCAGACAAAGAAAAGAGCCACTCTGGTTAATGTGCCTCTCGAGTCAGGAGAAGAGCTCAGAGAGGCAGCAGCATGGGGGTCCATCGAGCTAGCGAGCCATCGAGTCACCGCACCATCACTCCACTGGCCCCCTATTGTCAGCGTGGCAGGGTAGAGGAGCAGGAAAAGACGGCCTCCATTAGGACGGCTAGAAAAGAGCTTTACTATGAGGCTCGGATGGCAGACCAGATGTGGTGACGAGTAAGACAGAAGATGGTGGACAAAAAAAATAAAAAAGAAGAAGAGTAGGGAGGGCAGTTTCAGTGTATTCAGAAAGAGAGAGGAGGGTGGAATCTTTTCTTTCCCCGCACCACTTCCATTTAAGAGGGCTTTTCCGAATGCTGTCTTCTGTCCTCCCATAGCAACCTGTGTGGCAGCCGTGCACTTTTTTTTTTCTTCTTCTTTAGCCTCCCTGGTAGGCCAACCTCCCCGTCCTGGCTAGTAGCTAAAGTTTCTGCTCCAGTAGGCATGGACAAGGCTACCATTAACTGCGGCCCTGTGTGAGGAGCACGTGGGACAAAAGGCGCAACACGGCATCCCAGCCCTCAGACAAGGCTGGAAACAAATGTTACAGGGCCTCGGCAGAATAGAATCATCCGGCCGATGTCACTGAATACATTTACCTACCTCAGAGCGCTTTCAGGCGCCTGCCTTTGTTTTACGCTGAGAAGAAGGGGAGGTGTGAATGACGGGGTGGGATAAGGGGGCCGGCGAACGATGAGAAATAGCACGCATCTCCACAGTGACCATCTGAAATGTTCCAGATGACAAAAAAAAAATCCCTTCCACTCTCACGTCACTCTCAAGACACAAGAGCTGCCATTTCTCCAAAACAAGCCTTTTTCTTTTTTTTTTAGAAGTTTTGTCTATTGTTTTGTCTCATCTTGTTGTTTTTACGTCCTCTCCTAACGTGAGCTTTGCACTAATTACACGTTTTAAGAGGAAGTGTAAACTCTCCATCTCGAACTCTCAACGCTTCTGTGAAGAGTTTGGACAGATCATTAAGATCCATGAAGCCAGTTTTGTCAACAAACTGATCAAAAGCTTCTGATGTGCCATTGTTCTGTCCGTGTTTATAAGCCTAAAGAATATCAGGATCGTAAGAAGAAGACAAAACAAGTCTTGTTTAGACAAGTCTTGTTTAGCCCTTAATGAAGGAAGAAATGTGTTACGTCTTGTGCAGATCTGACTGTTTGTAAAGAATTTGCACTTTTAAAGATTAAGTTCAAAGACTTACATCAAATCGGCAGCTTGCATTCAGTGTGTAATTATTCAAAGCATAAAAATGTTAGAAAAAGCTATCGCAATACTAACAATATCTCCGAAAGGTGTATCGTGACAATTTATCGCAGTATTGCTATTAGATTGTCATATCGCTCAGTCCTAACATCAACTTACGCTTATGAATGTGTAATGAAGGCCCAGAGTGGATCCCCTTTAAATAACCACATAATCAAATCAAATTTCTTTTGATTTCTGATCATATGACAAAGCTGTAATAAATATCACTTTTACTTTTTAGTACACGAGAAATTAATGATCGCCAGTCCCCTGGAAAGTCATTACTTTGTACTTTCGACTGTGAGATTTTTTTTTTTTTTTTTGTCCTGGTAATCTCCACAATCCACTGGCTTTGATTCAGTCATCTTTTCACTGATATTCTAATCCATTTGCTCTTTGAGGCTTTGTAGAAGTCACAGTCTGCAGTCGGACGCACAATGGCAACTTGCTGGTGTATGACATTAAAGGTTTTGTGAGTCGCGCCATACTTGAATGGGTCGCTATTCTGCGCTTTAGCCTGTGGAAGTGTGTGTTTTCAGCCTGGTTGTCATGGCAATTTCGTTTCCTCGTCCTCCACCTCCTCCTCCTCCTCCTTCGCCCGCCATCACATGCATCCTTGCGCCCAATTTGGAGGACATGAATTCCAACAAATTCTAAATAAATCCAATTGTAATCTTCGAAAGAAAGCAGTATGTTATTTTGTTTAATAAGGTGTGATACTGTTTCAAGAGCGAAAATAACGAAAGTGTAGCATTATTAGTATTTTATGTCACAGAGCTGCTGAGTTCTGGATTCTGATTGGACAGAAGATGTTGCTTAACTGACAGTAGTGTAGCTGCAAATCACAGGTTTATATTAATGCACTCGTTCTAATACATTATCGTTTCTATAGTAACAGCTCATTCACAGTTACTTCCAGACGTTCTACGTAATCTAAGACTAATAATAATAAATTAACAAAGACGAATGTGCGTAATCATTTATACGGTGAAGATTTCTGTTAGGAGATGTTTATTTCATATTTATGGAAGGAGCCTCCAGTGTCCCAAAGCAATAAATGGGCAAAAGTGCGAGGACTGTGTCTGTAAACTACGTTCTTTTCTCCCTTTAATTACAGATACAATAATTCAGTTTTATGTAGTTATTGGACGTAAACCTTATAGTAGCTCTAGTGTTAGCAATCCTGCAATGTTGTAGAAATATCAACCATGCAGTTATTATTTTTGTTTGTACCGGCTCATGATATTTACTACTAATAGCCAAATTTAAACTCTAATGACCCTGACCAGGCAGTTACTAAGGATGAATGAATGAATGAATTTAAAGCTGTAAATGTAAGCCATGTTAATGAACGTGGTCTTTCTTTGTCCTAAGAGTTTCATATTTTATGAAAGTGACTTTTCTGTTGCGTCCTGCAAATCCCAGTCCTGATACAAACTTTTAGTTTTAAAAACAACTGTACCTCCTATTAATATCTGTATTTATATGTGATTAGAAAACATTACTGGTTCATTCTGGATAATGTATTTATATTCAGTTACGTCCCTAATCTGTATATATATATATATTGCACTGGATTTAAAAGGACTAAAGTGTTCTACTCTTCTCATACAAACCACAATCAGAAAACCTTTTCAGTCAAAAGACTGTCACCAAACTGGTGTTGACAATATTAATGGGACGAGACACGTAAGCATAATCAGGCATAATTAACATGCTAAATGAGACGTCTTTTATGCTTCTGGCACATGCATTGTAGCTGCACGTTGCCTAACTAGATTAGGTTGTAGTTTTTTCCAGTTTTCCCAACGCACATAAAAGTTGTGTTTGACGTATCTGAAAAGGGTCGACTTGTCACCGTGTCAACAAAAGGCAGACAAGACCCGGCCTGGCGTACTGAGAAAAGGGACAGAGCCTCAAGCAGACGGCGTCCTTTCCTCCCTCAATGGGCTGGTGTCACTTCTGACAAATTGGGCCCTTTAGCCAGACTACCTGTGTGGGTTCTGAATGTAGTCCCTAACTGACTTCATGCCCATATCCCCCTACTTTTTTTTTTTGCCTTGTTTTCTTTAGTCCTGTCTCTCTGCTCTTTCTGACGTCGCTCTGTCTCAAGTGGGCTGGATGTATCCTGGGAACCTGGCAAGCGGCTCTGCGGTGCTCCTAAGTCGGCTTGTGAATTAGCCCTTATTAGTCTGCAGCCTGACATCCAGACCAGCAGCGACTTGTCAGAGGAGCTGCAGCTGACAATGAGAGCGCTCTTAACAAGCCAAATAAAGCAGGAAGGAAGGAAGGTTTGCCAAGCAAGTGGAGTTAAGTGCACCCTCACACACATACACACACACACACACACACACGTTGTCTTGCTATCCTTGAGAGAACATTCCATTGCATAATTATTAATGAGGCTAATTTGTGCTTTATTACACCTAAATCTAACTGTAATCTCAGAAACCAAAAAGAAACCTGTTTAATAAAAAGTTTAGGTAAAAAAGCAGGTCCCCACAAGGTCAAAATTGTCAGATATTCCTGTCTGACACAAACTATATCTTATTCAGATTCACTTCTGTAAAAATGTCATTGCACAATGGGATTCACTGGCGCTAATATCATAACGACTTGATTTACAATATAAACAATAATGGGATTTAATTTGAAATGCAATCCTTATCAGGGCATTTGAAGATTTTGCTACAACTTACAATGAATATTAGACTCAAAAAGGGGTTTCATCCAATCTACAAAGTTGCATTCATTTACTTTCATTACGAACTTCATGTGTGAGTAAATTTTTTAGGCAGAACCAAAGACAGTCAGTTAGACCAAGACTCAGCATGTCTGTTGCCTGTGGGACAAAAAGTGTAAAAGTTCCACTCTAAATAAAGAGCAAATAAACTTCCCTAAGGCTCTCGCCAAGATGCCAGAGCATTGGGGGACTTTATTTGCTCTTTACTTAGAAAATGCCATTTCACTGTAAACTTTTTTTTGAATGAATGAATGGAGAAATCCTGCCTATTGGTTGATGATTGGGAATTTGCATCATCCACCAGTATGCAGGCATGAGATTTTATATTATACTGACTATAACTTATCTAAAATAAAATGTACGCAGTCACCGAGAAAGCTGGATTACAGTGTAACTGACTTTTAATGTTTATGGTTGGTGAGTTAGCTAGCTTCCTAGCAACCAGGTTGCTAGGTTGGCAGGCAAGTGGAAAACTATGCATACGTAAGACTTACTTGAAGTGCATTTATGAAACGGGCAAAAGCAGAGTTAAGTAATAGCCACAGCCAAAATGCTAAGTCATGGCTAAATGGCTATGTACAACCCAGCAGAGAACCAATCTGGTCCTGTGTTTTTATACCTATTTTTCACGAAGATTGCTACTTTGGTTTAATGTTTCAGAAAAAAAACACTTAAGACTACAGCTCATTTAGAAAGTTATCATCTTCCTGGGTTAGTTAAGAGTTCTTAGCTTCATAGAGGGGTTGTACTTGAATAAAAAATGATTAATTCTAGGTTTCTACGAGGAAACCCTTTAAAGGTTCCCCTGCAAAACAAAGGGAATACCTGAATACCATCTAGGCTTCTGGGAAACTTCTTAGACTGCTCACTTTAAAAAAGGTTCAGTCTAGAACCCTAAAGAGTCAACAGTTTGTCTCTTTGGGGAAACCTTGAAAGGTTCTATGTAGAACCTTACAAAAAGGATTTCCCTGTCAAAGACAGTTCCAAGTAGAGCCCATTTACACAGCTTCACTTTCTAAGATTCTTGAAACATTTAAGAGTCTATAGCTTCTATGGGGGTTCTACTTGGAGCACTCTATGATAGGAGTTGTAGGCTCCTACATGGAAGCTTTAATGGTTACCCCGAAGAGGCAAAATGAAGATCTTTTAGGGTTCTAGATTTATCCATTGTTAAGAGTGTAGAGCTATTCAAAATACAATCCAAAAAAACCCTGTCAACCTTTTTGTTCAACAATCTTAGAACAGGGTTATCTCTCTGGGTAAAGGTTCTGTATAGAACACTACAACAGAGGGTTTCCCTTTAAGAAATGACTTCTAATAGAACCCCTTAAAAAAAAAAAAAAAAAGGTTGACTATCTAATAAACCCTTGAGGAACACTTTTTTTTCTAAACAAAAGGAATAAACTGACAGGGACTGACAAAAGGATAAAAGGTTCTTGCAAATGACAGAGCAGTGAAACCTAGACAACTTTCCCTCTCACATAAACTCATTACCCAGAAATTCACTGTTCCACCCTCTACCACCTCCAACCTCCTGTCCTCCCTCCACACAGCATCCTGGACCAGAGCCACATGTGGTTCTCAACAACAACCCCACATTTTTCCAGCTGAAGCAGCAGTTGAGGTATTCAAGTTTAGTGGTTTGTTTGCATTTAAGTCCTTTTCCCAGCAGTTCATTAACACCAGAGAATAAGAGGAGCCTGACAGGAGCCACTTTCATTCCTGTACGATGCTGCCACTGCACAGGAGGCCAGGGGGTCCATTTCAGATGACTCACCCGCTCATAAAGCACGCTACCCGGCAGGGGATATGACGCCTCCTCCACAGGGCAGAAATGACGGCACGACTCTGTCACTGCACTACACTTGACTCCAAGCTTTGCTAATTCTTACTATAGTGTGGGCTGTTTGAGATTAACCAGACTCGCAAGCTGGTTTTACCAGTCAGGACAGAATCAGTACAAAATTGCTGATACTTGTGAGGTTGCTGGTTGTATATGATCTCAGATTTACACTCTTCCAATAATTTTTTTGGATGAGCTTGAGTTTATGTTTCAGATGTCAGCTGATTCAGGAAGTGGCTTTGTGTTTACAACCAGATGCGGTGGCCAGGTTAGACTTTGTTTCGTGGCAATCAATGGTGCGAAAAAATACTAATCTGCATCCATAGAAAATGACATAATGTAGCAACCCAGTCTGTCCATGGCCTGAGTAGGATCCCCATCAGACTTAAAACGTACACACCTAAGCACATTTTTGTTGTCTAGCTAGCTACAAAAAAGTCACAGCTAAAACAACATTAGGTTATAGCTTATGAAGTATGCCACTGAACAATGATGAAATGAAATTTCCCTGAGATGTTGTTATGGGCATGCTGTTATTGTATAAACGAGGCAATCACAGTGAGATTTATCAAGTTTCCCAACATATGATATTGGTAATTAAGCATAAGAATTAGAATTAGAATCAGGTGGCCACCCCTTAGCTACGGTACGTCCATGCTCGTGTCCTGTTGGTAAACACACATTTACTTGTTTACTCAATATGAACTGTTTCAACTCAAACCCAATAACTTTTAAAGATGTGAACCTTTTCAAGTCTTATCTTCAGTAGTTGATTTATCCTGGTCAGAGTCTCAGGATATCTAGGGCCCATCCCAGGAACCCTTGCCGAGATGCGGGACTACATCCTGGATGGAACACCTGTCCATCACAGGGCAGTTCCTGGAAGTGTGGTGAGCCAATCAGATTGCATCTTTCAAGAGTATGGAGCTGGAGAAAGCTTATGAAAGACAGAAGCTCTGTGAATGACAGATGGCATGGAATTCCACAGAGCAAACAGGTTGTCCTGATCACACTCGGCAGCGAGATCCATCACAGCTCTGCCACGCTTCTTCTCCACCACCTGCATCACATTAGCAGATCTCTGTCTTCACTCTGCGTGCTGAACAGAGGGCTGCCTTCCATCAGCGAACATATAGGTTCACTGATTTCCATCTGTTCCACCAGCTGGAGCAGGAGGACAGCAAGGCTGTGCATGGTGAGGGTGAAAAGTTTGCTAGAAGATGTTCAAACCCCACTCTTGAGGAAAAAGTGTTCATTAAGGGTTCTTTTAAGTTTTTCTTAAACTAAATTAAGAGTTTAGAGGTTTCCTCAAAAAGGTTCCTCCAAAATGGATGATTAATGTCTATGCTATTAAAGGGGAAAACCTAAGGTTGTGTTCCCCCTAACTTCACTAGGTAGCTCAGAGCCTTTAATTCTTTAAAGAATCCACAAGGAACTTTCGTTTTTCTAAGAATGTAGCTTTTGAGTCTTGAATATTTGAGCTGTGTCCCAAACTGGATACTATTTTGGCACACTGTTTAGTATAATATTATGGGACGAAACCCAAGAGTCAGTGAAATGTGAAATGTGAAGTAGAACTTCTATAGGTAGCTCAGAGCCTTAATTCTACAAAGAATCATTGTGAAACTGTCTTTTCTCCAAGAGTGTAGCTTTTGAGTCTTGAATCCTTGGGTTGCATCCCAAACTGGATACTCATGTACTTCGGTGTGACTAAATGGTATTTTAGCACACCAGTGGTGTCATTACTATTAAGACTATGGGGATGGAGATGGAAAAGAATGCAGCACAACCCATATTAAGATATCCTCTTCTCTAAGTAGCTCCCAGTCTCATTTTTCAAATCTCAAAAATCTCCAAATCTTATATTCAACAGCTTTAATCTGTTCCACTTGGAACTCCCCAAAGAATCCAAGAGGAACTTCTCTTTTTTTTTCTCTAAGTAGCTTTTGAGTCTAAAATACTTGGGTTGTGTCCCAAACTGCAACTGGATGCTACCGTACATCATTCTTTCATCTTCAGTAACCACTTCCAGGGTCAGGGTGGTGGTGGAGCCAGATCTCATGCCAAGAACACTGGGTGCCCAAATCCCCAAATCTTACTTCCAGAAGCATTCAGTTTACACCAAATGCAGGATTTTCCTCATCTTCAGTTTGGTCCCAACCTTTTATTTCACATGGAGATGGTGACTTCATGTGTTTCTGCTCAACACGGTTGTAAAGAGTGGTTAATTGAGTTATAGTAACCTCAGCTTGAATCAGTCTGGCCATTCTCCTCTGACTTCTCTCAGTAACTAGGTGTTTCCACCCACAGAACTGAAGTTCACTGGATAAATTTTGTTTTTCACACCATTCTGTGTGTACTCTAGAGACTGTTTTGTGAAAATCAGCAGTTTCTGAAATGCTCAAAGAAGCCTCGGCAACGTTCAAAGCCACTTGCAACGTTCAAAGCCACTGAGCTCACATTTTTCCCCATTCTGAAGTTTGAAATGAACATTAACTGAAGCTCTTGACCTGCATCTGCGTGATTTTGATTGGATTGCTTGAATGATCAGGTGTAAATGTGTTCCTAAAAAAGTGGCCAGCGAATTGACAAAGAGATTGTCAAGGGTGTATTGAGGAGTCCTGGTGTGTGTGGCAATGTCTAAATGCTTATCAGGTGCAGATGGCAGCTGGAGAGTCTGAATGACTGCAGAAAAGATCTCCACAAACATCATTGTGCTGCCAAGATTCAGAGGGAAAATGGCCAGCACGGGCATCCTGCCAAATTAGGCTCTAACAGTGGGGAGTGCGCATTCTCGCCTTTCATTCCTCTGCCTTCTCGTCTTGACCGTTCGGCCCCATGGGGCCTTTTGTCACTGGTCAGAATCGTGCACAATAAGAACCGACCGAGGTGCCCAGGAACCGCAGGAGAGCAGCGAGGGTGATGGAAGTAGGTGCTGCGGCTTCTCAGTGGGGCTGTTGACACGGAGCTGTGACCCTGGCCTGAGGCTCAGGAGGTCAGCGCTGCTCTGTTCAGAGGAGAGAAAGGAAAGATCAGCGCACACTCGTTTGTGCACTGACCACCCAGGGGACGACGGGTCATTTGGGTTAGAGATGTGCCATATTCATATTAATGCCATAGAGCTTAGAAAAGAATATGAATCCAAAAAAAAAAAAAAAAAAGAAGCTTTGGAGCTGCACAAATTTATTCAAATGATCACGCGAAACATGATGACAATATGATCCTGATCCTGGTTCTTCACTTGCATGGAAAGTTTACTAATATCAAGTTCATCCATTTGAGCTCCACAGACCTTTTTACACACTTCTGGGTTCTACAAGACATCATATAGAGGAAAACATGAGCGCAATGGGATAAATGTACACATGAGGACATGAGGATGTTTTTAAATCTCATGAACTCTTTCGGCAAAAACTTGGTAACTCGGATGAACTTTGTTGTGTTTTCGATTTTAATAATATTTGAATTTAGATGATTGATTTTATACCACAGCGCTGAGGAATTCTCCATTCTGATTGGTCAGATGGTGTTGATTAATTTTCTATAACAGTAGCTCTAGCGCTCGCTCTAATATGTTATCGTTTCTATAGTAACAGCTCATTCCCAGGGAATCGTACGAAGGATGCTCCACACAAACGGATTAAAAAACGTGAGTGTTGATACGGTGAGTTTTCTGTAAGGAGATGTTTCTTTAACATTTATGGAAGGAGTCTCCAGGGTCAGTGCTTTGTAACAGTCAGAGGTAAAGCCGCAACTTTAAGTTTTTCTGATATCTTCAGGACAGAGGAAGTTACACTTCGAGACAAGCTGCATTGTTTGTTTTTTTTTTACTTGAAGAGAGAGAAGAAAGAGAGGCTGGTGAGGGAACGACTGTTTATAGCTGCTATAACATAAATGAGAACAGGAACTAACTTGATCCAACATGATGTTCCACAACACTGGAGGTCACTTTGACTATTCTAGATGTTGCTTCCGGCGTCTGCAGCTTTTCCCTCGTTTTACTCCTTTCCCCGATGATTAATCAAACCTGTGTCCTTTTGCGATGAATGTCTTCCTTCCTGTTTATCTGAGCCCAGCGCTCTCATCTCCTCAGCATGGGGCTGATAAGGTTCCTGACATGAGAAACCTGTCCTTCTCCATAATCAGCTCTGGTGTCCTGCTGAAGAAGGGCAGTGTGATAAGAGTACAGAGGGCAGCTGATTGCCTTTAACCTCCCCATCAATCCTTCTCTCATCCATCCTCTCTGACAGTGTGTGACTGCTCCTCAAACGTTTGAGGAAGCCCTGCTGGAGATACAGGCCTTATCACGAGCCAGCCGAGCTGCCATCTCATACTCATCCATCCATCAGCTGTTCAACAGCCTGGAAGAACGCCTCTCTTTTATTTCTCTCATTCACTGCTTTGTCCTGTCTTTCTCTCACACACACCTACACACACATGTACACACACCTTGTACCACACGGTAGGTCTAGTTTCTGTATTTATGCTCAATTCTTTTTAAGGCTTGAATGTCCTAAAAAAAACTGTCAGACTTCTTAATTTTTAAATGTTTACAGTTTAAAGAAAGCAAGCATGAAAGAAAGAAAGAAAGAAAGAAAGAAAGAAAGAAGTGGGTGAAATGAGAGAAAGGAGGACAACAGAAAAAAAAATCAAGTAGAGAAAGTGACAGTGGTAAAAGCAAAAGAGATATTTAATGACAAAAGAAAGAAAGAAAGAATATGGAGTAAGAAAGTAAAGAAGTAAAGAAAGAAAGAAAGAAAGAAAGAAAGAAAGAATATGGAGTAAGAAACTAAAGAAAGAAAGAATATGGAGTAAGAAAGTAAAGAAAGAAAGAATATGGAGTAAGAAAGAAAAAAAGAATATGGAGAAAAAAGAAAGAAAGAAAGAAAGAAAGAAAGAAAGAAAGAAAAGAAGTAAGAAGCAAGAAAGAATATGTAGTAAGAAAGTAAAGAAGTAAAGAAAAAAGAAAAGAGAGAAAGGAGGACAACAGAAAAAAAATCAACTGAAGAAAGGCGCTGTTGTGTGTATGAAGTCCACTAGAAAGCGTAGGGTCCCTAGAGAGGGAGCCTGCAGAAGTATAAAGTCTAGAGATCTATGTGACTTTCAGCTCGTCTGAGTTTTTTGCTAAATCACTGGGCTAATTAACACAGAATAACACACTGAGCTGCTGAACTGTCTCAGATTAATGGCCAGTCGCGAGTTTCACGCCATGAGGCCATTCATCAGACCGCACATGTAGGTCGGTTCAGCAGCGAACACACACTCCAACACACACGCCAACACACACGGCAACACACACGGCAACACACACTCAGGTCCACTGAGGCCCCGCCCTCCTGAACCACAGAGTTCGGCTGCATTTAATTTCCGCTCCGAGTTTGTGACCTGAAAAAGCTCTTTACTCATCACGCCTGATCAGTGAGAATGAAAAACCTCGCACACGTAACACGATTAGGGTAGCAGAATGTCTGTGCCAGCTTTTTCCTTGAAGAGCTGAGAATATTTTTACATAATATGTATAATGTATGACACAGCAACTGCGACTTTATTAGTTTTAGAAATATTAATACTAATGATATAGTTTCTAGCTCATTATAGCTTTTAATAGGAAGGAAGGAAGGAAGGAAGGAAGTGGTGAAATAGGAAGGAAGGAAGGAAGGAAGGAAGGAAGGAAGGAAGGAAGTGGTGAAATACTCAGGAAGGAAGGAAGGAAGGAAGGAAGTGGTGAAATACGAAGGAAGGAAGGAAGGAAGGAAGGAAGGAAGGAAGGAAGGAAGGAA
>CM040976.1:2212433-2224867 GCA_022985145.1 Pangasius djambal | reverse complement strand
AGATAGATAGATAGATAGATAGATAGATAGATAGATAGACAGACAGATAAAGAGAGAGGGAGGGAGCGGCTGTTTATAGCATATCTACATTTATTGCTGTAGAAGGTCCACAACACAAGTTACATGATGTTCTCGCTTGAACGGGAACTAACTTGTTTTGTGGACCTTCTACAACAATAAACGTAACTATAAATGGATGAAAACTACAATGTGCATTCTTTACTAAATGCTGCAGTACAAGAGGAATAAAACGCGCTGGGGCACGCCGTTACTTTACTCTTTACTTCCACCACTCTGTCGCTGATTACTTTCCTATCACAGCACAGCACCAGGCGATTTATGCCTTACTTACTAAACCTGCTTTATTAGCGACACGCGTGCAAACCGTTAGCAATAAAGATAAATGCAAACGAATCAGCCGTGGTGTATTTTAATAACGTCTGTGGATCATCCACGCACAAATCCATAGAATAGAGCCGGCGTGAAGGGTGTGTGTGTGTGTGTAGCAGGGGAGGTAGAGTGTGTGTGTGTGTGTGTGTGTGTGTGTGAGGGGGGGAGATGTGGTCAGGTGGTGTCTCGCTCTGACGATCCTGTGTGTTCTCATTCAGCGCCGAGGTCGTGTGTCAGGGGTGAGAGTTCACGCCGGAGGGTGTGCAGGGGTTACGGTGGCCTCGGGCGGGTAGACTCCTAATTGGCCCATGGAGAATTTCTGTGCTTTTGGCAGGCTGGTTGAGGAACAGACTCGGGCAGACTCGCGCTGAACGGCTGAGAAATATCACCGGGTTAAACGTTTATCCTCTGCACAGACTGTACATTCCCTCATGGCTGAAGGAAAATGGCTAAAGGAAAACTAGCAGTGATAAATGCCATGCCCCGGAGGAACATCCTGATCAGTTCAGGGTTATATAGAACAATAAAACGTCTGCATCCAAGAAAACATTACGCTATAAGGCCATGGGTTAAACTGAAGAGCACGGCAGGGTGCAGCGCTGGTGCGCTAATTAAAAACCCGTTCCGCGTTAACTCTTTATACGGTACTGATCACTAACTCAGTGCTGTGCTGATACAGGCAAATAATCAACGGCACGGGGGTATGAAGAGGTAGAGTTACTGTCACGGCTCACAAGCTGATTATCTTATCCCTCTTATCACAGCAATTTGTCAAACGTGCATTAAAGAATGGCGCGTTGTACTTTTTATCCATTTCTAGTTACATTTAATGATGTTTCGGAACGTCCTCAGAGGAAGTGAGTTCCCGTTCTCAGTTACGTCATAGCAGCTATATCTTCTCTTTCTTGAAGACAAAAAAATAGTCATATTAATGAGAAAGAAAGAAAGAAAGAAAGAAAGAAAGAAAGAAAGAAAGAAAGAGTTGAACTTCAGTCCTGAAGAAAATGAATCAACACTCTCTGACCAATCAGATTTGAGAATTGAACAGCGCTGTGGTATTTTGTTAGATTTCAGAAAGTATGTAGAACAATAAGCCAATAAGCTCTAACATTCCTTCAACCCCTCCTACACACACACCTACACACACACCTACACACACACCTACACACACACCTACACACACACACACCTACACACACACACACCCCCTACAAAGCCTCCTTATCCATCCGTGCCAATTTGTTGACATAACTCTGCCATTACTTCAGCGGAGAGCCATCACAGAGAGCTGGCTAATTTCATTAGCAAGAGAAGAGCTGCAGCTGGAGAGTAGGAGAGCAAACGACAGAAAAAAGGGAGGGAGCGATGGAGGGAGAGGGAGGACTCCCTGCGTGTTTTCCCCTGAGTGAATGACAGGAATGTGTTGAGTAGTGTGTGTGTATTTGAGTGTCTGAAAGGCAGAATATGCAGCTGTGTGGAGTAGCAGCAGCCCTGAGAGAGAGAGAGAGAGAGAGAGAGAGAGAGAGAGAGAGAGTAATAAATACTGTCACATTGCTCCATAATGCACTCTGTAAGTGCTCAGTAAGTGCAGGCCGTGGGTCAGACATCAAGCCATTCCCATCTCCGAGTCTTGGGAACGCCGCCTGATCCGATTCACAGCTAGACAACACGGAAAGTTCCGAAAAAAATGTGTTGATTAAAAAAAAATAAAAAAATTTAAGATCTTTAAAGAGGGTTTGTCTTTGTAGCTTATTTCACATCACATATTTAATATTTCACATCCTAATAATCCTCTATGTACTGTGTGTGTCTGTGTGTGTGTGTGCGTGTGTGTGTGTGTGATTACCACAGATAAGAGTTTCATCACGTTTCCCTGCGCTGAGAAAAAAAAAACAAAAAAAAAAAAAACAGAAAACCTGTTCACTCAAAAAAAAAAATCATTTCTATTTAAAATCTAAGGGCAGATGTTGAAGTCTGTCAATAAAGGTTTAAAAAAGCTGACTACAAAACACAAATTCAAAACGATGACCGTTAGATATTATTTACAATGCTAAGTCGGTGGTTAGTACTTTGGATCTATTGAGACCCGCCACATATAAGAGTATGTTGTGGCAGTGGATTGTCCTGTTTGCTCAGGGTGAGTCCCGGCACCCGGGGAGCACATTATCCATCTATTAAAGCCTAGTAATTATTTACCTTCCTCCTCTTTAAAAAAAAGGGCAACGTCAGCCGGATAAAGAAGAGCCTCTCGCCTCACAAGTGCTGTTTAATTTGAGGCAGGAGAGGACTCAGGCCAGAGTGACTACAGTTGCTCGGTATTGTCAGAGCAAACATTCCTGAGCGTAAGATCACAGCCATGCATACACACACTCACAGTCTGCTAACCCTCCTCCCACACACACCACACACACACATTCTCGTCCCCTGGTTGCACAGGCCAGGTCTTGGTCTGGTAGAGGCCAAACAGTCAGTGTGGACAATAAGGACAATGGCCATCAAGCAGCAACTGTCAAAGGCCACAGGGTGTGTACCATCCAGTCGCAAGGCTTTGAGACAATATTTGAGCAGATTCGTGGGCGTGTTGGACGCAATAGGGGCAGCCTCAGGGGGCAGGAAGGGCAAGAAAAGTGACCTAACAAGTCACAGGCAGGTGAGCAAACAGTTACAAGAAATGACGTTTAACTCGTGCATAGAGAGAGAGAGAGAGAGAGTGAGAGTAGTCGTTTCAGTGCTGAGATTTTTTTGTTTGTTTTGTGAGTACTTGGAGTAATCTAGTGTTGGCTCGTCTGTATCAAACATAGGCTTCAGTTTAGAGGAAACCTGATCTCACGAGAAACCTGTACAAGGTGAAACAATAAAGAAGGGACATGGTGTGAAGTCATAAAAAAAAAAGCTACAAACCTTTGCACTCTTTCATACTGTTAAAAGACGTTGTAATGCTGTACATTGTATGTTTAAAGGAAATTGACCTATAACATTAAAATACAACAAACTGACAACGAATTTCATTATTTTACAACAAACATTCCTACGAAAATTCTGATTACTAGCATGGCTACTGATCTCACGAGAAATCCGACGAACCAAGGAGCGTAAGTATGCTGTGGTGTGAAGTCATAAAACAAAGGTACAAATCTTTGTCATGTGAATTGTTACACCTTTGCAAGATGTAAGACGTTACACATCTTGCATCTTGCGTATACTGTCCACGTAAAGAAAACAGATAGATGACAAGAAATGTTAATATTTGCGTAAATAAAATGACTGCGTCTAAGGAAGATCTTCAACATGTGGGGTAGTGTATGCGATTCCGCAAACTACTAAAAGCCCAAACAAATACTGACTACTACAAGAGCTATCTTTTTACTATCCCATTTGTTCTATTTTGTGAAATTCGTACAATTTGTAACCGAAATGTCTGAGTATGGATTCGACTTTTCGTAACGTATCTTATGAATTGAGTCGAGTGAATTGTTACAAATTTGCAAATCTAAGACGTTGCAATGTTGTATATTGTCTGTATAGATGAAAGAGAGAGATGACATTAAAATAAAAAAAAATACAACAAATTATGCGGTTACGTTTAGACCTGCGTAAAAAAGCCATTTGCGTCTTAAAGACGTAATGATATTGTATGCAATTCTGCAAACAGCCCCAACACATACTGGTTACTCCTACAGCTACAGTGTTTTATCCCGCTTCTTTCTAAGTGTCAGCGCTTCTGATGTGTAAAGGCCCCGGCATCAACGCAAAAGCTCTGAGCTTGTTTGCGAAGGGTTTTAGCGTCTGCTAAGATACCATTCTTGCCAGTCAAGTAATGTCACCAGACTCTGTTTGGTGCAGCCACGCTATCCCACTTACAGAGTGAATGTGGCCCTTGGATTCGCTCATGCTGGAACAAGTGGCAGAATCCTAGAGGAACCACTCTGCGGGGAGGGATCAACAACCCCGTGGATACACTTTCATCCTGGCAACGGATTCCTCAGCCTTCTCTGCTCGGTCCCAAACAGCCATGTTTACCCAAAGGATAAGGAAAGCTGAGGGGGACCTCACCTGCTGGCCCTGAGGTTGCTATGAATACCCCAGTAATCCCCCTAAGTCCATGCAAACTCACCCAGCCTGGAGTTGCCAGGGCCAAAAAAAGAAGGACTCTGTTGCGGATCTGTCTTCCATGGCAACAGGCCTTATCTTTGTCATCGTCTGTTTCAAAGCCTTGCTGTGTTTACCTCCCTTGCTGGAGCACGGCTGGCGTGTTAAATTAAACCTCCCTAACAGTGAAGCTTTAACGTTCCTTTATGAGCGACATAAAACAGACGTGTTTTGTCTTGCGCGAAAACAGCCGTGGTCGAGGGATTAGCGAGACGAAATATAGATTTGCCATCGGGAATCCATTAAATCGCCTCGTTCCAGCAACAAAGGGCCTAATTCATTTATGGCATTCCAGTCCATGAGACGGTGAGGTCATCTTATTGATTTTTCCCACTTTACCCATTCAGATGAAGGGTGAGGAAGAAAGGAGCTCCTGGCCCAGTCAGGATCACATGAGCCTACCACATGAGAAAGTACTGCATCCACAGGACGACCATTCAACTCTTCCCCCTTACGTATTCAAGAATGAATGCTCCAAGTGGGGGCTAATATCAACGCTAAATGGTTATAGTAATTTATGGTGTATGTCGGGTTGCAGGACAGGGGGATGGGGAAGGGAGATAACTGACCTTTTGTGACTCAGCCAAAATCCCCATGGGCCTAATTCAGCAGAGGGAATTGGACCCCACAGCAGCAATGGGAAGATGCCTCAAACATAATGCACACAATAGACAATTGTGCTATGGGTTTCTCTCTGTCCTTTAGAGCATCCAGCCCATGGGACAGTAAAGTAAAGGGAGAATGCAGCCTGTTGCTTTCTCAGGCAGGACAACAGTGCAATGGAAAGAAAAAAAAAAGTGTCGACTCAGCCATCAAGAGAGGTACTGATGAAATCTCATTAGTCTTTTCAAGCTCGGAGGAGAGCGAAGGAATTGTACTGAGACACACGGTCTCGGAGACACAAGTGTACAGAAAACAAAGGATCGTATAATGGAAAATCTGGCACAGATCATTCGTCATTTGAAGGCTGTTCCAAAAAAGTTGGAATTGGAAAAACCACTTTTTTTCTTTGAATTCTTCAGCTTGCTCTTGTGTGGATCCCTACTACAGACAGAGAAGGACGAGAAAGCGAAAAACATATAACTATCATAAGAAAACATGAACAATTTATTTCTAAGGATATCAGACTAAAGGTCAGACCTTACTGAGCACTAAATTAAAAACTTGCCATTTTGCTACATTCATATTCAGTGAGAACTGGGAAATGGGACGTTTCCAACCTACGAGTAGGACAAATCATTGCTGTGGCCTACATCCTGCTTTTAAAGTAAATAAACAAATATGTCCGAGTGTTTGTAAAGCTATTTAAGAGTTTTTAACATCCACTCATAAGTCCATTGAGCGCTAGGTTGCTCTGAACATCCAGTCTTACGTTCCCAACAGTTTGCATGAACGAGTCAAAGAAGAGATCCCAATGGCCATGAGGGCAGCATTTGAGGCAGTGTATGACATAAATACATACAGTATCTGCCGAAATACCAGAAAGAGGAATGAGTAATTGATATTTAAAAAAGAAATCCCAGACATGTCAAATCCTTGCATTGTTACCTTGGATAACATACGATATTCACACTAATCCTGCTTGATCGCATCATTGTGGTTGATATTTTAGTGTAAGATCTGAAATTAAAACTAAATAAATAAGAATAAATATGTGGTGCAGTTAACGAGTCAATCCCAGTTATCTGCTTTTGATCCTATCTTTGTGGGTGGCGTATAAAACACTGAACCCTGCCCTCACATGGCCCTTCATCAACTGCCGTCTGCATGGGACTGAGACACAGCAAAGCCCGAGGGGGAAGACCCGCTGCCAAAGACAAGCCTGCGAACAAATGGTAACATGACCAAAACTGCCCGAGCACTACCGAATTTATTTCTTTTTCCCAAGCTTTATTCACCGACTGACTCACTCTGCCCACCCTCAACGCAACCCCCTGGATAAAAAAAAAAGGGTGGGAGGAAAGTGAAAGAAAGAGTCAGAAAAAGAACAAGTCCGTCCTTTCGGCCGAGGAAGAAATAAAGCTTTGTGAGCGTCGGCAGCGGTGGCACATTTGACAGGTCTTTACCAGTCTTCGGCTCTTTTGTGTCGCTCATATAATGGAGCAAAACACAAACTGAGCCAGTGTAGCGTTGTGGCCCGGGCTATTAGTCAACGTGACGGCCTTTGGAGATGCTAATGGCCATATAGTGTGTCCTCCCCCTCCTCAGAAGCCGGTTATCTGATAGCACAAAGGCATTCTGCTGGAGGTTGACTTCTCTTTCTCTGGTCTATTGAGACCGTACAGAGTCATTAGGTTAAGGTCTCTTTCTCGAAAAATGCCTCCAGTTCCTCACTTTTACTCCCAAACTGGGAGTATTAGCATTCTCTGGAGGAGCGCAAGCATCCAATCAAGGCTAGCTGAAGCATATATGTACAGGATGTATGTATATATGTATGTACTGTATATGGCCCCTCAGGTGCTGGAGATACGAAGTCAGGAAGACTAGAAAAGAGGAAACAGAAATCCCCCCCGTCATGCCCCACCCCCTCGATTCCCTCTGCCCCCCTCCAGCCATGTTGCGATGCCAGTAACAATCAAATCCTTGTGAAACGCGAGAGGATGCCCAGGAGTTAAAGACCTCTCAGCCCCCTGTTTTATTCAGCAACCCCACACTTACACACACCACGGCTCATATTCGCACCGCTTCATTAGCTGCAGGACATGTACCTCACTAACACAGACCTCTGCACGCACACACACACACACACACACACACACACACACACACAATCCCTTTCAATAACTAGGCAAGCTTCTCATCACGAACGTCCAACACGTTTTATACAATTTTAAACATGTACCAAGTACCAAATTTTTAAGAGGTAGGTACGTAATTCCAAATCAGTTCTATAAAATCGAGGTAATATGTAAGGAGGAAGACACTCAGCGTCACGCTGTTATACGGAAAGTAATCAACAACGGTGAGGCGTGACGAAGCCGAATTACTGTCACCACTCAAAGTTAACGATTTTCCGTTAACAGCACATCCCGAAGTGGTTTATTCCTCTTATAGCACATCAACTCACTAACATTTAAAGTCTTTAGTTGTTGAGAACAATGCACTGTACTATTTTTATCCAATTATAGTTACATTTAACATCCTGAACATCCAAGAATGTATATTCCTTTATTGTGACAGCAGCCAGTGGTAGCTCAATGGTTAAGGCTCCGTGTTACTGAACAGAAGGTTGAGAGTTCAAGCCCCAGCAATGTCAAGATGCTACCATTGAGCCCCTGAGCAAGGCCGTTAACCCTCTCTATTCCAAGGGTGCGGTATCATGACTCTCCCAGAAACACTTGGGGTAACAGACAGAAACACTTGGGGTAACAGACAGAACGCCAGTTTGTTTCCAAGCATCTCACACACACTTGTTCTCTTCAGCATACACCTGAAATTAAAGGGTTCTAAAATAATAAACAAATAAATATTAAAATGTTCTCAGGTACTGGGGGAATTCTCCCCAAACATGGTCAGTTTCATGGTTGCGAAATCGTAACTAGTCACGTGACTTAACACGTGTTGAAAAGTTGGTGGTTAATGACGATTAGGATTATGTGTGACCTTTATATATAATCGATAAATAAAACAAATAAGACTGATTAATTCATTCAAATAAATGGGGAAAAAATTACATATATATATATGTGTGTGTGTGTGTATAAGTTGAGATCTTTGAGAGGCGTGACAAGCTCTTAGAAGATCAAAGTGAAACTCTTTCTATGAAGGCCATATGTATAATGACCTATGAATGTATTCATAACATGTTAGGATGCATTTATAAGTCATTATACACACTGTTAAATATTGATGAGAATGCATTGTACTTTATAGCAATAAACTAATATACACACACACACACACACACACACACACAGAGCAATTGTGTTTATAATGCATTTATTGTTATCAGAATGCATTATAAGCAGCGTTTATAACATTTATAATCACTGCGTTCAGCCCTAGTTTGCTTAGTGTGTTATGTTTAATCTGATTGTTGTCCCTTTTTTTGGGACAACAAAAGGGCCTGGATTTCTTGTTATGAATGTGTTATGAATTCATCACGTTGGCCAATCATAACGCATAATAACAATGTGTATAATGCCTTATGAATGCATTATAGCATGATATGAATGTGCTCATCGAAAGTGTTACCAATCTCTTTTTGTTTTTTTTGATAGAAATGTAATTACAAGGACACAGATATATTTTTTGAATTTTACTAATAAACATTATAAAATAAAATGATAGTTCTACTGATATTTTCTTGGAATAGTGACTACGTGTAGCTAATATGACTAGTCTCCTTTTCTCTCGGAGCAAAACATGCAGCGAGACGTATTTTCAGGAGGTAAAAAAGTTCAAACATTTTCACGTTTTTTTATTTTTTTTTATTTCCATGAATCAAATCGAAAAAGCATTGAATTAATATCCATTTTATTTCGCCTTCAACACCAATTTAATAAATAAACCGATGGAACATGACATGCAAACATTACAATCTACACCAGAGGAGAAAATAATGTTAGAGCTGCAGAACGTTTCTGGACATTCTCAGTTGTGTTATGAGCATCACGGCGATACGAGCCCCTCGCTGCGATCGCTGATCCATGATTTCCTAAACTTCTCCATGTATACAATGCATATTTACCTGTTTATACATACGAAGTGTTTGGAATTAATAAGATTCCTCCATGTAGTTATGGCGAATGTTAGCGAGAGATTCTAAAAAATGTGCAGAATGGCTGGGAATGAAGGGGGGGGGGGGGGGTACAAGAATAGCAATGACGCGGGTAAAGCGGTGCGGATTTATCTCGTAAGCGCCGCGTTAAGAGAGAGTGGTGTAGAAATGAGGGCTCAGGAACGTTTCTGAACAACAATCATAACACAATGACGCACTGTGTGTGAAATTCTGCAGAAAGCATGAAGCTCTTGTGTTTAAGTGCTGTTCTTTTTTTTAAATAAAGGACACGCCAATTACACGGACCTCACACTAGCGTTACAGCGCGGTGTTATTTCACCTACAGTGTGTGTCTGAGGTCACAGTAATGATCGCTCGCTCGCTCGCTCATTAACCAGGGAGCGAACGCTGGCCAAAAAAGTGCACGAGGTCTGAAATGAAAAGAAAAATGTGGAACGCTCCAGCTGGGATATGAACAGCGTGTGAGGTGAAGCACGAGGGCTCGTGATAAACAGCACTGCAAAATTTAAAAAAAAAAAAAAAAAAAAAAAAAAAAAAAAAAAAAAAAAAAAAGCAAAGACGAGGAGAAGAACAGTACGAGAGCCGGACTTACTGGAAATGAAGGAGGAGACAACACACAAAAGCTGTCTGTCTGTGTGTATATATATATCTATCTGTCTGTCTGTCTGTCTGTCTCTCCATTTGTACATCTATCTATGTGTGTGTGTGTGTGTGTGTGTGTGTGTGTGTGTGTGTGTGTGTGTGTGTACGAGCGAGTGCACGCTTCGGTTCCTCTGTCTGTGTGTGTGCATATGTTTGCACACCTGTGGTTGAGTGTATGCACGTTTGTACGTCTGTCTGTGTGTGTTTGTTTGTCTGGCTCTGTCTGCCTGTGTGTGTGTGTAAGTTTGTACGTCTGTCTGTCTGTGTGTGTACGTCTCACACTTGTGTATGTCTCTCTGTCCATCAGTGTGTGTTTGTACAGTTGTGTGTCTCTCTGTCTGCCTGTGTGTGAGTGTATCTATGTATCTGTCCATTTGTACGTCTGTGTGTGTGTACACGTTTGTCCAGCTATCTGTGTGTACATGTGTATTTGCCTGTCTCTCTGTGTGTGTGTGCATGTTTGTATGTCTTTGTCTGTGTGTGTTTGTACGTCTGTCTATGTTTATGTAATTATGTTTATCAACTGTGTGTACTTTTGTACATATATGTGTGTGTGTGTGTGTGTGTGTGTGTGTGTGTGTGTATCTGTACATCTATCTGCCTGTCCCTGTGTGTGTCTTTCTCACCTGTCTGAGTTGTATAACACATGTCTGATGATCAGACGCTGCGGCAGGACAGAATGAAGCAGATCTGTGTGACGGAACCTAAACAGGCTTACGTGTGTGTGTGTGTGTGTGTGTGTGTGTGTGTGTGTGTGGGGCAAAGTTTAAAAGCAGGAAGAAAAAAAAAAGCAGCAGGTTGAATGCGTCTTCTTGGATCAGTGCGTTTCTCTCTGAGGGCTTTTATGGCGTCTGCGGTTTCTGTAACAGACAGTGACTTGATCAATATTTCATATTTAATCGCTGAAGGTTATTCTGATACATGTGTGTGTGTGTGTGTGTGTGTGTGTGTGTGTGTGTGTGTGTGTAATAAACCACGGACCTGCTGCATTACTTCTCCTTGTGAAGAGCTTCTATGAAGGCTTCAAGTTTCTCCTGGATTTCTCGTACTTTTTCTGCAAAACAGAAATATTTCATTACAGCTCCACATTACCCAGCACAAACACACACACACACACACACACACACACACACACACCCCTGACCTTTACAGTCTTTACTCCCAGTGACTGCCAACATGCCGCTCTCCAATTAGTTTATTTGTTGAATCAGAGTGAAGCTGATCTGCTTTTGCTCGTGGTCTATTTGGCCAATTAGGATTCACACTATGCTAATTAGAGGCGAGGAGAAAAAGGTTAAATAGGAAGGAGGAGTGTGAGCTCAGACCGGGCTGGGAACACACTCCAGAAAAGTATTTTTATCATATGTGAATAAGGGTGGAAGTCGATGGCGCTACCTGGATCTGTTTAACGGTGTAAATATCAGGGTTCAGATTTAAAGGGAGCCTCTTAACCACGGTATGCGTTAAATCTTCCAGTAATGCAGCTCCGCCACTGCAGCGCCGCTGCTATCACAGACGCACGCTAACGCGTCCTCCTTTTATCGGGCGCCATTACTTTTTTTTTTTTTGGAACTGGAATATCTAGTCTTATTTCTCTCAGTTTATGGATTTAGACTGCTTTCTTTCAAGTCAGTAATATGAAATGACTGAAAAATGTCTATTTAATATAAAGGTCTGTCTGTTAAAGACGTTTGTCGGCCATTTTAGTCGGTTTTTTTGGGGTCGTAAAAAAATATTTTATTAAAATAGACACATTATACTGTTCAGGAAAAGAATCCATGCATGTTATTGTCGCACATAAAGCAACCACAGTGGTTTATCTTGGCTTTTCACAGGGACGACCAGTTCGTGTGTGTGTGTGTGTGTGTGTGTGTGTGTGTGTGTGTGTGTGTGTAATGTAATACGGCGGTGCGAGGCTCGTGCAGCCGCTTTATAACTGTTATGGTCCCGGGGTTCCCCTTTCTGCTGGGAGGTGAGGGATGAAAGGAGTAAGACAGCCTTTGTGGATGCTCCGACACCTCTGTGGTCTGAAATTCAACACTTTCGGCCCTCGCGCGCACCCACGCATGCACGTGTGCGGGGGAAAAAAAAAAATCCCGAGCTCTGAAACACAACTCCGCACGCTTACACGCGGACACTTTTCTGGCAGGTAGCAGTAAAAGGCTGGGCTTTGATACGGTGGTGCGAGCAGATGAAAGAGGGAGATGGTGGAGATTAGGGAGGGTAATGAAGGCATTAAGGACTGAGAGGGGACGCGCCGACGTGACAGGTGCCGAGCTGAAACTCAAGCTGGGTAAAGATTCTCCCCAGAGAACGACAGGACGACAAAATTCCCGACACCTTAAGCTGGGGGAAAAGCGGGTTAAACACTGCTACGTTCTCAACACACAATGATGAAACGTGAGCGTTGCTTAACAACGACTTAAGCTAGACGTAAAAACGTACCACAGCACGCGTACAAGCTCAATTCTCATTGGTCAGAAACGTGTTAATATGTTTTACATTAATGCAC
>CM040976.1:2164805-2210224 GCA_022985145.1 Pangasius djambal | reverse complement strand
AAATAAATAAATAATTTACCAATGTAAAAGAGGAAAAATATACATTTGAAAATCATGTTAAAAAAATTCATTTAAAACTGAAAAAAAGGGGGAAAAATAAATTAAGAAAAGAATAAATTAACACTGAAAAGGAGGAAAATAAATAAAATAAATAATTTAATAGAAGGAAAATAAAACATTAACAGTGAAAAGAGGGGGAAATAAATTATTTAAAATAACTCATTTAACACTGAAAAGGAGGGAAAAAAATTAACAGCGAAAAGGGGCAAAAATAAACAAATCAAACACTGAAAATAAATAAAAAAAAGCTTTTTTTTTATACCAAAAAGGGAGAAAATAATAAAATAAATTATTTAACACTAAAATAGAAAAAAAAAAAAGGAACATTGGAAAGGATTAGAATAGTGTGTAAAAATTGAGAAAATTTTATTATTAACTTTTTGTCAGTCAAAACCTCACCTCTGACCCTGAACAGCCATCTCCCTCTCTCTTTCTCTCTCTCTTTCCCTCTCTCTCCCTCTCTCTTTCTCTCCCTCTCTTTCTCTCCCTTTCTCTCTCTTTCTCTCACTCTTTCTCTCTCTCTCTCCCGCTCTCTCTCCCTCTCTCTCTCTCTGTTCACGCCCCATCACTGAGAGTCATAAACATGAAACGGTGTCTGAAAACATAATGGTCTCTCACACACTAACACACTCCCAAATATTCCCCTTCACACACACACACACACACACACACACACACACACACACACACACACGGCAGCAGGTCTGACTGCCGAGAGCCCAGTTGTGTAACTCCTTACCTGAGCCTCACTCCTGTCCTTTAATAAACACTTAATTACACACTCAACATCGCTGTCAGCTCAGGAGGCGAGTGAATCGCCAAGAGACAGCCTGAGGGACAAAAAAGAGCTGTGTGTGTGTGAGTGTGTGTGTGTGTGTGTGTGTGTGTGTGTCAGTGTGTGTGTGTGTGTCATAGTGAAGGTTTCAGAAAAAGAAAATGTGCGTGTGTGAGGCATCATGTCTTCACCGGAGGGAGTGTTCCAATAATCACACGTCAGTCAAAACCCCACCTCTGACCTTGAACATTCCACACACACTCACACACACTCACACACACTCACACACACTCACACACACTCACACACACTCACACACACTCACACACACTCACACACTCCGCGTCATGCCGTTATAAGAGTTACTGTTACCCTCCCGGTGTTGATTACTTTCCTGTAACAGCTCGTCCCAAAGTGTTTTATTCCTCTTACACCACAGCAATTTACCAACGATTGTCGTTTTTTTTTTTAAACAAAAATTGTATTTTTACATTCATACTTTTTATCCATTTATAGTTACATTTAATGTTGTGGAACATCCGAGAAACAAGTAAGTGCTTGTTCTCGCTTACGTTATCGCAGCTATAAACAGTCGTTCCTTCACCTCTTTATTTCTCTCTCTTGAAGTTAATAAGACAAAAAAAAAAAAAAAAAAAGACTAAATCTTGTCACGTTACAGAGGAACCGCAAAGAGGCGGAAATGCGTCTGACGCCGACACTGGAGACTCCTTCCGTAAACGTTTCCTTACGGGAAAAAAAGATTAGTATAAGAACGAGCGCATTAATATAAACTTGTGATTTTTAAACTGTTCATGATGATGACGATTATTAAAAATGATTGATTTTTAAGGACAACTCTTCGATAAAATCTCGGACACTGTCAGTATTTAGCACGTTGTCGTTATAAGCTGAAAGAGAGGCTTTGCGCTTTGTTTTTCATGAATAAATTCACCGAATTAAAGGTGAGATTCCTCTCATGTTTCTCTCAGATGTTTATTTATTTCTTTTGCAAATTTGAACCCACGTACAAATGTGACATGATAGAGAGAAAAGTTTTCAGAAAAATGCTCAAACTCAAAACGCCAAAACAAAAACAAAAACAAAAAAACAAGCCAAAAAACGGAACGTGAGCTGCAGAACGGCTGACGTGCTAGACGTGCGCGTGTGAGCGAGACCGCTCTATTTTTACCCTGCTGAACAGGAAGTGTATGGTTCTGATATTACCTCATGACAGATAAATGATGCACTGTGGAAGAGTCTCTGTGAGAACGGCTCTCTGGGAAGAGGAACGGTGTCCACACTGAAGGGTGTGTGTGTGTGTGTGTGTGTGTGCGTGTGTCTGAAATCCCTGGCGCTGGTTCAGGAGAGTTTGTGCTTCGTTTCCTAGCGTTTCCAAGCAAACAGAGCGCGAGGTGAATCAGGACGGAGATAGACAGAGATCCTCCCTGAGTTCTTCTCCTTTATGGGGCAGATGGACGCTGAGAGATTTATACGCATGGCTGAGATTTATAAGCTGTGCCGCTGAGAGCCGCGAGGGAGAGACGGGGGGGGACGTGATGAGGACGTGTGAGACAGAGACAGAAAGCGAGAGAGAGAGAGAGAGAGAGAGAGAGAGAGAGAGAGAGAGAGAGAGAGAGAGAGAGAGAGATGGAGGGCTAACAACATGAGCCAGGAAGGTTTCTTTCCCTCCAGCTGAAGCACAGACGTCTTCCTGCGCCCGAACCGGCGAATCCGACACATGCTTTTCCCATCAGAGGGCCGGAAAAATGGTGGGAGTGAGAGAGATGAAGAGAAAAAGAGAAAGAGAGAAAGAGAGTGAGACAGATGAGGCCAAAAGGCTGGACACGGATCAAACACGGGATCTGAATTTAATATCTCCAAGTGCGCTGTTTGTGTTTGGCCTTTCCGGATGAAATGTAATAAATTTACAACAGAGGATAAATCCATGGAAAAAAAAAAAAAAAAAAAAAATTCCCTTTTATGAGACAATAATCCCGGATGTTTCTCTCCTCAAATGCAGACACGGGCCTTGGAAGAGAAAAGGCTGGATTTATTTATAGCACAGAGTGCCCTAACGCCTAACGCCTAACGCCATGCCCTGACACGGAGGTCACTCAGGTGCTTGAGCATTATTATTATCTTTTTGTAGACGATTCGATTTCAACAGAATTAACCATCAAAATACAAAATCTTATCAAGATCACTGATATGTGAAAACAACAGAAAACGTGGCTTGTGTAAAGGAATTCCGGAGCAGTGATGCTTCATCTTTCAAAACTCCTGCCACCGTTTTAAGCTGTACGGAATTAACGGTGAACAAAATGGCAGCTGAGGAACCTCTAAATTCCCTAAATCCCATTTTTCTAATGACGACGATCGGTAACCAGCTCCATTACACGAGATCGTTCGTCACTCTGCAGCGGTCGTCAGATTCCTTCACACGAACAACGTCAGTTAAGATCTTAGTTAAGAAAAAGAGACAAAAATCTGACACGGCGTCCAACAAGGTTCTGTTTTAGGACCTGTATTGTTTTCCACTTTTTCCCGCTTTCTACAAAATGGCAGACTAAACTAAAGTTACTAAACTAAATGCACTAAACACAGTGCATTATGGGTATTCTGTGGTCATTTCGATACATTCGCTACGTCCCAATTTGCATACTTATACAACGCACTAAAAGTATGTACTCATTTTGTGAAGAAAAAGTACATACTTTTGAGTGTGTAGCAAAAAAAAGTACGTAAGTACTGGGACACACTGACGCGTCACGTAACACGTCACATAACGTAACGGAAGAGAACGTTGTTGCCTAGTTACGCACACTGTCATCATCACGTTCAGCTTTTCTTCCTTCATTATTGCGTATATCATTTATACTATACAATTTTATTTACCATTACCTTGATTTATTTTCCCACATTTCATTTACACGTCTCTGAAAAGGGAAAGGGAGTCGCGAAATGGCGACTCGCTCGGTCTTTTCGTCTGACCCTACAAGATAAACGTGGTACGCTTTTTACACAACATCCAACCATTAATGCTGCGTGACAATAAAAACCTTTGGTTAGCGCTTAACACTTAGCATTCTTACGCTTAAATACTGAAAACGCATCACCGACGTCACACTCGTCCGCCATGTCTGCAGGTTGAATCCGGAGAAGCAAACCGTCGCAAAACTCCTCCTCCCTCGCGCGAGGAGTCGTGGGTAATATTAGCTGAAAAAGTGTCCACGCATAAACACTTCGAAAATTTACCGAAAATAGTAGACCGTCCAGGGACCTATGGGAATCTTCATTTCAACATGCGACGATTTAGGACACACTCATTCTAATCTCGGATACTATTTAGGACGGATAGGCGGATTGGGACTAGCCCTATCCATCATGGTGCATTATGGGATTTGAAGAGTGCACTGGATTATTGCCCACTATCCTTCAGGATAAAACTACAAAATGGACGACTCGGAAATAAAAATAGCGCACTATACAGCGAACATTACGTAGTACAGCTATCAGAGCCAACATAAACAAACAAACAAACAAAAAAACCTGAAATTGAACTCCATAAACTATCATTTGTTTGTCGATGCGATTTTCAGTCACAGCCGCTCGAGGAATTTAATAGCATCACTGCTTTTTTTTTCCCCACAAGCTACCAAAACCGACCTTCCCAAAGTATTTTCCGTATAACATTATATCCTGAAGCGTTTTATTCCCCTTATACCACAGACATTTGCCAACAATTACAATTTTCATGTATTAAAGAAAGACAGATTGTGCTTTTTGTGTGTTTACAGTTACATTTAATGTTGAGGAAAGTCCGTGAAAGTGCGTGAAACAGGTTAGTTCCTGTTCTCACTTACGTTATAGCAGCTATAAACGGCTGTTCCCTCACCAGCCTCTCTTTATTTCTCTCTCTCTCTCTCTCTCTCTCTCTCTCTCGAAGTTAATAAGCCAAAAATTAACTTCACAAAGTGTAAACTCCTCTGTCCTGGAGATGTCGGAAAACTTCGGATGTCGGAAAGTTACAGCTTTACCTCTGACTGTTCCAAAGTGCTGACACTGGAGACTCCTTCCATATAAACCTGCGATTTGAAGCTGCTCTACTGTTAATTTTTATAGAAACTAAACACCTTCTGACCAATCAGATTCCAGAATTTAAGAGCGCTGTGGTATAAAAATCGTCAGTTTTGGTCATCAATGCAGCAAATGTAAGAAAAGTCACAGTTGAAACAAATTGGAAATCCCGTTTTTTTTTTTTTTTCCGTTTTTTTTGTCAGAGTGGTCATGGCTAGGTCAGCAGACCGAGAAATAAAAGCGTCTCTGAAACGCCGAGCGCTTCGGAGAACTCTGGGATGTATCCGCCCTGTCGAATTCACGTCCAGAAGATAAGACACGCACAGTCAACAGTCCACGTCTGATTCATTCTCCGCACTGCGCTCTGATAAGACGCGTACAGTCGGGTCCCGCAGCGGACGCTGATTAGATAGAGGGATATAAAAAAAACTCAAAAAACGCGAAGATGCCGGGGAGGTGCGTGCCGAGCCGAGTCGAAGCGTGAAAGCACAAACACGCTTGAGCCCTGAGTACACACGGAGCTGAGGTCGTGCACACACTGAGCCGTCACCGGCCCGGGCGCAGGAAGTGGAGGAGACAAAGGCAAAGAAAGTAACCTTTCTTCTGTCATGCTTTCGCGGGAAAAAAAAAAAAAAAAAAAAAAAGAGGGAGCGCAGGTTCAGGCAGTGCCACGTCTCGGAGAAGAGCAAGTCTTTAAATTATCTCAGGATTTATAATCACTGCTGTGTGTGTATTCATTAGTAATAAAAGTGGAATAAAATCTCCTGGAAGAATGTTGAATAAAGATTGTTCTATTGGCGCAATATCAGTGGAGACACACACACACACACACACACACACACACACACACGCCAGACTACAGCTAAGAATAGAAGCACATACGCAGAATAAATGTTACACTTTTTTAATAATAATAATAATAATAATATATTATACCACGGCTTCGTTGAATTCTTGATTCTGATTGGTCGGAATTTTCTGACAGTAGTACAGCTTCTATAGTCGTTTCTATAGTAACGACTCCTTCACAAACAGGTCGCGTGTAAACGCGTCATCGTTCACATGGTGACGTTTTCTTAAAGTAAGGAGACGTCTCTTTAACATGTAAAGGAGGAGTCTCCGGTGAGAGAGAGAAATATAAGAGAGGGTGGTGAGAGAACGACTGTTTATAGCTGATCAACAGATAAAACGTATGAGACGCGATTCATTAATACGCCATTAAAACCATTTCAACTGTTGGTAAATTGCTGCAGTATAAGGAGAATAGAACGTTTTCTGATGTGCTGTTAAAGGAAAACAATCCACTTGGGAGACGTGACGGTGACTCCGCCTCATTCCGCGAAAAACGTCGTTGATTCTTTTACTGTAACGGCATGCCACGGAGGGTTTTATTCCTCCCAGAATCGTTCTCGCTCGTGTCATACGAAGAAATGACACCAAAAGCGATGCCTTGTAAGTATGTGGATTACTTTACACCACATAAGCAGGAAAGAGCCAATGTCACAAGGACTAGTGTGATCTCAAATAAAACTTAAAAGACAAAAAAATAAATAAATAAAAAGTGTATGGTTGTGCGGCGCGCTCCGATAATTGAATCAGGTTCATTAGGAGAATTAAAGGAGCTTTTTTTTTTTTTTTAAAAAAAAAAAAAGCTCCTCCTGACATGCCTGAGGTCACATATTAGCAGCACAGGCTGCGCTCCAGCACAGGCTCGGTGCCATGCAGCTGCCCTGGCATACGCCCCACACACACACACACACACACACCTCGTCAATCCACCCACCCACAGAGGGCTGCAAAAGTGGCAAGCCTGAACGCAGCCCAGCTTGCACAACTACACCAATGTATTCAGTCTCACACACTTACACACACACTTACACACACACTTACACACACACTTACACACACACTTACACACACACTTACACACACACTTACACACTCCCCTGCGGTCTGAAACAGGAGCAGCTCTTTACCTGCCTGGCTGCGAGTAAGGGCAAATCGCTCTTAACGCCAGACTGAGCCGCAGGGGGTGGATTTTTCTCTTTGTTAAGGGAAGTACCCCGTTCTCCACACACACACACACACACACACCCCACCTCCTCTTTAAACACTCAGGTGAGTACGAGGTCATCCACTCAGCTCCCTGCACCTGTGACAGGACTGGCCCCGGTGGCCCGCTGTGCGCCGGGTTCGACACCGCTGGCCCTGCCTCGGGCCGTCCGCTCCATAAATCCCTCGCTCGGTGACTCATCGGCGTTTGTAGCCCACTTCCACGGGGCGAAATACCAGGGAGGAGGGGGGGATGAAAGAGCATGTTCCAACAGCTCAGAGGTGATTCACTGCCCCTCTCTTCAACCCCACTGGCTCGAGAGCAATTTTATTACTACGCTGGGTTTTTTAAATTTATTTATTTATTTATTTTAAAACCATCGGCTTGTTGTGTTAACGTGCCAACCCAGAACTTCTCTGATAAAACTACGACGCGAGATTTATTGGCTTTGGCTTCTGTGTGCGCGTGAAAAAAAATGACGTCTTTCCAAGTGAAAAGAGTGAATAGAGCCAAACTGACCTATTATTTTCGATTATAAGATTACACGAAAAACGAAATATAGGATGATCAACCCTACTTCTAGTAAAAAGTATGTTTTTTTTTTTTTTGCGGTAAAAACAAATCACTCGTGCACCGTCCCTCGCAGAGACCGTGAAATGCTTCTGCGCTTCTTTCGCCGTTGATCTGCTCGAAACCTCAGAGCAAAAAAGTGCTTTAATCATGTTTTTTTAATGTTAATCATTTCTAATTATCATTACAACTTAAATCGTTTGAAAACTGTTACGTTTTTACTTTGTTCCCTCTGGGGTTTTTTTTTGCATTCAAGATTTTCTGTCTTTTTTTTTTTGGACCATTTATGGCTGAAATGTTTTGGTGGCATCCCTTATAAATATATAGAACTGATGTTTACTGGCCGCTTGTTTAACGTTAGCTAAGTCGATCGCGCATTGACGAATCTTATTTCATGTTCTTGAAAAATAAATAAATGAATAAATAAATAAAAAAATCAAGCCTCTTTGGACAGAAATCGAAGACGGCACGTCAGAGCGTCTCTCAAGCAGGAAAAATCCAGTCGAAAAGATGACGAATGTGAGTTTTGGGGGAGGGGGCGGGGCTTCCAGGGTGTCCGTTATGCTGCGTTCAATGTACCTCGGAAGTTACAACTGCGTCACTCTCAACCTCGAGCTACAAAGTGAGGGAAAAAAAAAAAAAAAACATGGACGCCTCCGTGTTCGTCTTTTGTTAGCAACAAGCTAGCCTGTCCGTATGTTGAGTGATCTAAAGTAAATGCGTGTATACACAGTATAACTGATTTTAAAGGTAAGAAGCGCGGCTGTGTTTACTGCTCATGCTGTGAGCAGCCATGTTGATATGACGTCACTTGCTGAACTCGCGGTTGAGGAGACCATCCCAAGCCGAGGGGGGCGTTTTCTTTTGATTTTTTTTGTTTTTTAGTCTGAGGTGGGAAATGTATGAGTTTGTGTGTTTAGCTAAGAGCTCGAAACACCTGCCAATCATTCCGCATTCATGTATCAACTGGTTCCTCTGCCGTTTTTTTTTTTTTTTTTTTTTGAGGGAAAAAAAAAAAAAACGATGGCTAATTCGGCATATTTTCCGGCGACGACTCATAGCGGCGTGCTCTGGTGTTAAAATACGGAGCTCCTACGCAAACCACGTGAAGGCTGAAAGCTCTACCTCTGATCAGAAATGGTAGCTGGTCTGCTGGTATAATTTATACGCGTTAACGTTACGGCTGTCGATGTGTTTCAAAACTGTATCAAAACCAACGAAAAGAGAAACGCGCGGTGAGTCAAAACCTGTGCCGTTGGATTCATCCAAGGAATTTAAACATCCACACACACACACACACACACACACGAGAAATATCCTGAATCCTATGTTTATTACACTGAAAGCGTTTTAAAATAAACGACATGTCTTTATATCAGCTCAGATGACGGGACGTGTGACGTTAATGATTGGTTATGTATTTTTTTTTTTTTTTTTATACACTAAACACTTTCAGATAAAGGAGTGGACCCATGAAATTCCCTTGCGCTGATAGTTTGGATTTGTTGCTTGTGTCGGAACAAGTTTGCATAAACATCTCAATGTAAGTCTTGCTAGTGGGAACGTGGGTTAATAACAGCGTCGAAAAGCCAAAGATCTGCACCGGAGGAACTTTGAACTTAAACCAATCCTTTAAACCTTCTTGATTATTTTTCCTCATTTTAGTGAGCCCTTCGTTCAGCCAATTTTTTATGGGCTCACATCAAAAGCCGGGCTTCAGCTGTGACTACTGGAGCAAGACTGTCAGTACGCCGACGCCGGTGAATAATAAGGCAGACTTTTGAAACTCAAAAAAAAAAAAAAGTTCTGCGCATGGGAGAAGCTCGTCTTAATGACACGAAAGACGCTCGAGTTTGGAAACAAGTACAGACTCCGTGCCGAGTTCCTTACGCTTCTAAATCGCTCGACCCTGTTTGCCGATTTCCTACCGAAATATTCTCACGTGATCAAACAAATAAGGAATAAACCATACCGTGAGTGGGCGGGGTTAATGTTACCGTCAGGAAGTTGATTCGTTTCCTATAACTACATGTCCAAGCAAGCGTTTTATTCCCCTTGTACCACAGCAATTTGCCAACAATGACAATTTCTCATTTATTAAAGAACGACAGGTTTTTTTTATCCGTTTATAGCTACATTTAATGTTTCTTAAATGTCAGCAAAACAAGTTGCTTTTGTTGTGCGAGAACGTCATAGCGGCTATAAACAAACAGTCGCTTTTTTTTCCTCCCTGAGTTAAAGACGCAAAGAAACCAGAAAGCGCAAACTCCTCTGTCCTGAAGATGTCTTCTTACTGACGCTCCCGAAAACGTCCGATAAACGTCTCCTTACCGGAAAAAAACGTCAGCGCGATTAAGATTGACAATTACGAGATGTTGATATGGAGCTTCCCTGTGAATATGGCGTTACTATGGAAACGATAACGCGTTGCACTACTGTCAAAAATGCTGTTTTAGAAAACTAATCAACACCTTCTGACTCAAGAACTCGACTACGTTTCGTTCAGAAGGATCTCAGCACTCGAAAGCTCGTTATCGCAGGAGAAGAAAAGTCTACTCGATGCTTAGGCGAGGACTCGTCCGCACACCAGAAGTGACTCATTGATTCGTTTATTCGTTCATTAATTAATTGCTGAATTGTGTTCACGTTAAAGACAGATACGAGTCAGCTGCAGGTCCGAACACAAACTATCCGATCCGATCGGAATTGCTCAACAAAGCTTGGAATGTGACGTTAGCGTGTACTTCTTGCATCCTTAAATCTATTCATTTTACAAACCAGGTCCTCGTGTGAGATTATCTGCTCCTTACTCGAGCTCTGTAACATCCCTACACCTTCTCGTTGAGGTTATCGTCCCGCGTCAACGTCGCCACAGCAGCACGTGCAGGACAGGCAAGCAAGGCCGGGCAGGCCCAGGAATTCCTCCTGACTTTCCGATGAGCTCAGTGGAGGAAACACGGCACGTCTCTCTGAAACAAGCGCCGGGGCCCTCGGGGATGCGAGAGATGTCACAGTGTCCTAAACGTGCATTTAATATCTTAAATAAAGCAAACGGTAACGCTACCATAATCCTAATAATCCTTCTATATACTCACTTTTTTTTTTTTAACAACAATACATCAAACCACTACGCTGACCCGATTAGTAGCTAGAACCGGTCATGTTTGTGCAATTTGATACGTTTTTACACCACGCTGCTGTTGAATTCTGCTCTCTGATTGGTCGGAAGGTGTTGATTCATTTTCTAGAACAGCAGCTCCGACACTAGTGCGGGTTTACATTAATGCGCTCGCTCTAATACGGCACCGTTTCTATAGTGACAGCTCATTCACGGGGACTTGCATGGCCGAGGCTCCGCGTCTGTAAGGAGCGGTTTAGTTAACGTTTATGGAAGGAGTCTCCGGTGTCAGAGCTCTGTAACAGTCAGGGGAGTAACATGGCAAGCTGCGTTTTCTGTGTCTTATTAACAGTAAGTGAAAGTCAGGAACAATTACACAACAATAAATAGATAAAAAGTACGACAATGCATGTCTTTAAAATGGGTAAATTCCTGTAGTATAAGTGGAATAAAACACTTCCGGCTATGCTGTTGTAGCAAAATGAGCAACTTTTAGATCCTAACGCTTCATCACGCCACCTCAGCGTTGATTATTTTCCCGTGACTGCATTTAGACGCGGTGTTTTATTCATTACACTCCACGCACCTACTGAAGAACGCATGCTGTAGCTACTAAACCCAGCTCAGAGGTCCGGGACCATCAGTCGACGGATCACTGGTCCGCAGCACACCCTCTTCTTTAAACACACACTGAAGAGGACGGCTGTGTGTGTGTGTGTGTGTGTGTGTCATGTGTAATCAACCACACACGAGCGCAAGCATGCCTGAACATGTTTCTTTAAGCACACTGACCACCGCAATGCCTTAAAGATCAGGATCCAGCATCCTGTGTGTGTGTGTGTGAGAGTGTGTGTGTTTTTGCGCATGCAAATCTTTCCGTTAGGATCCTCTTCCCCACCCTGGGAAACTGTACTCACAGCTAACCACGAGCTAACCACGAGCTAACCACGAGCTAACCACGAGCTAACCACGAGCTAACCTGCGGCCATGTTTCTGAGCGATTAGCTACAAGCAGCCGACGCACGTCGACTCTTAATCACTTGATCACTCGCGGCTCAATTTTCTCATCGAATCTCCTTAAATACTCTTTCAATTTTTTTTTTTTTTAAAGTCTAAATTTGCCTATTAATACATGTATTGTTCATTCATTACTACTTATAAACGGTCACAGTAATGTGCTTGCATGAACCACTCTGCGTCACGCTGTTAGAGGAAACTAAACAACAACGGGCTGGAGTTACACTGACCACCCAGAAGTTGATGATTTTTCAAAAAAAAAAAAGAAAAAAAAAAAAAACCAGCACATCCTGAAATGTTTTCTCTCTCTCACACTGCAGCAACTTGCTAACAATCAGTATTAACTTTTATTTTAATAAAATGACATATACTTCTTTTTTTTTTTTTTTTTTATCCGTTTACAGCTACATTTAATGTCTCGCTTACATTACGGCATTTCACCTCCTCTTGTAGTTAATGAATTTAAAAAAACACACACCCACACACACACACACACACACACACACACACACACACACACACACACAGAGCTCGGGATGTTAGAGAAACCGCAAAAGAAGCGTAAACTCTGTTACTATAGAAACGATAACGATAACGATATTGACACTTCAGCGCTGAACAGAGAGTCCCACTTTATGACTCACGGCTGTAAACACGCCGATTATCTATTAGCTCACTTTCTGTTAGCAGCCAAAATAACACTCACATGGTCACTTATGTGTGTGTGTGTGTGTGTGTGTGTGTGTGTGGGGTCAAGTCTGGGCATGTTAGCGTTCACATCCATAAATTCCTTTCCTAATCATTACTGTGACCAAAGCTGTGAAAACTCTCTCTATACTCTCGCCGTTAATCTATGTTTAATTTATTCTAAAAAATGAGAAAATGAAACTGGAAGACTCGAAGCCAGAGACCTCAAGAAGAACGGACTCAGCGATGGTGCTTCCTGTTGCATGTGAGTTTATCTGGCAAGAAGAAATCGCTCTGATAAAAGCTGAGGTCTTTTCGGGAGCGTAACGCGATTGGTGTGTAATCCGGAGAATAATCCGGGAGCGTCGGGATGAGGAACGACTGACTCGCGGGATGTCATTGCCCTCTAGTGGTTTTCGATAAGTGACGCTCCGTCAGTTCAAACCTCCTGTAGCTTAATAGGCTTTTTTTTTTTTCTTTCTTTTTTTTTAAATCCTGGATGCACCAATAGATTTCTTAATCTCTTGATTGAATCTTTAAATCTCAGGATTCTGGTTTCTGATGGAGAGATTTTGGGAATAAACTTTACTTTTGGGAATAAACAAGACACACTACACACACACACACACACACACACACACAGACACAGACACACACAGACACACACAGACACACACATATATATATATATATAGTGCTGGAAATGCATGTGCATGAATGTGTGTGTATTTGCTTATAGACGTCACTTGTTAGAAATGCAACTAAAAATGGATAAAAAAAAAAAAAAAGTAAGACGTGTCGTTCTTTAATAAACATGTTTTTTCCCCCTTAAAATTTCGTGTTTTATTCATCTTACACCACAGCAATGAATGAATGAATTATCATATTATTTATTCATTTAAGAGAAAAAAAAAACATCATACTTTTTATCCATTTATAGCTACATCTAATATTAGTTCCTGCTCCCACTTACATTACGGCGGATACGAACAGTCGATCCATCACCAGCCCATGTTCTCGCTCTCTTTTACGTCAATAATTTCAAAATAAATAAATAAATAAAAATAAAAATTTTAAAAGAAAGGTCTGAGGCATCTTTGGTGTAGCTAGCTAGCCAAAAGGCACAGATTTACACCTACAAACTCTTACGGTTACCACGAGGTTGATTATTTTCCTTTAAGAGCACATCCTGAAGTGTTTTATTGCTTTTATACTGCAGCAATTTGCCAACACGGGCCTAATTTTTTAAATCTATAATTACTAAAATTAGCAAAAAAAAAAAAAAAAAAGTCTTTTGCATATACACACGTTGCATATATTAAAAAAATCTAACGTAGACTAGAGAAACAGAGAGAAAGAGAGAGGTGTGTGTGTGTGTGTGTGTGTGTGTGTGTGTGCTGCACTTACTGAGGTCTTCAGCCAGCTGAACTCTCCTTCCCGTAATCAGCTGCACTTTCTTCTCGCTGTCCTCCCCGAAATCCTCCAGCACCTCCTTCACGTTCTTCTCCAAGCGCCGCACTGCGAGAACGACAAAACCGCATCACCTCTCTCGACATTCACGACTGAACCTCACGCCCGCACACTACACACACACACACACACACACACACGTCCGAGCGCCCGAGCGCCGCTTCTGCCGTTCTTCGACACACACCTTCGGTATTGGTGAGCTGCTGGCGGAGAGTGTTGGCTGTGATGCCCAGCATGCGCTGAATTCTCCAGAACAAGACCACATCGTTGCACTCGAGCTGGAACACGCACAGAAGAAATCTCAGTGCTGGAGCCTTAATCGCTTAGGACCTTAGCTTGATATGAATATACACACTCTCTGATTCACACTTTACCACGTTCTGACAAAGTACTTTTTTTTTTTTTTTTTTTTAAAAGAAAAAAACGCTGGACCAGTGAAAGAGAAGTGATGTGTATTTTTAGAAACATCCAGAAAAATGTCTTTTTCCCCCCCGTGAATGTTGTGATGACGATCTGACACTGATCACGTAAATACACTCGCTTACAGAGACACACACACACACACACACACACACAAAACGAGATGTGCTGTCAGGTCTAAAGAGTGTGCTTTGAACACTTACGTACTTTCAAAACTGGATTACTGGCTGACAGTTTATTACACATGCATGGGTGCTTATAACGTGTAAATTCTTCTGTTTCTGATGATTTGTGTCGCGTTTCTGAGCGATAAACGGCTCCTGTGTTATGAAACCAAGACAAATCTACAAAACTAGGGCTGCACCGATACCGATACCGATACTGGTACTGATACTGATACCGGTTCTGGTCTGATACTCTGCTCATTTCCTCGTCAAGCCTAGATGGACCTTGCGTACGTCATCACGCAGATGAACAGACGACATGAAACGGGAAACGAGACATGAACGTATTTCATGATTTAATAATGACAAATCGGATCTGACTGCGACCTGCGCTCTGCGAAAATATCGGCAGCATTCGTTTTCCTAAAATGCGAGCGAGAAATCTTTTACCTCTTAAACGTGAAACTCGGCACGAAGAGCTCATGGCTAGGTGAGAAAAGATATCTCCGCACGACGCTATGTGAGTGAAAATCTTCGCCAGTACGTTGTTCTTGACGATCGGCCGCTTTCGGTAACTGACGACGGGGGACTCGGACGCGGTGAAAAAAACGAAAGCGTGCTCCGCTTAGAGCTGTACAGAGACGCTTTTCCCAAGAGAAACAAACCTGCTCTTCTCCGCTCGAGCTAACTGACATAGCTAGCTAATGCACGCCACTGAAAACGTTATAAAGAACGATCCGATAAACTAACGTGCGCGCTTGTTCGTGGTCACTATTGAAACCGGGGAAACGTAAACAGAGCTGAATAACACGTTCCCTGACGTCACTGATTGACTGATTGATTAATTAATACTAGCGTACGTAGGTGACATGTCGGGATCGCTGAGTACCAAAAAACACTCTGAATTAACGCCGGTTTCGTGAAACCAGCTCCTCAGTTTAAACTAGTTTTTGTAAAGGAAGCAGACACGGTGCATCTTGATCCGTACCTCTGAGTCTACAAAGTGCCTCTGGTAGTAGTAAAACCCTCGTCGACAGAGGTTACAGTGGGACAAGGCCTTCTGAAGGAAGTGACGTCGGTACAGCTGGTGCCACGTGTCCTTAATCTAAAGCAAACAGATCCATTCAGCACACAGACAGATGCTTGACTCAGTACGCAGTATTTCTAACAGGGTTGTTTAGTCACTGACCAGCACCGGGTCCACCTCTACTCCCCGGGCCTCCAGGTTCTTGCGCACGGTGGTGACTTCGTCGTTGGCCAGGTACGCCGTGTGGTCCTCGTGCAGCTTCAGCAGACGCTCCAGCTCGTTTCTGGTTTCGTTACGGACGTGCTGTGAGAAAGGTATCAGCATGTTTCGCTGTCTGGATCTATTTCGTTTTCGTATTTGGACTGAGAAAAAAAACGAAAATGGGCGTGGTCTGGACTGGAATTTGTCCAGCTTTGCCGTGGAAACTTACGGAAAATGATAAACAAATGGCAATTTATTTTTAATAGCTCAGGGCTAAAGAAAACGTTCTTTCTAACCTGTTCCGGTGTGCGATTCTTCCAGTTTAGCCATCGCTGCTTCCAGTCGGGTCCCACCATGTCGGCGATCACTGTCTCAGCTGAGAGGCAAAGCAAACGATTAATATGCGTACATTATATATATATATACACACACACACACACACACACACACACACACACACACACAAGTACACAATTCTTGGAAAAAAGTTACATTGCAAAATACTTATAAAAATAAAGTACAACCATAAACAGTAATAACTATACAAGAATAAATAATCCTTTTTTAAAAATTTCCTCTAAAATTAATAAAATATAACAGCTCAGTAGAGCATCATCCAAGCGCACATTGTACAAATATAAATAGTAATAATATTTTTTATTTATTTATTTTTTTAAATTAGTGAAATATAATGGATTGTTCTTCAAATAAAAATAAAACGTAAAATAAATAATAAAATAAAATAGTCCCATAGAGTTACCTTCAGGTATAATAATTTAAAAAATTAATTTAAAAAAAAAAAAAAAAAAAAAAAAAAAAAAAAAAAAAAAAAAAAAAAAAAAAAAAAAAAAAAAAAAAAAAAAAAAAAAAAAAAAAAAAAAAAAAAACACCGTACAAGTATAAATAGTAATCATTTTTTAAAAATTACTTTTAAAATTAATAAAAATATAACGGCTCCACAGATCTTGCTTCGAGTGCACACTGAACAAGCTTTTTTTTTTTTTTTTTTTTTTTAAATTCATAAAATAAAATGGTCCCACAGAGATTTCTTGAAGTGCACACTGTAAAAGTTAGAAATGAAAGTAATTTCGAAATGAAAAAGCGAAGCATAACTCAAACGGGAACGCTCAGAAGGAGAAGGAGAAGGAGAAGGAGAAGGGAAATAATCGGGAAACGGACGCACTGTCTTTAAGGCGAGACTGCAGCGTCTCCTCCATGAACTGGATGGCGGCGTCCCACTGAGGCTTGTCCGTGATGGAGCGATCCTCCAGAGCGTTGTGCTGGATCACTCGCTGTGCCAGGGGAAAATAAATAAATTAATTAATTAATAAATAAGAAAAAAAAAACATTTTAATTCTATGATACACGAGATTTAGGTCTGGGAAGAAACTTCCAGCTAAACGCTATCGCTGCATTTCTTAAATAAATAAATAAATAAAAATAAATAAATAAATAAATAAAAAATCAGATGACAAAATAAAACGTTAAAAATGATAAATATTTTAAATTGTACATATCATAATTTATAACATTGTGAATAATTTATCTGATTATAAATATAAACAAAGTTGCATTTATCTGAAAAAAATATCTTTCATAATAAAAACACTTCTATAACTGCTTTATATTCGTTTTATATTCATTTAAATAAAAATAAAGGATTGCAAAAATAGCGGTCTATTTCATCTGAAACTGTTGAAGAGGTTTTTTTTTTTATTTATTTGATTTTATTTCCAGTTTTAATTGTGTGCACTCTTTTTTTTTTTTTTACCATTTTTGAGGATAATAATAATAAAAAATAAAATAAAACATAAATAAATAATAATAAAAATATCACTGTTCTATGGCTTATTTTAATTTTATATTATATTTTATTTATATTTAAATTTTATTTATATTTTATTTTATATTTAAATTTTATTTGGGTAAAAACAAAGGGCTGCAAAAGAAACATTAGGTTATTTATTTCTTCATTTACTTATTTATTCGTTTGGTTTTTTCCAGGTTTAATTTAGATGCCAATTTTCTTTTTAATTTTTTCTTTTTTAAAAATGTAATATTCTTTCTAAAACTAATAAAAACGCGCCTATAATAAGTTTATGGCTTATCTTAATATCTTAAATTTGATATTAATTTCAGTAAAAACAAAAGGCTGCAAAACACAAACTTATGACTGTCCTTTCTTCTGAAAGTTATGAATTTTTTTTTAATTTCCAGTTTGAATTTTGTGTAACTTTAAATATCATTTTTTTCAGCTTCTTTCAATGAACTTCTCCAGTTGCTGAATTCTTTCCTTTTATTGGCTCGCTGCTGCAACTCCTGCATAAATCAGGGCGTGTCTCATGCAAATGAGATGTATGTTAAGGTAATCTGGGGGCGTGTCGTATGCATATGATATGCTAATAGATCGCTGGTGGGCGGGGTTTAAGCCACCGCTCAGTTCTATGCAGATTTGATGAATGAGAGCGGATAAATGTCAGGAATTGTTGATGATAGAGGAAGAAGGAGGACACGATGGAGTGAGTCAGCGGTGCGGGAGTAAAGACGCTCGTTTACCAAACTGTCCATGGCTCTCTCGTTCCACTTGTGCCTCTTGATGCTCTCCTCCTTCACCGCTTCCTTCAGCTTGTCGAAGATGTCGTCCTGATCTTTCCCTTTGTACTCGGCCATGAAGCGAGCGAACTCCTCCTGCAGCGTCTCCCACGCTACCTGAGCACCGCCACGGCGAGGACACACACAAACGCACGTGATGCAGGTGATGCAGTGCTGTGGCGTGGTGCCGGACTGAACACTTCACACTTACACACAGCTTTAAAAAAGGTGAACGTTAATAAGAGAAAAATACTCTTTTACTCATCATGACTGGGGAAAAAAAAAAAAAACAAGCTCATATCATCAATATTTAAATTTATACACATACAGTTTATACTGCAGAAGCTCTGGGGTTCTTCGTTTTGCTCAAAATGTTTTTTTTTTTTGGTTTAGTTTTTGTTTTGCTCGTAATAAGAAGCACAAAATTTCTAGCATTTTATGCTGCATATTTTTCCTTTTTTTTAAATGCTTAATTTATCCAGCAAAATGTTTTTTGGTAAATTTTTATTTTATTTTTTTATGCTTATATTATTATTATTATTATTATTAATTTTTTATTGTAATGCTCAGTTTATGCTGAAATAATTAATTATTTGTTTTTTTCTTTTTTTTTGTTATGCTTAATTTATCCAGGAAAATGATTTTTTGTTTAATTTTTATTTTATTTTATGCTCATATTATTATTATTATTATTAGTAGTAGTAGTAATTTCTAACAAAAATATTTTGCTTGTTGTTTTTCTTTATTGTGATGCTCAATTTACACCGAAATTATTTATTTTTCGTTTTTTCCCCTCATAGTACGAAACATTAACAATTTGAAACAAAATTTTGTTTGTTTTGATCAAACAAACGATTTATGCTGCAAAGATTTTAGGGCGTGTTTTTTTTTTTATCTGTTTGTTTTGTTGTTGTTTTGCTTATATTAACAAAAGTTAAAAGTTCTTACAGTTTTCTAACAATTCCTGGTGCAATGTTTTGTTTGTTTTTGCTTTTTTTGGAATGCTGTTACGTTATCAAGCGTTAACGGTTTCTTACAATGCTTCACGCTTCAAATATTTGTTCTTGTTTTTTCTAAAAATCGCAAATTTTCTTTTTCTTTTTAAACTGTATGCAAAGCATTTAACACCAGATATTCTGAACTTGCATTCTAACGTTACTCATAACGTTATCAAAGCTAACCTTAGATAAGTTAACGAGCATGCTAACGTTTCGGACAGGAAGTTAATATTAGCCTTAAGTGAAATTTGCTAGCACGCATGACTTTTATCGCAGGTTTAAATTTTTTTTTTTTTTTTTTACAAAAGCGTCTATGTAGCTAGTGGTAGCTTATTTACATGAGCTTATGAGGGTATTTTCAAAATAGTGATTATCTCTTGGGGTTGTGCAGCTACACGCTGCAGGTTTATATCTGTAGCTATAGATAGCTATAGATCTTTATTGCTAATTTAAGTAGGGAAAGATTTCTGACTTGCGTAGAGAATACGAGTGAACTGCGTGTAAATATACTGGGTGTGACGTTACCTCCAGCGCTTTGTGCGGCAGCTGTTTGTCCGTCCACTGCTTCAGTTTGATATCTACAGTGGTGTTGAAGGTGCCCGAGTCCATGGTCTGAGCGGCGGGAAGGTAGATGTTCTCGATGACGTGAGTGGAGACTCGTTCCCACAGCTTCTTCTGCAGTATGGACTCCCTGGATGGAGCGAAAGATCGGCCCAGACGTCAATCACTCAGTAACTCAGTAACACGAGCTGGTCTCCAGACAAACTGGAATACATTTTTACGTGTGTCTGTGTGTGTGTGTGTGTGTGTGTGTGTGTGTGTGGGTGTGTGGGGCTCATTTATCATCAAGGACAGCTCATATTTCACCGTTTCCTGTTTGCTTTGTTCGACTATGGCATGTCGATGCGCGCGACTCCGATACGCAGAGAAAAGCAGCCTGCGGCTATTCATCATAGCATCGATCTGAGAGGATGATGAAGCTCAGAGGAGACGCTACGCACATCTGATGTATTCCGTTTAGCCGTTCCTCGGGGCTTTGGATTCAGGAGCTACACGTCCGCGCTCCGGGCTCGACGAATCCCGAGGTAGAAGCCTGGCACTTTTCTCACGGAATAGAAAGTTCTGCCAGAACTCGCTGGATTTTAATAGCCGAGACACGAAAAACAGATATTTGATCATACATGAGGCTTTAATATGGTTGTGTGTGTGTGTGTGTGTGTGTGTGTGTGGCTGAAGAAGGGATTAGCAGCAGGGTTGCCAGATCTGCAAGCTGACTAAATCAGCTTTTTTAGTCTCTGCTCGTGTCAACGTATCACTCACGTTACAGCAGCTATAAACAGTCGCTCCCTCACCACCTTCTCTTTAAAATAAATAAATAAATAAATAAATATATAAATAAATAACGCAGCTTGTCATGTTACCGAGCAACCACAAGGAATGTCACTTCCATAAATGTTAAGTAAACGTCTCGTAATGATCGGAACGTTTTTGGCTTTGATTACGTGTAGCGTTCGCCGCGATTCCCTGTGGATGAGTCGTTACTATAGAAACGCGTTAGAAATGAGTGTTTCTAATCAATATGTTGTGGAAATAGTGCAAGCGTAGAGGATTGTGGGTGAATCGCCAGCTCAAGCTGCTCCATCTGATGGGAAAACGGTATTCAAACAGCAGAAAGCTGTCGGTGTTGGAGCTTTGGTGACCCCAAAAAAAAAAAAAAAAACGAGATAAAAACGAGATAAAAAGACACTCACCAGTGTTTTGGAGTGACTTGACTCAAGCTGATCACCTCATCCAGGATCTCGTTCTTGGCTTTTTCATACAGCTCGTTCTGTGAAATGAAGAGAAACAAAGATCTGATTTTCATCAACTTGTACAACATAAATCAGCTCCTCTGTGTGTGTGTGTGTGTGTGTGTGTGTGTGTGTGTGTGTGTGTGTGTGTGTGTGTGTGTATCACCGACTCTCTCACCCTGTCCAGCTCTCGTAACCGGGGGTAATTATTTTTCCACTCGGTCTCCAGGTTAAAGCGAGATGCTGTTGGATGAGGAAAGCGGAGCTCAGTGTTAACGTCTATTAATAAATAATTCACAATTATCTTTCAAATCTAATCACAAAAAAAAAAAATAAAAAAAACCATCAGCAATCACGTGTCGAGTTTAGCGAGCATGGTCTGGCCACACGAGTTAAAAAAAATAAAAATAAATCAGTATTCATAACTCGCATATTCTGATCTTACCTTGCTTTCTTCGAAAGAATTTTTTTTTGGTCAGGGAGAATATTCGTAAATATAAAAATATCATTATTATTTCATCATTATTTAAAAAAATTTCACTTAATATTTGCTCAAATTGTATTATTATTATTATTATTATTATTATTATTATTCATTACTGACTGCGTTGCTGTTCTACTATTTCTTAGCAAAGGCTTAAAACGCTCCATGTCATGCTGTTTCAGGAAAACAATCAGCGCCAGCGTGGTGTGATGAGGTGGAGTTACTGTAACCACCCTGACACTGATTAGTTTCCTATAACAGTACACCCTGGAGTGTTTTATTCCTCTCGCACCACAGCAGTTTTAACGATTACAATCCGTAATTTATTAAAAATCATTGCGTTTTTTAAAAAAAAATCTGTTTATAGTTACATGTAATGCTGTAGAACGCCTGTTAGTTAGCTAGTTCCTGTTCTCGCTTACGTTATAGCAGCTATAAACGTTTTTTTTCCTCTTTTGACGTTAGTAAGACCAAAAAAAAAAAAAAAAACAACTCAGAAAACTTGATGTTACAGTTGTTGCGAAGTCCTAAAACTGGAGACTCCTTCCACAAATCTTTACATAAAAACGCCTCCTTACAGAAAACTTCACAGAAGTTTATCTGGAGCGTCTATAGGTTTTGACGTTGTTGTTTTTTTTTTTTTGGTTAAAATTTCAGTACCGAATTTCTACACTTTCTCAGAATTCTTACGATCGAAATATTTCGTGCGTGAGCTGTTACTACAGAAACGATTGCGTATTAGAACGCGATATAAACCTGCGACGTGCAGCTGCACTACCGTCAGAGCTGCTGCTATAGAAAATTCATCAGCGCCGGATTTGAGAACGGGAAAATGATTTCATCGTAGTGCTTTTACCGTGTGTCATATTTCAAGGCAAATCCGATAAAACCCGGAAGGTGTGATGAAGTCGTGTCATAACTGCAATAATATCCTTCTGTTAAGTCGTTAACTCGGATTACAGTCTTGGTTTATTCGCTGTTGAAAGAAATAAATTGAACGCTAGAAGAAAGTAGGTCTAGAACTTCTTTAGGAAGGACGGGGGGGGTTTATTTTTAGGTCTTTCCCCCCTCTGCGGGGTTCGTGTCCCTGAGGGGCTGCAGATGCAGCACTCTGGCCGTGATCGATGCCCCTGCAGTTGGACGTGCTCTATATCAGCGTCCCGTCTCGGCCCTGTGGGACCGCCGGCCCTGGGACACACGGGCTAAGCTGTCTGGCCTGCACAATGGAGCTGACGCTAATTGCTCTGGTTATCGGGCCGGCCCCCGGCACGGCGGCTCCCATCGATCGGCCACACAAAGGCTCGGGCGCGTCCCACCATCAGGTAATAAATCTAGCGGCGCGCCGTTAATAGGAGAAGCCGGCTAATTGGTGTGGAGGATTTCTGAAACGTCCTGGATTGAGACAGCACAGCAAAGTGGACATCGTCCTGCTATCGGGACCCTAATGATTAAAAAAAAAAAAACTTTTTTTTTTACAATTACAATTAAACCATCTGCATTCTGATTGGTCAGAAGGTGTGGATTCATTTTCTTTATCGTTTCCATAGTAACAGCTCCTTCACCGGGACTTGTACGGCAGACGCTCCGCCTTTGATCGTTAATATGATGACGTTTTCTGTAAGGTCACGTTTGGTTAACGGAAGGAGTCTCCAGTGTCAGTGCTTCGTAACATTCCTGGACATCTTCAGGACAGTTTTTTGTTTTTTTGAATCATTTACAGCTGCTATAAAGTAAGTGAAAAGTCGTTTCATAGACACTTCACAACATTAAATGTAACTATAAACGGATATAACGTGGAGTTCTTAAATTGCTGCCTTGTAAAAGGAATAAACCACTTCGGGACGTGCTGTTATAAGAAAATAATCATCTCCTGAAGGGTGATTGTGATCCCGCTTCATCACACCACCCAATGAAAAGGCGCCAATAAATATCCAAAACGTTACAGTAGATGTGTTTGAGATCTGAAATGTTGCAGTATGTTGGTAAAATAAATCTTTACCCAGACAGTCTGCAGATTTTTAGTGACAGTTAAAGCCTCGCTGGCTGCGAAACCTTTGAGAGCCTGAACTTGAGATATGAGACTAAAAGCAGCGCTGCGTTGCTCTGACCTTTAAACGCGTCCGCCTGCTGCTCCACGGACTCCCGCACCATTTTCCAGAAGCAGTCAGACACGGCCAGGCTCAGGTTCTTCGTCGTCACCTGGTGGGCCTTCAGCATCCCCTCTCTGCACGCCGCCATGTTTCATTAGCATTCAGAGAGAAAAAGATTCGCCACGATACTACAACACAGCAACGTTGTACAGCTGTATAATCAGATATAATATAATGCATTCACACTCAGCGCTTTTTTCTTTCTTTCTTTCTTTCTTTTTTTGGGGGAAGAGAAACTTTCCGGAGCTCCTTTTGCGCAAAAAAAATAAAATAAAATAACCCACAGTAACCATAGCAACTCAGATCCAAATACCAGATCCTCTTTAGTATCAGGTAACTAATTTTACACTAATGTGTAAAAGTTGTAAAAGTTTTTAGAAAATTTGTAAAAGTTTCTGTAAACTTTTTAGAAAAGTGCAAAATAATGACAAGCGCTTCTTTTTTTTTGTCTTGCTTATTTCATCTGCATTACTACTACTACTACTAATAATAATAATAATAAATCTAATCTAGAGAATTAGCAGATACTACTGTAGCTAGAGCTGGCAAGAGCGTTGTCATGGTTACAGTGTGCACTTTGCGTGAGAGACAGTCCTGTTGTAAAATAAATAAATAAATAAATAAATAAATAATAAGTGTAATGTTTTTAACTTTAAGACTCAAAGGTGAAGACAGGCAGCAAGTCGACGGCTCTCGTCTTTGTTTCCAAAAAATATAACCCTTCTTTTTTTTTTTTCCCATTATTCAGCTGCATAAAGTTTTGGCACCCCCGGTTGGTAATACATTCAAGGCACTGAGTCGGTTTGGTGAAATTTCATCTGAGTGCCATCGGCGTAGCTGTGGAAAGATCTTCCTTGATCTTGCAGGATTTGGAGAAGCAGGAGAAGTGTTGAGGACGTCGCTGGGGAACTATCGTCCTGTTACTCCAAATGTGTCCTGTCCTGATACGATCCTTTTCCATCATTTTGTTTAAATAGCTAGAACTAAGACTAAGATTAGTGGGGACTGGATAAGTTTTCCATGGAGACGTGGGATTGTGTAATTATTACCTGAGTATCTCTGGGATCTTAGTTTAAGTGGGAGCATCATGATATGGTTCTGCTTCTCTGCTACCGGTATTGCGGCATTACATTACATCATCATCATTGAAAGAAACATGGATAGAGAGATGTACCGGGGCGTGTTAGAGGAGAATTTAATCTCCTCAGCCAAGAAACTGAAGATGGACGCTCGGACAAGACAACAACCCCAAACATTCAGCCAAAACAGCTCAAAACAACTCCAAACAAGTCAAAACAGCTCAAAACAACTCCAAACAAGTCAAAACAGCTCAAAACAACTCAAAACAACTCCAAACAAGTCAAAACAGCTCAAAACAACTCAAAACAGCTCGAGCCAGTCTCCTGAATCCTGAATCTCACTGACAGTTTACCTTTTGCGGAGAGGAACGGACCAGAACCTGAACCACAATGCTAATGCATAAAGCTAATAATTTCTCGAAGCTGTACCTGCCAACAAAATACTAACGTTGGTCTTTTGTGGTATACAAATTCTTTTCCCCCCCCCTATCAATTTCATTTTCTTTTTAAACATATCTTTGATTATGCTTATGAATACGTACTATCGTGTTCATATTTAATAAGTACGAGAGTCAAAAAACGTCATGTGTTACGTCAAATTTGAAATCAATATACGCATACAGTATAAATATATTAAATAACAAAAACAAAAGGGTGTGAAAGCATAGATACATGCTATAGTCATGTGACCTACCCTATAGTGTGTGTGTGTGTGTGTGTGTGTGTGTGTAGTACACGTGGAATTTTGAGTGTGATGACATCAAGACACGCCCATTTCGCTTATAATTACTACCAGACTGGAGAACTAAATCCCCTCTGAACGGAAAACACTTCTCACCTTAACAATCTGGAGTTCCTAAAGAAGTCCTCTTCATAGTCTTTAATAGAGTCGATGCTTTCACTGCTGCTGCCTAGCAACGCAAAAACAAAAAAAAGATTTCACTTATATCTTTTTATATATATATATATATAGGAACGCCTAGAAACGTTCACGCACCTTTTCCAGTCACTACAGCGAAGTAGCCCAGAGCTTTCATAGGAAACAGCTTGCCTTCGATGATCTGCTGGATCTACACAATCAGGAGAACGAAAACAGCGAATCAGCAACTGGTTTTCTTTTCATTTTTACGGATACGCTCGACGACTAACGCCTCTCCTCTGACACGCGAGTCTGAAGGCGGTGAAAGGTCGCCACCTGGTGGACGCAAAGCGAATGCCGTGCCTAAAAATGGAGTGAAGTCAGGAAGGTCTGTCAAAGTCGATGAATATATTTACAACCAAACTCTCCTATCAGTTCAAACTACATAACACTGATCGCAAAATTAATATTTTATCAACTGTATTATGCTCGGTCATTCAGTTTAGAATGCTAAAAGAGTCATAGTACTTTTAGTTCAATCTTAACTTTAAATTTCTTGATAATTTTTTCATAATAAATATTTTATAAATCAGATTTAGACTCAGATTCTTTACATTAAATATTCTAACACGTTTTCACAGGGACGTCTACAGCAGACGTTCCACATAAACGTAGTAAATTACATAATTTTTTTTTTTTTTTTTAAACATGAGGAGATGTTTATTTAAGGTTTATGGAAGGAGTCTCCAGTGTCAGAGCTTTGTAACGGTCAGCGATAACGCTGTAACTTGTCGGTCACATGACAAGCTGCATTTTTTTCCATCGTATTAACTTCAAGAAAGAGAGGGAAAAAAAAAAAAAGAAAAGGCTGGTGAGGGGACGACTGTTTAAAGACCAGGAACTGATTTGTTTCATGGACGTTCCGTAACATTTAACTACAAACGGACAGAAAGTTTGGCGTGTTGTACTTTAATAAATAAAGACTGTAATCCTTAGCTAATTTCTGTGGCGTAAGATGAACAGACGGACACTTTGTTCGTCCCGATTGCTGTCAGATCGCCGCTTTATTTCGATCAAATTGCGCTGAAAGATGATTTGTGATTTAAATACGTTTTGTGCGGCCCTGCGTAAACGTCTGATTCCTACTTCAGTAGGTAGCTGTGTAGTTTTCTGGGGCTAACAGTGAAACCATGGCAACCCGAGAGACGAAACGTCGTAGCTGGGGACTCACTCGGCTCGGGCTCGCGAGGTTCTTCTCGGCCAGGTCCACTTTGGTCAAGACAAAGATGGTCCTCTTGCCGTGAGGGTCCATCTGACTGACCAGATCAGTGACTATACTGCGCTCTGCATCTACTGATCCATCTGAGAGAGAGAGAGAGAGAGAGAGAGAGAGAGGGAGGTGTATTAATGAGGAATAACACACACAGGTCATCAGGAGAGTCACTGGAGTGTATGGAAGCTCACCCTGAATACACAGGATGATGGCGTTTGGGTTCTGCATGTACGCTTTACTGATGCTGAAGATGGTCTCCTTGGTGTCTGCAGCCATTCCGGCGGTCACCGTCTGTAACACACACACACACACACACACACACACACACACACACACACACACACACGACATCAAACACAGGGTTTGGAACATGTGACCTTGTACAGTGGTTCTCAACAGGTTCTATATCAGTATGCGACCTACATCTGACCTACATCGAGACCCAAATTTAATAATATGGAATTTGAATATTACATCATATTATTGCGAGACAGTGAAACCACGGCAACCCGATTCCTCAGATTTTTTTTTCTATGTGGGACATTTCACCCATAACACGAATGTTTTTGGCCTGATGTTAAAAAACATGCTTCGAGTTCATTTGCAGATTGGGAGGGCTGCTGAAAACAGGAAGTGAGGCAATATCTCAGCAAAAGCATAATATTTTTTTCTTCAAATTTAATATATCTCCTGATTTTCCTAATGGCTTCTGGGCTTCCTGTAAAAGTGCTTGGACCCCTTAATTGCTGCTTGCATCTATTATTACTATTATTACTTGATTAGGGCTGATGACTATAACTATGTTGTTGTTGTTTTTTCATTAATGCAAGAAAATAACTGCTGTATGTGATTTTTTTTTTTCTAATGACTGACATTTGATTGTTTTACTTTTTTCCCCCAAATTATAATTTTTGTTATATTAATTATATTCAATTATATTATATTTTGTTCCTGATTATAAGCAGGAACACTGGATACTTTCCGAATTAAAAATACACGATAAAAACCAATAAACGAATATTTGTCTTTTGGATGGAGAAGTAGTAGAGGAACACACGCACGACACGTGACCCAGGACCCACTCCACGCCGCTCACACCACACTTCGGGGTCTGGATTCTCCAGTTCGGAACGTGTTATGGGCATTTCTATAGATTTACAGAGGTAAAGCTTACACTGATCACTCCTGGTAAGTCCACTAGAACCATCCTTTGGATCCCTGGGCCTTTCACACTTAATGAGATCGTCTGCAGGGAAAAAAATAAATAAATAAATCATGGTTACTATATGATACATTCAAATTTACTCCCATATGTGGCTAAGTGTGTGTGTGTGTGTGTGTGTGTGTGTGTGTGTGTGTGTGTGTGTGTGTTTGTATCAGAGAGAGAGAGAGAGAGAGTAAGAGTCTCCTCGCCTCAGGACTGACTGTCTGGCCGTCCTTCACACTCTTCCTCATCCTCAGCTCAATCTCACGCCTCAGTGCTGCCAGCTAAAGAACAGCAACATTAGTCTCGCAATCCATTAAATCCACTGAACTGTAATAATAATAATTATAATAATAATAATAATAATCCTACATCGTCCTCTTTTCCCAGGTCGAACTCACGGCTGCTGTCTTTGAACATGGCCACATGATGAGGGCCTTCACTCAGCGTCACCTACAGAACATAAATAAATAAATAAATAAATAAATAAACAAACAAATAAACATTTATACACGTAACAACATTCGCAAAAATGTTTTTGCATCAACACCAAGCTTAATGTATATTCTTTCAATCATAAACTAGTTAATAGATAGATAGATAGATAGATAGATAGATAGATAGATAATTTGATTAAAGAGAAGAGTTATCAACTCAGCCTTTGAAACTGTAACTTGCTTAAAATGCCCTGTATCACATGACTAAAACTCTACATCTGATTGGTTGATGAGATTTTCACTGCATCCGGAAAAAAACTCAGAAATCGAGACACGTAACGTACGTAATATTTTTAACGCGTTTCCTGACCTAGGGAAAAAAAAAACAACAAAAACATCATTTCAAAGCCAAATTTTTATAGCAAAACTGTAATTTGTCATCCTCCAGTGACATGGCTCTAAAACTAGCGCCGCCCCCAAGTGGGAAACATCTCTGCTCGACCCCGCCCCTTCTCCTTACAGGTATACGCAGGTGAAGAGGCGGGCCCGGGGTCCGTGCTGCTCACCTTGACGGGGGACCTGGTCATCATCTCTCCCGAGCCTCGAGGGAAGATCCGAGCCTGAGCGATCATCTCCAACACGCTGGTCTTCCCTGCGCTCTGGTCACCTACAACCACCACCTGAACACCGCCGTTTAGGACACGCCCACTTTAGAATAAACACTGAGGCACTCTCAGCTCTGTTTAAGGGCATTATTTATTTATTTATTTATCATCCGCGATTTGCACGCGAGAGGTGTGTTTATGGTGAGCACTGACCCTTGGCAGGTGATCCTGAGTGTTGTAGTTGGAATCGTAATCTGAAAGAATGTCCAGGACTTCAGAGTACATGTCAATCAACGACTTCTGCACAGAGGGGGGAAAAAAAATGTCAAAAAGAAAAAAAAAAAAGAGACTCATCATCATGGATTATCAGTATGATAAGCGAGCTTTTACATACGCGGCGTGTCTGAACAGAACCGAGTCAACTCTAGTTAGAAAGTGATTCGACTCTGAATCGACTCGGCTCCAGGAAGTGAATCGAACATGCTCTGTCACAGTGTGCTTTTTTTTTTTTTCTTTCCCCGTAGATGTGAGCTGCTAAACTGAGCCAAAGGACAGAGCTGCAGCACTACAGAAGAGAGTTGTCCCGATGAACAAAAAGAGCAAAAACTCTGGACGCAACACACAAAATGTTTTAAACTCTATATTCATATAACTGTATAGTCATTTATTTAGCACCGCCCCCAAATTCTCTATGCATGAGTGATTGTAGTGATTTCTACACTCAGTTGGTAAAGATACGAGGTAAAAACGTGGGTAATAAAACATGCCGATTTAAAAAAAATAATAATAATTCAACATTTACACTCTCTGGCCACTTTATTAGGAACACCTATACAGCTATCATGCATGCCTTTATCCAGTCAGCCAATCACGTGGCAGCGGAGAACACCACAAAAACACGAAATAATGCACAGTACAGGTCAAGAGCTTCCGTTAATTTTTCTCATCAAACATCGGAATGAGAAAAAAAAATATATGATCTCAGTGCCTTTTGACAGCTTGAGTAATTTAGAAACTACTGGGATTTTCGCTCACAACAGTCTTTACACAGAACGGTGCGAAAAATAAAAAAAAACATCCAGCGAGTCGCAGTTATGCGGACGGAAACGCACGGCTGATGAGAGCGGTCAGAGCAGAATGGGCAGACTGGAAGAATCAAGCTGACAGGAAGGCTACGGAAACTCAAATAATCTCTCTTTACAGCCGTGCTGAGCAGAAAAGCATCGCAACACGTCGATCAGGAATGTTTGCTGGCGCTGGTCCTGAGAGCAAAGGACGGTATTAGTATGGTGTCCTTAAAAGCGACCTGAGAGCGTCGAAATAATTTAAAAACAAATGAATTAGGCGAGGCTAGTTAGCAAGATTGAAATTTGGCTAGCTCAGTCAGTCAGTGAGCGAAAATTCCTCCTCTAGGCTTCACTGAATCACTTAATTCAACTGCGTACGTCGTTTTCACGTGAATTGCGTTACATTAACACAATTTGTTTGCGTCCATCCAACACGATTTGATCGTGTATTTTGAATACAGTCGAACGTGGATCGCTGGGGGAGGTGAGAGAGAGAGAGAGAGAGAGACGTTCGCCGCTGGACTGTTCTACGGCGATTACTTTAATACTATAGTTATTTCTTCCTGTCAGCGCTAACATCCTCGCTAGCTTTTATGACATCACTGGATCACGTTGATACTACGTGAACCGATTAAACACACTCGCTGTACGTGATTCAAACTGGTAACTGGAAACTCGTTTAAATTAAAGCAATGAAACCACGTTTTGATGAGAAATATTTTACGTAATATACTCTCTCAAATCTGACCGACTGCACGTTTCTTTTTTTTTTTCAGCGTGGCTAGAGTATTCGCGCGTGCGCCTTTCGACGACGGGACAGAAATACTGGTGGAAAAAATGGACTCCGGGAGACTAGACAGGGTGAGATCTGACCTTGACTTTCCTCTGATGAATGCCTTTGTCATCTTTCTGCAGCACCACTTTCCTCAGCTCTTTATTCTCCTTCTCCAGGCGCTCCAACATCCGCTGATACTTCAGCTGAAGAACGAAAGGACCGGTGTTAGGGCTGGGCTCGTTTATTCGTTTAATTCCGCAGGTCTTAGCGTCTCTAAGCTTTGTCTTTACATCCCTGGTCCTTATATAAGAGCACCAAGTAGGTAAGGACGGTTAATAATGGTTTATCCACCCTATCGAGTGCACTGTTGTCATTTGGGAGTCACGGAAACACACCTGTGTGAGAAGGAGCTCCTCTTGCAGCTGGTCGATTTTCTCTTTATCCGACGACTACAAACAGACAAAAGAACAAAAAGTTACACACCGACTCATTTCCTCACGCGGGTTCTTGCTATCGTCCCTGAAACGATCCTCATGCAGCGATCACCGGTCTGAACTCAGCACCCGAGCGGAGTAAAGCCCAGTTAATGCAAAGACGGAATGCAGGGGGAAAATTCATTTCAGTGATCATTTTTCAGTCTGGAGAAATCATGAGACCAAATGATGATGAGAGGGGGGGAAAAAAAGGAAAAGAGAAGGAGCCCTGTAAAAGAAGGTGGAATTATCGATAATAAACACACACCTTTAGTGCATTTCTGACATACACACAGAAATTACAGAAGAGTAAAGGATTTTTATTATTATTATCATTATTATTATGATCCATGTAATACACCCCCACACACACGCACACACACTTGTACACATGTGAGACGCTGGTGGTAAGAGATATTGTGTTTTACATGTATATCACAAATTGTATTAAATGTCGTTGCAGGCTGATTATGAAAAGCAGCAGGAAACACGCTACTGCATGCAGTTAATGCCGTGTTAGGACTTAGCTTTGAGTCTCACTGATTAAATGAAATTTAAAAAAAAAAAAAAAAAGGAAAAAAGCAAGCGCGACTCAAATAACACTCCAGGAGAGACACTTCCTGACTCTGCTGACGCGAGTGATATGACGGAAAGCCGTCAAAGCGACTCCAGTGACGCTTTTAGCCCTTATCTGGGACCTAATGTGGCCCTCAGCTCCGTCCGACGATTGCATACGACTGAGTGCAAAAGTTTTCACCCCCTATGGATTTTCGTTGTGAAAATGTTGCTTTATTTTCAATTCATCTCCCAAAAAATCTGGAATGCAAATGGTTAAAAGCGCGTTGTATCCTGTAACACAACAACGATCCATGACGTAAGGCAAAAATCATCCGAAAAGTAAGAAGTACAACCAGATTATTAATAACTTAAATATTATTTGACACTATTTATATCACATTTAAAAAAAGAGGGTTCGAATTTTTGATATTATTATTAATTAATTATTAATATCTTTACACTATTCGATCATGTGTGTCACTTTATTTCGTCGAAGTTCTGTACTGAGGGTGCACAAACTTTTGCACTCCATTAAAAATGCTGCTGATCTGGAACAAGCCGTAGCTCAGGACTAGGTTCGGGAATTAACCAGATGTTATAAGCATGTAATAAGCGGTTTACTAACTAAAGGCCAATGATTAATTAATGAATAATAACCGCGTCTTTAAAATATATTCTACATCATAGACTAACGTTTTAATAATTAATAATATAAAATAGCCATTTAAAAAAAATAATAATAATAATAAAAAAAGGAAAAATGTGAATCTTTGGAAAGGAGTGGGTCTATTAATTAATGAATTTAATTAATTTAATTACACAAACAAACAAAAACAAACACAAACAAATAAATAAAATGTAAAAAATAATAATTTCAAATCATTAAATACGTAAGAAAATATGTAAATAAATAAATAAGCAAATAATTCAATACCTAAGTAAATAAGCAAATAAATAAATAGGAAAGTAAATAAGTAAATATATAAGTTACTAAGTAAAAATGTAAGTAAATAAATAAATAAACAAGCAAATTAAAATTAATTAATTAATTTTTTTTTTTTTTAATTCTAAATTGCTCAAGCAACTTTTTTCGAACTATGCATTACCTGATTACCCCATAAATAATCTGTTACCCAACCTTAAATAAAAGTAATAAAACTCTTCAAGGAATTATTAATAACACTGATATAAAGTGCCAATGAAGAGCTGATTAATAAAGGAGGAGCTCACATCACAGACTAAAGACGTAGCAGGGACACGTCTGGTCTGTAGATACACTATCATAAATCAGCGTTCTCACGCCAGTCAGTAATTCTCCTGGGATTTAGCTTTTATCTAAGATTTGAGGTTTTAATATAAATACGACTGAATAATGGTGTAAATAATGACTTAAGAAAAAGAAACAATAAGAGGACAGGGAATTTATTCAGCTGATGAACAACTTCCCTGGGTTGTGTGTCTTTATATATATATATATATATAATACGACTGGCGTGAGAACGGCTGCAGTGGACGTGCCGGGAGATGGACCTTCACCTTGTGGGGGAATTTCGGGGCCTGGCTGGGGGGCGGAGTCTGAGCACGGCCGGGGCGGGGCTCGTTACTGGCCGCCGCCCGCCGAACTTCTTCCTCGTGCTGCTGGATCTGCTGCTGAATGAGAACGAGTTCTCCGAGCAGCCCCTGCTGAGGGACGGCACAGTGAGAGAGAGAGAGGCGGAGTCAGCTGTCAATCAACCTGATCACATGACGCTGGAGGAGGAGTTTACAGGAGGTAGAGAGATAGCGGCGGGGGGGGAAAAAAAAAAAAAAAAAAAAAAAAAAACCAGAACGGCGAGAACTAAAATTATCAGTGATGATGATGCATTTAAAATAAATAAATAAAGTGCGACTCAAGCTATTCGAAATAAATAAAGTATTGATGAAAAAAATGTAAATAATTATTTTAATCATAAATTAAGTTTAATTAAAAACTTTAACCATAAATATTTTAATGTTAATTTGTATTTAATGTTTTAAATATTTTTAATTAATGCCTGCATTTATTAATGTTAAAAAGGATTACAGCTTTTTTTAATTAATGCTTTTAAATAATAATAAAAAAAAAAAAACTATAACAGAACACAATAAATGAGGTAATTTTTTTTAAATGAATTCATTTTAAATTAGTTTTAAACAATAAGCATATAAAAAAATATGAATTAATGTTTTTTTTAATAACGAATAAAGCATCCAAATAATAACTCTCTCATTAACCAACGCTTCTTTCTTTCATCCAGGAGTTAAATCAATTTTTTTTTGTATTTATCTGTCATTCATGCAAATAGACACGTCTTTAATAACCTTTTTTATTTATTTATTTATTATTTTTTTTTAGCATCTCTGTGCTAGTGGAAACACTTCGGTCCTGATATCAGCTTAAAAAAAAAAAATTTTTTTTAAATCAGTGAGTTCAAACCGTAAAGTGTAAATCAGCTACTGTTCAGTTCACACTGCAGCTCGAATAAATGCGTCTAATCCGTTCGTTTGCTTTTGTTCTCGCTAAAAGGCGACAGAAAGGAGAGTTTCTGATGAGCAGTGAGACCGCTGAAGCACGTTAAAGCTTTTCTGAAGCGAACGATTATAAGGGATGAAGCTTTATGAAGCTTGCTGAAGCCGAGCTCTCGGAAATCCTGTGTTATTACAGAACACACACTTATCACTGATACACACACACACACACAGAGGCTCATTTACTCTAAAACACACTGCCAGTCTAAAGTTTTCAACACCTGGCGTTTCTCATACGCTATCGTTTCCATAGTAACGGCTCATACGCAGGTACAGCGGAAACTCCACGCAGTCGGATTTCGTAACGTGAGTGATCGTCGATATGGTGAATTTCCTGTAAAGAGGTGCTTATGTAACATTTGAGGAAGGAGTCTCCAGTGTCAGAGGTAAAACTGTATCTTTAAGCTTTCTGCCGTCTTCAGGAAAGACTGACTTTCGACTTTTACACACGTTCGCTCGTGGACGCACACTACACTACACTACCTGAAGCTGTTTGGTGTTGTGCGCACGCTACACAATCGCTCGTGGACGAGGTCCCACTTTCTAACAAAAATAAACTCGAGAGCGGTCAATCATGTGACTGTCACTAATTTGTATAGAAACAAGAAGAAAAAAAAAAAAAAAAAAAAGAGAGAAATAAGAAGGGGAAATATTTTTCGGGGAGACGCAGGTAGTGTATAATGATACATATATTTTATACTTTATCCATTTTTGCTGTTCCTAACAACCATTTGGGTTTGACATACTGAATAAGTTCATGCAAATGCATTCCTAATAACTGGATTCAGGGATCTGCTGCGCGGGACGGTAAATGAATTTGATTTCTTCTCTGACTCTCACTGGCTGTTTCTCATCGTTGTGCTTGTAACTAGTCGCGGAGGGGTTCAAGCTACACAATTATCAGACATGCTTGAAAATATCGGCAGCTCAGCGATCAGCCGCAGACTGAGAATATCAAGACGCTGAACCGTTCACACTTCGGGTACGTGCGGAGAGTCGTCGCCGAGCTGGCTGGAGTAGCTGCCGAGCAACAATACGGACTATCAGGGGTAAAATCATGTAGTGTACGCTAAGCTTAAGAGTGAAGCACACTATTTCTCTAACGGACACACTGATATATTCAAAAAAATATATATTCTTTGCGACATTTTAAAAGTTTAGAGGTCATAATATCAGGGGTTCAATGACTTTTGAGTGGCAGCGTGTATGTTACTTTGCGCTCCCTGTTAAACAGCCCACTTTTAATCAATATTGCCTTACAAGTCCTCGCTGAATGAAAAAGACAAACAGGAAATGACATGACACGAAGCACACGCAGTACGTCGGCTCACGAGGACGAGGAGCTGAAAAATGATCAGAAATGCATTCAGAGGCACAGAAGTAATCAGTAACTCTGCGTTAGCATTACAGAACGGTGTAAAACCGCACACAGGAAGTGCCTCGGGGAAATCAGGAGCTTCGGGAGTCGTACTAAACATGCAAGTTCAATATACATCACATCATGTAGCTTTGGCATAAGCAGAAAGAAGCGGCAGTGGGGTAAACCCATAGCTTTATGCTGCGTTCGTGATGCCTCGGAAGCAGTAATGTGCACGCTGACGCTGTGTAATAACGTCATTTCGCCTCCTCGAAGGCGTGTCTTTTGTTTGCGCTGTCAGAGCAGGTAAAGCTCGTAAAAAGCTACTTTAAGTGCACTTTTACAATTACGGGCCTGAGTGGCTATTGGCTCTGTTCTTATAATATTATAATCCTTCAAACATTCATGCAGCATTTTGGACTGAAATTGCAGCACAGCAACAACAGCGGACGATAGCGAGTAGCTTAGCAACAAGCTAGCCGGCTAACGTTGATGATTATCTTCTCAAAAACGGTGATTAGTATGGTCGCTGTTATAGATTTAACTGAGTACTGGGTCTGTATATGAGCTGATCTAAAGCTAATTCTGCTATAAACTCATTTAAATGTATAGACGAAATTTCAAGTTGAAGTGGTGTTTTCGGTGCGTTTTTTTTTTTTTTTTTTAAATCCTGCTAGCTAATCCTTAAACGCTGCTAGCTAGAGAAATATTGTCCAAGATGTCAGTTTTTAACGTGTATTGGTTTGTTTCAATGCGTAGACGTGCTGGCACGAGTTAACGCCAATATATTATCGACTTCATTTAGTCACTCTGTCCACCATTTTGTTTTTTCCCGCATACTCGCTTCCCAACTCACGACCTGAGACGGCACTGATCCGATACCCAGGATCGTTATTGGGCCGATAGCAGCACAAAAAAATAAAAAAAATAAAAAAATAACAATCAGATATCGGAGAAAAAGGAATGAATTTGATCGGAAATGAAAAGAAAAGACTTGAAATTTGGAAACTTTTTTTTTTTTTTTTAAACTGGAAATGTCTACATATAAAAAAGAGCCTTGATTGTATTTTTTTGTGTGTTAGGATTGATTTTTTTTTTTTTTTTATATTTAGCCTTTTTTTTTTTTTTTATATTACATTTGCAATGCAATAGATTTTTAGATTTTTATTTGGTTTTATCTACGTATTTTTCCCCGTATTTTTTAAGCTGGTTAACAAAAATCATTTCTGTCACTCGGCGATTTTCTGAAACGTTGAACTTTTTTCAACTTTGGAAGTGTGTGTGAAAAAAAAAAGATCCAAAAGGTGTCTTATAAAGAGTTTCAGCCAGCATCCTTTCTGTAGGTTTACACGTAAACGTGAGCTGATGATGCGAAAGGTTTTTAGTTTTTTTCCTCCCATCCACCAAACTGATTTTCGCAAAGCCTTTGCTACTCGATATGCAGGTTAAAAACACGCTGTGTCTGGTTCATGGTGGAAAGCTGGCGTCTGCTAATCCACACACGCTCTGGCGATCGGTAGGAACTATTTTTATTGGCTGAAACTTTTTAATCGCGATGAAGCGTGAGCATTTTTCAGGCATTCGAAACCAAGTTGACGTCGCCGGCAGGGAAGAAGCGGAGGAAATGTAGATGGACTTGCCTTCTTAAACTTGTCGCTGCTTTCAGCGCCAGTTCCCATCGGCTGGATCTCGGGTGCGTTCAGGTTTGGCTCGCCTGGAGTTTCTGAGAAAACACACATCACCCGGGCAAATGTGACAACTATTCTCTATTCTAACAAACACACTGAACATGTGGCTGAACTAGCAACCAGAGTGACGTCACTTCCTGTTTTAACCCCTCATCACCACGTTCAAAACGGACTCAAAGGTTTAGAGCAGGGCGCTTAAACTTTTTACAGTCAGGGACTTCTTTTAAGTAAAAAATATATATATATATATATATTTATCTGACTCACTTATTACAGATTTATTGTAGAAACAAACCAGGAAAAGAATTAAATCACGTCATTTAAACGTGTACAATAATATTCTGTCTATTTATCGGAACTAGAAAATTTAATTTGTTATATATCCAACCCATTTTTTATTAATAATTAAATATTTCCCAGCTGATATTATTTTGAGGCGCAGGTGAGTGATGTGATAAAAAAAAAAAAAAAAAAAATCATAAACACATTTTTCATTTCGACGAGCTACAGTAATGCTGCATTTAAAAAAACTGCTATGAATAATAATAATAATAATAATAATAATAATAATAATACATTTAGTTATAATAATAAAAAATGTATAATTTTTTTTGTATTTAAAAATATTTTATTTACATTATTTTATAGATTTTTTTAACAATTTTTTTTTTTTTTTTACAATTTTAAAGATTAATTGCAAAATTGTAACATTACATCAGCTACTTCCAGTCAGTTTGTACCTATTAGCATAATAATAATAATAATAATAATAATAATAATAATAATAATAATAATCTGAAAAAATGGTGAAGTATTCGTCAATTACGCTCACTTCACCGAGTTGCTCATTTTATCGGTTTGGAAATCCCTGCTGTTACACTTTTGAGCCGTTAGTCTTTCAAACAGAGATGAGAAACGTGAGTCAGACGGAAAGACACCTAAAAAAAACTAGGAAAGAATTTAGATGAAAATCCTTTAGAGAAAAAGAGCAACTCGTGCAGTCTAGTGAGGACCTCACGCTCTGATGGATACCCTGACTGCAATTTTAGAACATCCGGCTTCTATTTCATTTTTAATCATGTAAGTATTAGGAAAGGAAAAGTTCCTTTAAAAATACCAAAGTAACCGCAAACTCTCTGTAAGAGCTGCAGGACTGTAGTACAATTTATCACTGAGGTCCTACGCCATTTTACCTCATCTTATCATACCGTATTGTTCTCTTATCGCACTGTAGCTTTTTCATACCTTACTAGATCTTATCTTATTATATCTCATCTAACTTGGCTTTGTTTGACTTGCCTTGACTTTGATGTGACGTGATTTTACTGGACTTGACTTCGTCAGACTTGCCGTAACTTGATTTGACTTGACTGTTTATTTAACTTTAACATAACTTTAATTGACTTGATTGGATTTAACAGTATTATCTGACTTCACTTGACTGTTTTATTTGACTAGACTTCTACTTTATTTGACTTTATTAGATTTGACTTGACTTCATCAGACTTGAAAAGACTTGATTTGACTTGACTATTTATTTGCCTTCTACAACTTTAATTGACTTGATTTTAACATAAAATTATTTGACTTGACTGTTTATTTAACTTTGACAACTTTATTTGTCTTGACTTTAACATTACTTGACTTGACTGGATTTAACAGTATTATTATTTGACTTCACTTGACTGTTTTATTTGACTAGACTTCTAGACTTCTTTATTTGCTTTCATTTGACCTGATTTTATTAGATTTGACTTGACTTCATCAGACTTGAAAAGACCTGATGTGACTTGGCTGTTTATTTAACTCTGGCAATTTTAATTGACTTGACTTTAACATAACTTTATTTGACTTGACTTGATTGGGCTTTTATTTGACTTGATAATTATATTTGACTAGACTTCACTGAACTCGGTTTGACTATGAGATTTGACTTTATTAGATCTGACTTTATTTGACTTATTTTTATTTGTTTTAGCTTTTATTTTATTTTATCTGTGGGAGGGGGGGTGTTGATTAAGTATTTGAATATCTTCACTTTATATTTCTGCTTTTGGGTTTATGTAATTTGAAAATCAGTAAAAAAAACAAAACAAAAAAAAAACCATCTTAAATAAAAATGTGTCAAAAGGAGTTAACATGACACTGAATGACCAAACATATTACTTGTGGATTCTGGAAAGGAAAAACATTGAAAATGAAACAAAGGGGATTAAAAAAAAAAGCATTAACGCAGTCAGAACTCACATCCAGACGTGCAACAAGTATTAAGACAAATTCGCTAGTTGCTTTTGTAGTTTTTCACTATTGGGATAGAAACAGGATTTAAAGATCTCTGCTGGTTTGCACCGGTCTCTCATTTAAAACTTAGCATTTAACCTTCCACGACTACCTGACTCTAAAACCCTATACGTGTGTTTGGGTCAGTTAGCGATGTATAATGGTGTCTAATCTTTAATATCGATTTATGGAAAAAAAGAAAGAAAAAAAAAAAGTCAGACCAATTTTGTGCTGAAAGATACAAGACATCATTGTCAGGAGTCCTTAGTGGCGCCCAACCGTCCATTTAACATGGGGGGGGCGGTGGTGGGTATTAGGAGGATGGGGGGGGTCACTGTGTGCTGTTTACACACCTAACAACAGACGCAGATCAGAAGCTCCAATGACTGCACTATTCACACCTGTGAAAACGTGGAAGGAAGGAAAGGGGGGAACAAGAGGAACACAAGAAATGTGAAGAAAAAAAAAAAACGATGGTAGTAAAAGGACTGATTTACTGCGGACAAGCAGCGTGTCAGTGTCACTGTACGTCCAGAACATTAGTGGACATCATCATCATCATCATCATCATCTTCAACAATAATGATCAGTATTACAGTACATCAATACACTGATATAGAAACTACAGAGTAATAACGCTGTTGAATTCTGGCATCTGATTGGTCAGAAGGTGATTAATTAAGTAGCCGCAAACCACAGGGTTATATTAATGCCCTCGCTCGGGAAACACGTTATCGTTTCTATAGTAACAGCTCATTCAAGAAACATTTATTTCATAAAATCATAAGAACTCTGAGAAAATGTAAAAAATTCAGACTTCCTCTGTACTGTAATATTGACCAAAAATTGATTGCCCCGCCCTCTTTCCTTTTTTTTTTCTCAAATCTCCAATCAGGAAATGCATCATTACTGCCGCTTCTGTTACGGTCACTTTACATCCGGTGAGAAATATAAGTCCAGATTACAATAAGAGATGAACGTAATAGGACTAGAACCAACGCGCCAGGACGCATTTCCTGAATGGAGCTTTCAAATAAAATGTACACAACAAAATGTACACACTTACCCCAAATGCAATCCATCAGCCAGGACATGCCTCATGTTTACGAAAGTTCGCTACAAGGATAATGTTGCTGACAAGTAAAGGAAGCTTATAGCCACCAGATTAGCATTGCGCAAAGAAGAAAGTACGAAAGTGTATTAATGGACTTAACTAGCTAGCTAGCTTTACATTGTTACATTTCGTTATCACTTTTATAGCTCAAAACAGTAGGAGACTGGGGCTCCTACTTGCCAGGTTGGCTCCGCCTTCTTTAGGCCACGCCCCTTTACTGGTGCAGTGACGCTAAACTACGTGCTCAGGAAGATAGACAGTCGGCTTAGAGATGCGCCATTCGTTCATTTTCACCATATTAGCAAGTCAGAGATACTGAACAAGTCCACAAAGCTGTTTCAAGAGTGTGTGTGTGTGTGTGTGTGTGTGTGTGTGTGATGATGCTAAAACGGAAGCTATCAGCTTTCACCTAACATGTCCCAGATAATGGATGCCATTTTAGATAAAAGTGTGCACATTTCATCCAGCTGCACTGTTATTATCACTGTGTGTGTGTGTGTGTGTGTGTGTGTGTGTGTGTGTGTGTGTGTGTGAGAGAGAGACTCACCGCTGGACAGCAGGCTCTTGAGGAAAGTAACGTTCTCTCCAATCTTCTCGAAGTCCGGCAGCAGCTTAGCGATCTCCTCCATTTCAGGCAACGCGCTCGCTAGCTTCTCTTCAGTAAGGCGTAAACAACAAGGCGTGGTTGTTAACATTTACGTCAGTGAGTTGGAGGCTAATTCATCTGAGAACACGTGAAAGTCGTTTCTCACACGTACCTAAATCGATATTTTCGCTGAGCTCCCACACGAAGTCAGGCACGATCCACGTGTACTCGCTCAGATCGGGAAGCATCTCCTTCCACTCGTCGTATGTCTGCGGGAAAACACGCAGGAGCACGCATTTTGGATCAAGAATCAGGAAATCGTGTCCATGTTTTCATTTAGAGGTGAGTGCAAAAGAGGAGCCTACTCTCTCTCCCCTAACAATCACAGTGACACGTGGGCATGTATGAGCTCATGTATGTGGAAGAGGGCAGATAGCGCTTTCCTCCGAATGTGTTACGCAGCTCTGTGATGCAGCGTGAGCAGCAGATTGCTTCACGTGTCACGTGTCACGTGATAGGAATTGGCCAATACCAAATTAAAGAAAAATTTAGGGGGCGGGGCGAGAGAAATGGTACTGACGCATCCCTGAGCAAAAACAACAAAAATATTTTTTAAAAATTAGAAGTTTTCCCCCACATCCCTCTCTGTCTATATCTATGGCCACTATTAATATCTTAAAATACACAATTTGACTATTTTTGTTACTTTTATTTGCGCTAATCAGTGTGTCCTAAGGGTGCACAAACTTTTGCACTTGCACTTTCGCGTATGTACAAGGTTTATAGTATAACTGCAATGGGAACACTGATATCTCAAATACAGACTGGTGAAAAAATGCAACATGATAACACAAAACATAAATATTTACACCCCCGGCTAAAGTTAACGAGCCGAGCTGAATAAGAACGCGTGTGTCTAAAGATCCTCTGTACCTTTTTAGCGGTGTAGCCTCCTCCGACGGCGGATCCCAGCAGGATGTAGCGTAGCTTCAGCAGCCGAGCCGCCAGACGTGCCGCCCAGAAGGAGCGCTGCTGCTGGTAGCCGTGTCCCGACCGAGACCTCGGGGGCCGCACGGGGAGTCTGGAGAGGGAGGTGTAGTGGCGGTGAGGGGGTCGCTGAGGGGTGGTGTTGGCAGAGTAGCACTGGTGGATGGCACGTGACAGGGGGTGTAGCTTCTGCAGCGGGACGCCGAGCCGAATTCCCCCGAATCTGGAGGGGAGAAGATTCCTGCACGCCATGCTGACGAGAAAAACAAACAATGAGTGAGACAAGAAGCTCTTGCTCTTTTTATGTTTTTAAGCGCTAACTGCAAAACCGGACTATGTTCGGGTTTGTTGGATATTTTTTCCTATTACGCTCTGCGCTGGCAATAATGATGTCATCACGCGACATCGGCGCAGCAAACAATTTTGGCGGATGTCAGCAGAATGCTTTCTGTGGTGGAAGAGGGATCGATGGTCTGGGGCTGTTTTTTTTTTTTTTTTCAGGGTTTGGTTTCCTTAGTTCCAGCGAAGGGGAATTTCCAGCATACGAAGACATTTTAGACATCCATATGCTTCCGAATGTGGACAAAACGAGGTCCATAAAGATCTGAAGAGTTTGGTGTGGAGGATCTCCAGTGGCCTTGCCCAAGCGATTGGATTGGGATCTCCATCAAGCTCGTATAGGCGTGATAGACAGGTTTCCAGATTATAAAAGGAACCGAAGTTCCAATTCATTAAAAATAAATAAATAAAGTAAGAAGGTGAAGGAGGTTTGACAGGACGCTTGTACAATCACAGAAGATGATGAGACTGAGGAACTTGACTAGGTGACCAGACACATAAGTGGTTATTGGTCTTGGTTTAAAAGAAACAAGTGGACTGAGGAGAAACAGAGAGTGACCCGAGGACGCTTAAGGAACAGTGTGAACGCAAACAGAACCGAATTCGTCTCTCAGAACGCTTCAGATGGACCGGATTCGGGTCTCTTACACGGCGCCATGCTTTGCGACAATGTTTAAATGTTCTAAAATGCTATCTAAATAAAACTAACTTGAGTATCTACACGCTTGGCCTGGTATACTTTCATTTTTAACACACTTCCTCAGGTAAAATATTCACACCACACCTGTGAAACAACACACTGCTTAGCTCAAGGTGTTACACCCTTAGTCATCATCATTACTGTGAATGTTTTGGGTTGTTGTTGTTGTTGTTGTTGTTTGTAAGAAATCAGACTGTTAGCCATTAGCTAGTTTACTCAGATTGGGATTGGGATTAGGATTAGCACTGGGAATAAATTATCCTGTTAAACCCACTAGAGGAACGAGAACTAGCCGGTTATGCTAACTCTGACTCTAAACTCTGAGTCTTAGCCTCCTTCCCTAGAAACAGTGGAAATAAGGCGCCCTAAATAGTGCACTTTTTATCGCTACAGCCGTATTACGCTAATTACACAGTAACATTAAAACCTAGCTAGCTAATTAGCTAGCTGCCAGCGGGCGCGCGCGTGCGCGTGCCTGTATATACAGTATATATGTATATGTGTGCTCTCTCTCTCTCTCTCTTACCAGGCAACAGCAGGTCCGGCCCGTAACATCTTCTTTACAGGAAATTAAAGATGTTTCTTCATGAATAAGGTCTAAGAATATTTTTTAAAATTTTTATTCCATGTTTTTTTTTCTTTCTCTTCCCCACAAATGGTCACTCACTAGGCAGCTTGCTTTCTAACAAGGACATTGCAAGTGCTCTGTCAAACCCAAAAAGGTCATTAAAAAAAACCATTTCCGGGTCACAACCGCGGCCAAAATAAAAGTACTAATAATAAACGTTATTAAAATAAAGGCCATTCATAAAAACTGCTTAGGTGTGAATATGTTGTACAGTATATGGCACTTTGCTTTTAAGATTGAATTTAAATTTATTATAATGTAATTAAATTTATTATTTTAATATAAAGAGTAAAAAAAATAGATGGGACATAAATTTAAAAAAGAGAGGGATTTAAGCTACGGTTAAAAATAAAAGTCTTTAAAATAGCCATTACATGATCACAAAACACACAAAATTCCTGTATCCACCTGTAAAATGGGGAATTTGCGCTTTACAACATCTGTACAATCTTCCAGTAGGTAGTAATAATATTTAAGTAGTAATTCAAATTATTATTATTGAATGATGTAATAATATCATTGTTAATAATTATCAATAAACTGATTACTAGTATTACTACTAATATTACTATTACCTCCACTAACACTACTACTAAGAGGAATAAGAAGAAGAAGAAGAAGAAAGAAAGAAAGAAAGAAAGAAAGAAAGAATAATATGAAGTATATAAAATGGATTAACATGACATTATTAATTATTTTTAACATTAAATATTGTAAAACATAATTTCTACTAATGTGATCATTATAATAATCAATAATTATTACTGGTTATTAATGATGTCAATGCTAGTAATGATTGATAATAATAATAATAATAATAATAATAATAAATAATACATAATTACATGGTAACTAGTACTACTACTTGTTGTTGGTGGTGGTAGTGGTGTTGTTGTTGGTGGTGTTGTTGGTGGTGGTAGTGTTGTTGTTGGTGGTGTTGGTAGTGGTGTTGGTGGTAGTGTTGTTGTTGGTGGTGTTGGTGGTGGTGTTGTTGGTGGTAGTGGTGGTGTTGTTGGTGGTGGTAGTGGTGTTGTTGGTGGTAGTGTTGGTGGTGGTGGTGGTGGTGGTAGTGTTGTTGGTGGTGTTGGTAGTGGTGTTGTTGTTGGTGGTAGTGGTGTTGTTGGTGGTGTTGGTAGTGGTGTTATTGTTGTTGGTGGTAGTGGTGTTGGTGGTGGTGTTGGTAGTGGTGTTATTGTTGTTGGTGGTAGTG
>CM040976.1:2127032-2157165 GCA_022985145.1 Pangasius djambal | reverse complement strand
AAACTACTGCGCTTTAGAAGAGATTATTATTATATTATGTATTATATATGATCATTTTTCTACTACATTTGAAATTCTCAGTCCCAGCTGGAGGCCATGCGTCTGAGGCATCCGTCGACTCCCACTCACTTACAGAGCCATGAGGAGCAGAAGGAGGTGCGGTCACACCCTCACGCTCGCCGCGTCTCATCAGACGAATACAGAGGCAATAAAGCTGGAGGAGTAGAGAGTCGCATCAGCACCATCCCCGAGCTGACGGAGTCCTTCAAGAGGATGCTGCGCTTCCGCAACCACAGAGTCCCGTCACTGGTGAGTGCTGGTGTGTGTCAGAGACATCTGTATGAACATCTGTGTGGGGCTTGTGCTGGGATAATGACGCTGACTTTGAGCCTGGTGGACTAAAATGTTTCTAGAAAAGTCTCATGTGAATGATAACAAGATTCACGTGCAGAATTTACATATGCACATAAAAGTCTAATAATTAAAAATATTCCCGTAAAGAGACTGTATTATGTAAAGAAACGTTTATTTTTAGAGTTTATGGAAGGAGTCTCCAGTGTCAGTGCTCTGATTTTTTTTTTTGTCTTATTAACATTAAAACAGAGTAAAAATAAAAGGCTGGTGAAGGAATGGATAAAATGTATGACAAGTCATTCTTTATTATAAAAAAATTTATAAGTAATTATTGGTAAGTTGTGGTATAAGAGGAATAAAACACTTCATGGTAATAACAGTGAAGCTGCTTTATCATTGATTATGTTCCTATAACAGCATGACATGGAATGTTTTATTGCTCATAACTGATATATTTCTCATGTTGTGACTGACCTTGTCCCGTTGTTGAACGTTCCCTCCATTTCACAGCAGCTTTTAATCTATCATCTATATATTTGCGTCTCACAGCACAGACGGGGTCAGGTGATATTTCGTTTTGTTCAGAGTTGACGCACCGATGTTATTCGTTTGTAGAATGGTTCGGATAACGCGTGTCTGATCTGCCATGAAGAAATGCTCAGGAGAGGTGGAGAAACAGGAAGAGGAGGCCAAGAACGTCACTGTTCCCATCACTTCCATAAAGAGGTGAGAGAAATAAACCCCTACGCCATGCATCAGTGCGTATAGAAAAGTCACTTTGCTATTCCATGTACCGCTTTTATTTAATCCCCGTCCCATCCATCCTTTCAGAATCAAAATTTTAATGAGGTCCACATTGTAAAAATGTCTCACAGTTAATACATCAATGTGTACTGCATCAAGTGCTATTCTATAATCTCCGTTATGTTATCCGACATATTAATGTTTTAGGGTTTACAAGACAGACTCAGGTACTGGTTCATTTCTGAATAGCGCTACATGATACTATACCCTCAAAACAATCGTTAATAATAAGATTTAACACGCGCAAAGCGTGTTATTAACGATTAACGTTACACAATACAACAACGTAAGATCAGCTACGTATTTATTTAGAACAAGCTGATTTCCTACACCATCTGCTACAGAGCTCCATTTCACTTTAATAATTTACCAAAAACTGAAACAAAACAACGTGCTGTTCCTACACTGTTTGCTTATCTTTTTTTTTTTTTTACGTTTTTATTATTATGATCTGATATATTTCACTGAAATATTACCGCACGTGTATTTTACGATTACGCTGTACGTTAGCTAGCCTGCTGTAGTTCCCTGATTCTTGAGAGTCTTTAGTTTTTTTTGTCTCTCTGATGCTGTGTTGCTGGAAAGGTGAGGAGACTGGAACAGCGTGTGCGTCCACGTAGCCGGAGTTCTGCTGCTGTGTGTGAAAACAGGAAGGAAGTACCATTCTGCAGCGAACAGGAAGAATACCGCCCTCCCCACCAACGGCGGTCTCTGCGCAGACAACGCTGAGACACGCCGAGCATTTCAATTACTCGACTATTACAAAACTTTTAGCAAGTTTAAAGTACACAGGCTGAGAATTGTTTTACGTTTTTTTTTCTCCCACCTTCCTTATAAGGGCAAAGCTTCCTATTCTTGTTTCCTGTTGCCATGCCACTTAATAAGACTAATTAGACTAATTAAGTCAGGGTTCGATTAGAGACAGGATCTCAGCTACATTCCTAGTATTGGCGAAAAAATCTTGGAAAAAGGTCTGCATTTTCTATCCCTGTTTTCTTCATGTTTAAAGATGAGTGCTTGTGTTTAAACGCAGGGGTTTAGACGTTACGGGAAAAACCCCATCTCTGCGTAAACTACAAGAAGCTGATTTAACAATATGAATGCCGCGCCCTGAAAATCGATTTCAGCTGTTGCGTAACACGACTCTGAATACGCACAACTTTCTGCAAGTATTAACATAATCTTTGGAGTCAAGTAGCCAACTCTGCAAATGCAGCAGTTTCACGCAATAAATTCTGCAAATTAATTAATTAATAGGCAAGTATCCGTGCTTTGTAACCAAATATATGTATATACATGCATACAAGGGCCTTCTGTGGTTATTGTTAAATCTGGACGTACAGATGCCATATGATGGGATTTATATAAAATATTAAAGTTAGATTTTTGGATCATGTAAAAATCATTTGGATTATTTTCTACTTATCCTCATAACAAACTCCAGTCCTCTTCTTCTCTCGCTCTTTTATACAGTCTAACATCATGTCGACAAGGTTTGAAATTTGTGTCAATTTTTTTTTTTCTATACAATTGCAGCATCTAATACTGTATCTAATACTTGTACATAATTTTACTAAATGGGATTGTGTTCTTTTCTAAATATTGATAGGTTCATTTGTATATATTGTTTGCGAAATCTTGAATGGTGCCAGCTTGCTGATTTAACCCTTTTCTCAACAATATTTTAACCCATTAAACTTTAACCCATTGTTTCTTGTTACACAACCACCTGTTCATTGGGAAATAAACGAGTTAAAACTAAGAGTCAGTGGTCCAGTGTACACTGTTTTCCCACCACAGCGCTTGAGAGTTTACTCTAACTCTAACTCTAACTCATTTAATTCACCAGATTGCAATCCTCAGCTCATTTTAACAGCAACGGTGGTAAAAGTACCCAAATTCCCTACTCAATTTAAAATAAAAAAGCATAAACCTTTAAATACCACAACTCTGTTGAATTCTTAAATCTGATTGGGCAGATTGGGTGTTGATTCATTGTCTATAACGGCAGTTCTGACTGTAGTGAAGTTGTGAGTCATAGCTTTATATTATCACAGTTTAACACAGACACAGATTCACCAAACTGGATAGTTTGGAAAGATTGAAAAAAAAAGCAAGGACCAGGCGACATGTTCTCATACGATTAATTCATTATCACGTGTTAAATTTCACCTGGTTTTCTTACAAGAATGCTTATTTTTCACATATTGTTCACATTTTCTTTGTAATTTCAGGATATAACACCTTGAAATGTACCTTCACATGTTTTTTTACATGTTGAAAATCTTTATGATAACATGTGAAATCTAAAAATGTACTTTGTAAATCGTATGCCGCTGCTATTTAAATACTAACTGCCTCATCGGGGTCACGATGGGGTAAAGGTAACTAGTTGTTTATAGGTTGGGAAATAGAACTAAATAAATTTGTAGAAAATATCATGATCAGGTACAAACTAATATCATAACTGTACAAGCAGGACTACAAAAAAAAAGCACATCACATACGCAGTGTTGGGTAAGTTACATCAAAACAGTAATTAATTATTAATTACTAATGACATCCTCAAGGTCGTATTTAAATTATTGACTAATTACTCTGTCGGAAAAGTAATCGCATTAGTCATTACTAATTACTTAAATTTCGTATCAGCCTTGACTTCATGGACAATAGAAATGAAACTCTTCTTTCAATTCTTTAAATGTGACTCAAACATGGATTAGTTTAGTCTGTTACGCATCTGAATAACAAAAGAAGAAAAAAAAAACTAGATTAGCTTAATAAGCTAAGTTAAACATTACCTGTAAAGCTGTGATCATTAAACTTTTCAGCAAAGAGTATCTTATTCAATAGATATATTTTATCTTTAGGTGATAAATTTAGCCTTTAAATTCAATACTGTTTTATACAGAATTGTTGAAAGCCTATTGTTGAGAGCATGTAATGCAAGTACATCATAAGTAACTGTAATTAAATTACTTACAAATGAAAAGTTTTTCAGGGGAAAAGTAATTTAATTACAGTAACGCATTACTTAGTAACTGTACCCAGCACTGCACTCATGTCGCTGAGGTTGAGGATCTGCTGACATTTCTACATCTGGGTTTCCTGGTTTTCTAGTGTCAGGGTTTCATATGTTACTATAAAAAATATATATAGTGGTTTTAGGCCACACCCACTTCAGGTTTAACGCTGCATGCAACGAGAGGTCATAACCTCGCAATTTCAACCAGGAAAAAAACAAGAAAAAAAAAACGCCTCCTCAAGACGGAAATCCTACTCGGGAATACGGGAGGGTCTTTCTCCGAACTCATGTGACATCATATCAACATGGCTGCTCACAGCGCTAAGAGTGAACATAGTAGTTTCAAATGAGTTCTACTATATACGGTATGTAGTAGTATTTGCTTTAAAATCGATCAACATACGGTCATATTGTTAAATCCATAACGCTGACTACGCAGTTCGCTGCTTTGAAGAGGAAAATACGTCATACTCATCGCAGCTAGCTGGATAGTTTGTTGCTAACTAACAAACTCGGAGGAATTCGGAGAGTTCGGAGAAAGACCATCCCGAGTTCCCGAGTAGGAATTCCATCTTGAGGTGGCATTTTCTTTTTTTTTTCCTATTTGAAATTGCGAGTTATGACCTCTTGTTGAATGCAGCGTTAAACCTGAAGTGGGTGTGGCCTAAAACTACAACTTTAAAAAAAAATAATACGACAAAAATACAGGCGTCCATGTTTTTTTTTTTCCTACGACTTTGTACCTCGAATGCACAGAGATCGTAAATGAGCTCCGACTTCCCACTTCCGAGGTACGTCGAACGCAGCACCCGAGTACGGATACAGATACGAATAGTTTGAGCACTGATCAGATACGGATACAGATACAGATAGTGCTACTGCGTTAATTATATGCACAACTGTACAAACTTCTGATATTTGGGTTTATAAACTCAGAAATATTAAAGCAACTCTTTTGTTAATGATTCCAGTGCACAATAAATGTTTTTTTTTTCCTGTAAAAATGATGCTCTTTGTTTATTATAGGAGCATAAAGTGTCATTTCTGCTTATTTAGGTAAAGTGGATAAAATTATACCGACTTGTACACTCTGTAGTGCACTAAAATTCCAGGTCGTGACAATGTGCACGTACACACACACACACACACACACACACACTACGTCATTACAGCTTTTTCCATCCTATAGCTATGGAGTAAGGGATGTATGAATGAGTGTATTATGTACTTTAAGACCTTGTGTGTTTTGTAAGTGTTTTTGATTTAGTCTAGAACACAACAAAGTTTTTTTTTTTATAAAACACAATCTGGTGCAGTTTACATTTAGGCAATTTTTCAAGGGCCCTCAAAAGCGTGCAAGGGTGGGGAAAAAATGAGATGAAAGCAGAGATGAGTAAAAATTTCACCTTTTTACAGCGATTTCTTTACAGCACATATTGTGTGTGTGTGTGTGTGTGTGTGTGTGAGAGAGAGAGGAGAGAAAGCAGGCGGGGTGAAAATGCACACGTGGAATCCCGTCCGGCGCGTGATTGACATTCCGCTGAACCAATCAGGGAGCAGGCGAGTGACGTCATGCCCAGGATTGAGCCAATCGCTGGTTTCATGGGCGGTTTTCTCAAACATAACGGAGGGGAAAAAAGTAAAAACTAAAGGAGCAAGAAAAGAAAATCTGTGTGGAGCAGCTGGGAAAAAGTGAGCAGGTCGCGAGCGAGCAGGAAAAGTGAAGAAGAAGGAAGAAGAAAAGAAAAGGCATCTTGAGAATAAACACTCATCCCTCTTTCCTTCTTCTCCAGTCTCTAAGGTAAGTGGAGGAAAAAGGGGGGAAAAAATCAGTGTTATATGATTTGTGTTATTTTATAACTCATAATATTATATCAGAGATTTTTCATAAAAAAAATGTTCATGAATTGAATATAATTTATATGAATTAAAGAATTGAAAGTCTCCTGTTTGTTATAATAAAGCTCATTGTAAGCACTCCAACATAATTACTGTAAATAAATAAATAAATAAATAAATAAAAATCTTGTGCATTAACCTTAATAGATATGAGGTTAGTCTTGATTTAGTTTTTACTTCATCAGCATATTAAGTTTCTTTGGGGGGGGAAAAAAAATAATATATTTACTGTGCAAAAGACTTATGCACATGCATGCAAAGAAATGCTGTAGAGCAAAGATGCCTTCAAAAATAATGAAATTAAATGTTTCTACATAACAAAAATACTATAAAGAGCAGTAAACAGTAATAAATGAAACAAAGTCAGTATTTGGTGTGACGATCCTTCGCTAAAACAGCAGTCTCAGGTGCAGTGTGTGCAGTTTTATAAGGAAACGAGCTGTAAGTGTTACTGAGCATCTTGCAGAAGCAGCCGCAGTTCTTCTGGAGACTTTGACTGTCGACTCGCTTCTTCTTTCTGCAGCGAAACCCAGCAGCCTTCATTCTGTTTCTTTTGTCAAGAAAAGTGGTCTCATGGAATCTGCTGCTTTCTTTACTGACATACAGACATTTTTCTGTAACGTTTATGTTTTTTGTACTGAATCAATAATGTAGAAGTCAGACAATAAAAATCTATAAGAAAGTTTGTACTTTAAAAAATGGGGTGCCAAGACTTTTGCACAGTACGGTATATATATTTGTTGTTTGTTTGTACCGCAATTTAACATGATCTCATGAAATTATATATACAGTGCCTTGCATAACTTTTCCGTAACTGAAAAGGACTTCATTGGATTCTACACAAAATAATAAGACATATAATAAATATTGAAACAAGAGGAAACGTCAGTACAGTTTGCCAAATTAAGTAAGGAATAAAACACGACAGGGTCATGCTGGGATAGGAAAACAATCCACGATGAGGTACGCAAAACCTGTTAATGTTACCTCTCTGTAAAATTATTTGTAGATTATTTTCTATAACAGCACGTCTCAGAGTGTTTAATCGATCTTCTACCACACATCCTACTGTATATCTGTTTATAGTTAGACTAATGTTGTGGAAAGTCCTCGAAACAGGTTAGTTCCTGTTCTCACTTTCGTTGTAGAAGTTATAAACGCTCACTCCCTCACCAGCCGCTCTTTTTTCTCTCTCTTGAAGTTACTGAGACAAAGTTATACGCAGCTTATAACGTTACCGAGTTCTGTCCTGAAAATGTCGGAAAAATGAACGTTGCAGCTTCACCTCTGACTGTTACAAAGCACTGACACTGGAGACTCCTTCCATAAATGTTAAACAAACATCTCCTCAACCAATGGTATATAACGTTTTTAAAATCTGTTTATTACGAGACTTACATGATGTGGAGCGTTTGTCCGTACAAGTCCCTGTGAATGAGCTGTTACTATGGAAACGATAACGTATCAGAACAAGTGCATTAACCCTTTCTCACAGTACACTGGAATGGAAATGAACTCGTCAGACATTTTCAATCAGTATAAACAAATGAATTATTTTATTGCCGCAAGTCTGTTATAAGATTTAGGATTCAGGACGTTGTTGGGTTTCTGTGTGTAGAGTATCGTGACTCTGTGTTTAGCTGCTTGTGAGCAGGGCGATTGGAAATTGGAGGATTGTGAGCCCCTTATTTGGGCAAACAATTCACAAATCTCCACCATAACACTGGTTCAGAGGTAAAACAGACAGCACAGCTAGATTTTTTTTGATAGTAAAACACCATATGCAACTGCCACAATAAAATTATAACATATAAACCTATTAGGCTAGGTTAAAAAAAAGAACAACTTATGAAAAACTGTAAATTCTTAAATCTGCAAAGTGTCTACTTTCATGTGAAAGTCATTATCAACCACTCTGGAGTGTGACATCACAAATGAATTCAATGCTGAACATGGACACGCCCAAAACAGGAAGAAGTAACTCCATTTTTTTGGCCTTTGGTAAAAACAGTTAATGTAAACCTGTGATTTGAATTATAGCCGGAACTACTTTCAGAGCTGCTGTCGTGGAAAATGAATTAACACGCTGTTATAAAATGCCAGTGAAATTTGAATAATAATAATAATAATAATAATAATAATAATGAGGTTGTGAGTGCATAAGTATTCACACCTGTTGCTGTGAAACCCCTAAATTATTTCTGGTATAATCGGTTACCATCAGAAGTCACATAATTATTTAAATGGTTTGCTATAGGCAACATTTATGACTTGGTCGATTCCCAGAATGCACTGTACAAGTACACTGTACAGTATGGACAAACAACACAATGCGTCTATGGTTACTATAGTAAAGCTTGTGACTTACTATTTTCGCAATTATCAGTTTAGTATGTAACTTGTAGTCTCTGAGGTGATTATTTGTGTAACAGACCCATCAGAGACCGTGTCCCTATTTCATTTTATATCTTTATGGCATCTGAGATGATCTGGTACAACATCACTGCTCATTTACACCCTCCTTTTCATATGAAGGACGTGGTGAATATTTATCAGGCGGTGATTATAAATAAACACTACAATGGCAGCCAATCAGACAGCCGGCCCGCTCTCCACTGAAGGGCTCTCAGGAGTCATCTGGTCTCTATGGCGATGGATGGAGAAATAGAGGTCCTACTGAAAACAGAATCAGAGAAGGAGGTTATGAGGTTTCCCATCGCTTATCACTGATCTCAGGGCATAAGTTTACAAATAATGCAGTAGTAATGTAATTCTTTGGTCGTGAATTGATGTTGGTGGTAACCAACGCAACCAAAGACAGCCGACAACACAGTTCTTTTTTAATTTTAATCTCTGAGTGGGAACGCTGCTACGACACTCATCTAAAAGCCACCAGTAGGAGGACGGCAAACCCAAAAGGCGAAACAAAGTGTTTAAAACACTGACTTGCTCACCATCCTACGTGCCTGGCCCCTCGTACACTGAGTTGCTAATCTACCACTCATGCTAATAAACAGAATGAAATCCGTTATTACCTTACGATCATTTTGAATAATGGACATTCCATGTCGTTGTCTTTCCTCCCACCACAAACAGCCTTCTTTTTTCCACACATAACATTGCCACTATTGTAACAAAAGCTTGTGCGCGTTTATACGAGCCCATTTTCAGCATTTCCTGATCGTGCTGGTTGATGACGTAAACGTAATGTAACAATTTTCTTTAATCGCAGGTCTATCGTTAGAAGATCTTCATCGTACCGTTTTCTTTAATCGCAGGTCTATCGTTAGAAGATCTTCATCGTATCATTTTCTTTAATCGCAGGTCTATCGTTAGAAGATCTTCATCGTACCATTTTCTTTAATCGCAGGTCTATCGTTAGAAGATCTTCATCGTATCATTTTCTTTAATCGCAGGTCTATCGTTAGAAGATCTTCATCGTACCATTTTCTTCAAACACAGGTCTATTGTTAGAAGATCTTCACCATATCGTTTTCTTTAATCGCAGGTCTATCGTTAGAAGATCTTCATTGTACCATTTTCTTTAATCGCAGGTCTATAGTTAGAAGATCTTCATCGTACCATTTTCTTTAATCGCAGGTCTATAGTTAGAAGATCTTCATCGTACCATTTTCTTTAACCGCAGGTCTATCGTTAGAAGATCTTCATCGTACCGTTTTCTTTAATCGCAGGTCTATCATTAGAAGATCTTCATCGTACCGTTTTCTTTAATCGCAGGTCTATCGTTAGATCTTCATCATATTGTTTTCTTTAATCGCAGGTCTATAGTTAGATCTTCATCGTATCATTTTCTTTAAACGCAGGTCTATCGTTAGAAGATCTTCATCGTACCATTTTCTTTAATCGCAGGTCTATTGTTAGAAGATCTTCATTGTACCATTTTCTTTAATCGCAGATCTATTGTTGGAGGCTCCTCATACATTATCGTTAGAGAATTAAGCAAAAAAAAAAAATGTTCTTAACATAAATGTTTATGGAGTTCAACAGCTACCCTTAGACATCAATTATAGTTAATAGTTTATGTGTCGTCTACGATAATATCTTAATTGTTGTTTCAACAATGTGGGAGCTAATATTATCGAATAACCACCACACAGAATATGAAGAATATGAAAAGCTTGGGGAGTCAGGTGTCTTTGACACGCCTAAACCAGCCAGTGCGTGTCACAAAAACAGACTCAGCAAACTTTAGAGGAATCATTCGGCAAAAAAAGTGCCTTACGACAAGAAAAGCAACAGATGGCAAGACAAACGCTGTCACCAATTACATCGCAAAAGACAAGTCAAGCGGATGAGAGATGGTTTCAAACCATACTGTATTGCTTTTACTTGAATGCTTCAGTTTTAAGTCAATAAATAAGACCTCTTTTACTTAAATATGTTATTTCCATTAGTATCATTAGTAAGCAATTCGGGGGTCAAGACCCACGCTGGCAAAATCAAACAAGGATAATCCATATTTTCAGTGTAAATACAGATAACAAGGCTCAGAAACAACTAGGGGTGTAACGATACATAGCTGACAATCTGCATCATGGGAATGAGCGATTTACATCGCGTATATCAGCATTCTATTGATTATGCATCTAATGCAGTTACACTTTGCAGTTTGAACACCAGAGGTCCCCATCTGTCCAACTCATAAAATATATAGAGCGCACACCAGGCCCGATAGCTCCGGATCACAACGACCGACACGCATCGTAGTTGCGGGCAGGGATGGAGACCAAAACCTAAACAAAGATCAATGATGACCTAACATACAATAAGCAAAAGCACAGAAGAAAGACAGAACAATGTCAAGCAGTGGTTGTGGTGCTGGGAATCGTGACTCACACTCAGGGCTGGGAATTCTTGACTGATCCATGTTGAAATTCTTGAACATGGTAATCATGCAGTAGATTAAGAGATGAAGCTGGACAGTGCTAGACAGTTCCTTTGACTCTTTCAGAAAGATATTACTGTTATTAAAATAAAGACATGGAAATTAAGAAAATGGTGCGTTCTGACTGTACTGTATTAAACACAAATATTTAGATTATATTTACACTGTCGGTTGTAAAAAGGCAGCATGGTGATGCAGTGGGTCCGCGGTTCAATCTTAGCTCGGGGTTACTGTCTGGGTGAAGTTTCACATGTTCCCCATGTCCATGTCAGTTTCCTCCGGGTTCTCCGGTTTCCTCCCACCTTCCAAAAACATGCCAGGTGTTGGATTGTCTACATTAAATTGCCCCTAGATATGAATACGTGTGTAAATGTGTGTGTGTGCGCGATATACTGGCGTCCCGTCCAGGGTGTATTCCCGCCTCACAACCAGTGTTCCTGGGATAGGATCTGGATCCACCATCACTAACAGGATAAAGCGCGGACGATGAATGAATGAGTGAATGAATGAATGAAAAATTCCAAAAAGTGCGATATATTGTTTGGATTAAAAAGAGTCATAACGTTTATTAACATTTTTTAGCCTGCGGTTTTTGAATGCCTTAAAAAGATTTGTGTGCGGATAAAATGTGACGCTATGACAGTACAAGTTTGGAAAACGTTATGAGTCTTTTTTTAAATCTCGTAAATATGCGTCTATGTGAATATTAATATTATTCTCATAATAATAAATAGATGAACGTTGACAACAAAGTGCGATGAAGTGCGATTTCTCTTCTGTCTGTCTTATCATTTAAAACGATTTGGAGTTGTTGAAAGGAGTTAGTCGTGTGAGTGAATTTCTGTGTCATGAAAACATTTCAGCTTTCCTCACCACAGGAACACACACACACACACACACAAACACACACACACACACACACACACACACACACACACACACAAACAATATCTTCAAAGCCTTCACTTAGTCTGATTGCTTTCTCTCACCATAATCACTCACACACACACACACACTCAAACACACACCCTGCCCTTTTCCTCTGCCTTTCATTTCTCTCTTTTCTCCCTCCTTGACTTCACCTAGTTGCTTTCAGATGCATAAAAACAGCAGCCCAGTAGTTATTTCTTTACTATCCCCTGTGCTATTTTCCACTATTAGTGAGTATTTTACTTCTGTTGTAGTTGTTAGTGACATACACTTGTTTCATGACCTTTGCGTAATTGCATGTTCGTGTTTGTTCCTGTTTCCGTAGTAACGTCAGTAGAATTTTGCTCATTTCTGTTTTATCTTAAAGGCAGCTCAAGAAACCAATTATGTCTTACATTATATTTTCACTCACGCACTTATTTTGTCTGATAATCAGAGAGACGTGGCGCAGATGGATGAGATACAGTGCCGTACTTAAGCATAAAACCCTCTAGAGCTTTTCCACATTTTGTATTGTAAAAACTCTGCTCATAACCATTCCCGGTGTGAAACATGGTGGTGGTAGCCTTGTGTTGTAGGAGGCTTTTTATCAACAGGGACTGGGAAACAGGGTTGAGGGCTAGATGGATCTAGACAAACACACAGCAATTGTAGTAGAAAACAACAGATTTGAGACTGGGGCGGAGCTTCACCTTCCAGCAGAGCAATGACGCTAAGCATACAGCTCCAATGGAATGTGTTAGAATTGTATAGTCAAAGCTCAAAGCCTCAAACTCATTGTTCACCAACAGCGATCTCTGTCCCATCTTAAAAGAGCAGACTTGCACCTCTAATTGCAGTCAGATGTAGTATTGACCCAAGGGGGTGAATATTTATGCAACCAAAAGATGTCTGCTTTTCTGTTTAATCAACCTTTGTGTCACAAAAAACTATTTTGCACCTTCAAATTGGGTAAAAACATAATTAATCCATTTCAGTTCCACAAAAGGTGGACAAGTTCAAGGAAGGAAGGAAGGAAGGAAGGAAGGAGGGGGGGGGGATACTTGCGCAAATCTGCTTTTGCATACATATCTCTAAATATTTCCTTGGTGTTTCAGATAGCTGTGAGTCATCATGGGGAATTTTAAAGGCCATGCGCTACCTGGCAGCTTCTTTCTGATCAGCGGCGTGTGGTGGGTGGTGAAGTACTCGCTGTGGTACGCCACCCGCAGGAACAAGAGCGCCGGTGCGGCGAGGCTCACGACACGGGCCACACAGCACCGCCTCGAAATCATCGAAGGAGCCGCGATGCTCTTCTTCTCTGTCGTCGGTAAGTTCCACTCTTGTGTATGAAACACTCTGTGTCGTGTAACGGCAAAACATTTTAGCTTGATTCTTTTTCTATAAAACCTAGTCCTGTTTGTATCCTGTTTATTCCTCTTATACCACAGAAATTTGCTAATGATTACAGTTAATTTATTTCTTAAACAATGCCACGTCTTACTTTTTATCAACTTATAGTTACATTTAATGTTGTCGAACATCCAACACAATCTCCACAGTGAACCTCATCATCCATAAGGACTTTTCTGGCTTCTTCTGCTGTTTTTTTTTTTAGTTTTAGTTTTTTGTTGTTCCAGGGTTAACGACACGTGACACAAATGTATGCACGTTTCTTCTGAAAAACATTTCTTGCAACATTTTTTGCATCAACAAACAATTTAAACGGAAAAGATTTTGGCTAGTGACGACTCCTGTACAGTATTTGAGAAGATTTTGAATTTCAGTACTAAAAGCACAGCATGTTAAATACAATATATGATCAATATTGAGTTTGGACTGAAAGTAAATCAAACAAACAGCTTCAAACTTGCTGTGTTTTGGAGAAAATGTGACATAAATATCAACCGATTTGCTTAGACACTTTTGCAAACACTTCTGCAAACCGTTTTAAATTGAGTCTCGTTGTTGTTTTGTAAAATATAGGCAAGAATTTTAAAAAAACGTGCGCAAAGTTTGAGAAAATCACAGCTGTGTTTGAGGAGTGGCAGCGTGAAGAACTCAGACACAGACTTTAGCACTTAAACGCGTCATGGTTTAATGATAATGGCTAGCTGCTGGAGAGAGGATCAGCTAAGTCGACTAACTACCGAGTGAAATAGCGGCACACGGAAAAAAAAAAACGTGCAAAATTACAGCTGTAGAATCCTCAAGACCACGCTTAAAATCGTCAGTAAAGACAGCTTTACACTGTGAGTAAGGAATTAAAAACCTCAGTGCCATGCTGTTATAGGACAATAATCAACAACAAAATCACAGAATGGCATGTCATACATTTTATCCATTTATAGTTACTTTTTGTTTAGTGTTGTGGACTGTTCACGAAGCAGGTTATCACTTCCGTTATACCAGTCTTTCTCTCACCAGCCTCTCCTGCTTGTCATGTTAAAAATAATAATGATTATGATGTTAATAATTCACTATAAAATTGACCAACTAGTTTGCCAAGATATGTCACAGCTATTATTAATAATAATTATAATAATAATAATTATTATCAATTACAGCAAAATGAGCTGTATCATGAATGCCCTTACTATATATATAAGTTATTATAAAGAAAATTTTGTAAATCTGGAAAGTTTTTTTTTAGTTTGGTGTTTGGTTGGATGATGCAAACTTAAAAACTTTAAAACACACAGTTTTATTAAAAGATTGCTAAATGAGACCCTTTACATACTGTATTTACACCTGAATAGGAAATCTATTAACCTGAAAAGTAGACGATGGCTGAATTGTGTGGTGTTTGTGTGTGTGTGTGTGTGTGTGGTGTGTGTGTGTGTGTGTGTGTGTATGTGTGTGTGTGTGGTCCGACAGGGATGCTAGCAGAACAGTTTACAGTGGACGGGCCGAAGCTCCACCTGTACAACTCGTCCACTCAGCACTGGGACAAACTGATGAACTGGCAGCACACAACCATGTACCTGTTCTTCGGCCTGGCCGGAGCCACGTCTCTCACCGTCCACAGCACGAGCGCAGCACCTCTGGCCTTAGATCGCCTGCTGCTGGGCCTCGCTTTCTTCAACGAAGGTAAAACAGTTAACGACTTTGGCCTTTGAACATCATTAATGATCTCTGATTATGAGCTCACGCTGATCATATAGAGCTGCTAAAATTAAAACGAAAGTATTTAAAATGGGTCGATACTTCTGCATAAAACTGATTTGGGGGCGGGGCTACACATGAGCTAAGTTTGTGATGTCACAATATAGTTTCTGATATGCAAATTATTAGTGCACACAGTAGAGCTACACAGAACCTCGGTGCTAAGCTAGCTAGTAGGACAAAATCGTGGTTGTTATGGTAACAGGTTTGTCTACTGTGAAATAAATCGATAACACGTCTTTATTTGTAGCACAGTAAATGAAAACACAATCACAAAAACACTACACTAACCTTTTATAAATCAGTGATGGCGAATTTATGAACGTGAAAGTGAAACCATGGCAACCAGCAATAAATTAAAGATAGCCACACCCACTAGCGACCAGCGAAAAATCGTAGAAATTCCTCACATTTATATATGTTCCTTTGTCGTTTTAGTAGTTTATCGGACAATTGTTTTTTAAAAGTGTTAACGTTGAGAGGAAACAGGAAGTGTAGCATTAGACGACATGTCTTTGTCCTTTGCAGGATTTTTGTTCCTCTATCACCTGCACGGCAGAGACACGCTGGATGTCCACATCCACATGCTCCTGCTGTATGCCGTGTTCGGAGGAGCTCTCGTCTGCCTGCTGGAGGTCTTCCACAGAGGAAACGTGCTGCTGGAGCTGTTACGCGCCGCACTCTGTCTGCTGCAGGGCAGCTGGTTCTGGCAGGTCTGGCAAAATTTCGGAAAAAATATTCATGCGTTCATTCTAATACGTTTCTATAGTAACAGCTATAGTAAGAGCTCATTCACAGGGACTTAGCATCGTGTACAGAGTATAGTGTACGATCCACATAAACTAAGCTAATAATAAACAGATTGGAAAATATATCATTGATATGATGAAGGAGCAGTGAAGCAAAAGCTCCACATTTCTACACCCGAGCTTCACATTTCTACACCCGAGCTTCACGTTTCTACACCCGAGCTTCACATTTCTACGCCTGAGCGTCACGTTTCTACACCTGAGCGTCACGTTTCTACACCCAAGCATCACGTTTCTACACCCGAGTTTCACGTTTTTACACTCGAGCTTCACATTTCTACATCCGCCCTTCATGTTTCTACGCCTGAGCTTCATGTTTCTACACCCGAGCTTCATGTTTCTACACCCGAGCTTCACGTTTCCACACCTGAGCTTCACGTTTCCACACCCGAGCTTCACGTTTCTACACCCGAGCTTCACGTTTCTACACCCGAGCTTCACGTTTCCACACCCGAGCTTCACGTTTCTACACCCGAGCTTCACGTTTCTACACCTGAGCTTCACATTTATACGCCTGAGCTTCACATTTATACGCCTGAGCATCATGTTTCTACACCCAAACATCACGTTTCTACACCCGAGTTTCACGTTTTTACACTTGAGCTTCACATTTCTACATCCGCCCTTCACATTTCAACACCCAAGCTTCACATTTCTACACCCGAGCTTCACGTTTCCACACCCGAGCTTCACATTTCTACACCCGAGCTTCACGTTTCCACACCCGAGCTTCACATTTCTACACCCGAGCTTCACGTTTCCACACCCGAGCTTCACGTTTCTACAGGGATTTTTCATAGGGGTGGCCAGGCAGGGGCCAGCAGTTACTCTGAGGTGGCACAGAAAATATCATTATGCAAACAAACATGGCATTACCATGTTTTAAAAAAATGTATTTAGGTTAAATGTTTCTATAATTTCTGTTATATCTAAAACCAATCTTGATCCTAGCATTTACACTGAAATGTTTGAATTGTATTAAACATTTTTTAATGATAAAAACATAACTTCATGAATTTCCCAAAACTCACAGATAACGTGACAATTAGTTCTAAGCATCTAAGTCAGCTAATGTAAAGCTAACTGCTTCCTCACTTCTGTTTACACAGGACATTGATAAACCTGCGCCGAATTGACACTTTCACAATCTTTAAACGAATCAAATGATCATTTTTCTGGTTTTATATCTCACCTGATAGGATGCGTTGTGCTGAAAGTTGATCCAGGAACCGAGGCTGCGCTGTAACTTACTCCTCATCTCCTACTTGTTATGAAAGGTGGGAAAACCGCGCTATTTTTGGAAACTCTCGCAGTCCAAACCTTATCGTAGACACGATCGAAGGTTCTCCTAGATCAGTATTAGAGAAGTTATTTTCGTCTTTTAAAAATGCAATTACGAGCAGGGAGGCCAGTGGGGTGAGCATGATTATGTCCATGGTGGCCGCGGCCACCCCCTGGCTCCGCCCCTGCTGAGGAGATGTTGAGTTAGCAGTTACAGAAGGAGTCTCCAGTGTCAGCGCTTTCTAACACTCAGAGCTAAAGCTGTGTGATGTGCTTTGAGAAGCATTGTCACTGCTGTGGTATAAGAGTGCTGTTATGGGAAACTAATCAACTCGAGGTGGCATTAGACCCGTTTTAGGATCTGCTTGTTTCCATAAGGAGTGAGAATAAAATAAAAAATGTAGAATAAAATAAAAAGAATAAAATAAAAAAATCTCTTAAGGGAATGGCAGCTTCATACAACAAGATCTGGAATTTTTTTTCTTTCACTCCTATTATTTATGGCATTATTATTGCCTTATGATATTATTATATATAATATTTATCATATGATATTAATATATTTTCCAATTTTACAATTTACTTCACGCTGTAAACCACTTTGAGGTGCACTTTAAATTGTAAAAAAAAAAGGTGAAAGCTTATTATTTATAATAATAAATAATACATATTTATTATTGTTATGATTATTATTAGAGATTTAGACACTATATCCGTTTTCCTTTACTGACACCCATACTGACATCCGGAGTATCAGCCGATACTGATACCCATCCGTTTATTTGTTCTTTGAAAACTACGAAGCTGAACTGAAGCACTTTATGTAAAAAAATAATAATAATAAAATAAATAAATAAAAATACAGGAAAAATGTGCAGGAATACAGAATACACAAAAACATGCAGGTTTTTTTATTCAGTTAAACTCTTTCACACAAAAATCTCATAAATAAATAAATAAATAAATAAAAATCTAAAAAAAATAAATCGAAATAAAAAAAATATAAATATAAAAAACATATTACATAAATACAAATATGTAAATGTAAATTTAAAAAATATTAATATAAAAAAAAATCTATCCTAACCAAAAATACGATCAAGTCTGTTTAAATATAAATATATATTTCTGGTTCCAGAACAACAAATCTTCAGTTTTGTTGAAGGTTTCAATTGCTACACGGAATTCTCTGATATTCCAGGCCAGGTTCCTTACAGGATTGGATGGAAGTCATTCTTTTAATTTTTCTTCTCCGAACTCTGATTCAGTGCCGTCTCTAATGATGTTGTTGCAGTTGTGTAATTTCTGTTCTGTTACCCAGATTGCCTTTGTGCTGTACCCCCCCAGCGAGGTGAAGTGGGATCGGTCCGATCACAGCAACGTGATGTTCATCACCATGTGCTACAGCTGGCACCTGGCCTTCGCTCTCGTCATCGTGGCTATAGCACACACCACTGTTATATGGTCAGTCTATTATTAGCACCTAAAGAGAAGTCTAACATATGACCGAAATGCTCTTTGACGCCAAATTCACCTGATGAAACATACACACCGCTATACAACTGCATATATCATGCATCGTTACACATATTCACTTCAGGCTCTATTTCCATAAAGTGTTTTTTTTCTATTTCTGTCTGTGTATTTGTGAACACGAGGGCCTTGCGCATGAGCTGTCATGCAGACGTCTGCCATCGTACCTGCATGTAGTATAAATATGTCCACTAGGGGGAAAATAACAGAATGAAAATCTTCTGCAGAGTGACTGGAGAAGGAAACGAATCGATATGACTTGCTTGTATTTTCAAATTTGCATTATATAATTTTTAAGCTCAGAGCATTCAAGCTACTAAATGGGGCAAAAAAAAAAAAAACATGGACGCCTCCATGAAAGCATGTGTTCATTTTGTACGCAAAACAAGCTAGCCAGCTAACAGTAGTGAGCGTGAGTTTATGATGTGTTTACTTTCTAAAAACAGTGAACTGTACAGTCAGTGATAAGCATTTAACCAACTAATGTGTCTACTAACTATACACTCATTTTAATTAGTAAAATTTTATTTACTGCTGTCGGTGTGAGCGGCCATGTTGATATGATGTCATACACAGAACTCGGGATTGAGGAGATCTTCCTGACTTTCCAAGTAGGAATTCCAAGTCAGAGATCGGAAATTCAGAATTACGAGATACCGTGCTGTTAGTTACTAAAGTCAAACAGTGAAAAAAATGGCTTAAGCACAATTTGGCGTGGACAATTAGTCAAAATTGATTATATTTCAATACTTGAACATGATACGTATCGCTGTATTTAGCTTAGCTGACGACGTGCTAACAAAGCAGCAGCAAGACAGTGAAGCCATTTTAGAAAACCTTCTGAGATTTTCTGCTTTAACAATTACAGGAATGTCATTATTTAACAGGGAAAAGGATGAAAAAACACATAACTGGTGCAAAAAATTATACTAACCTTGAATCGGTGAGTAAAAGTAGAAAGAATTACTTGATTATACCAACTATTCTCAAGAAAGTGTAAAATTTTAAAGAATTTTAATGAAATTATATAAAAATATATGCAATGAATGCCCTGAGTATAAAGATTTCCTTTAGATGTAACTTTATAAGTATTCGTATGTTTAGGAATTTCTTAATTTTCAACATAAAAGGGACTTTTGTACATAGGACATGCTTGGTCCCATGTTTTATCTCAAGCATCAGATAAATTATTACAATATTGATAATATATTGTATCACGTTTTCCAGCCCAATCAGATAACAGTAATGTGCTATTATAATGGGAAATGGCGAGGTAGGAGCTAGGTAGTCGATGTGAATTGATCAAACTGGGAAGAAAAATGGGGAAAACGCCTAAAAAAACAGATTGTTAATTTGCGTTTATTTTATTAGTGTATATACTAACTGATATTTTCGTTCTTTTTTCCTCAGCGTGGTACGTTCCAAACTCAGGAGGATGCCACCGATGGAGATGGGTCTGCTGAAACCACAGGAAAGAGAAGGAGACTCTGAAGATGAGGTTTTATAAGTATTTATCGCCCATGTGCCGGGTCTTCTCACTGAATTCATGCTCGAGAGCCGCCTGCAAAAGCCAGCATGATCAAAACCAGCGACAGGGACACTGTTGACTTCCTGTAGTCTCAATCCGCTACGCTGAGTGGGCGGGGCCAAATGTGGACGATGACAGTTTATCTTCGGCTGCCGTTATGTTCTGTCTAGTCGTCTGTCTTAGAAAGGAATACTCTAGTGTTTTTGAATCCTAATCTATATCCACTATATCTGTAGTGTATCTGTGATACATAACCAGACCAGGAAACCTGTTTGCTGAAAACTCGCGTATAATGGAAAGTCTAAGGGCAGATGTTGATCTCAATTAATATGTTTATATATGAGTATATGAGTATATAACAAAAATTTAACATCGTAATTACACTGGAACAATAAAGGTGTGAGGATATGATAGGTATGAGAGAAATTCTTACCAAATCTGTTCTTGGAGTTTTGGTATAGTATGGTAGAAAGTAGTTCCTGTTATTTTTCTGAATGTTTTCCTGAATGCGTGTCCTTACGCCACCATGACCACAGATTCTTTGCTGTGAAACAGATTTAGAGCTTCACTTACAAACACCTTTGAAGAATTCACAAGAAAGAGAGATAGGACATGTGTGTGTCCTACAATTGTAATTCGCGTACATGGCAGGGGGTCAAAACACAAGCACATCAAGGTCAAAACACAGGCAAGTGTCAGAAAACATGGTTCGTAACTTACCGATACACAAATGCACACTAATTCTTTGCAACGAAAAATGGAAACATCAGGGTATAAACAGACAAACTAATTAAAAGGGCTTAACACGAAACAGGTGCACACGTTAGGAGAACAAAGCAATGACGTGACGGGTGGTTGGAGACAGGATCAAAACAAAGGACCAAAACCAAAACAAAGGCAGGAAACAAACAATTTGTGAAAAAGAATTCGTGAAAATTTACTATAACAGTTTCAACAGTTCAACAGCTGCCCTTAGACGTCCATTAAGAATGAGTTTGGAGTAACTGACTGCAGGGCAACGTATCGAAATTCTCGTTAATCAACTACGAAATAAACTACAGATAACAGAAAGTAGACAGAGTTTATGATTTTAAAAAAATGCCGGAGTATTCCTTTAAAGAGAGATGATTGGACTCACTCTGGTGCACTCATTCCTTTACTTTGTTACAAGATACCAAAGAACCTGATATTTTAGCTGAAGATGTTGTGAGATTATGATGAGATACAGATTTATACTTTATATGCATTGTATGTTTTTGTGGTTAATACTTAGGTACTAACAGCCTTCATAGATTCATAGGAGGAGCTCGTTAGAGTTATTAGATTTACAACACATACATGGTAATAAGACACAGCAGTAGCTATAATAGTAGCTGCTGATACGAGTTGATATGAGATTTGGCTTTTTGCTTTTGGACGCCTCTACTTAGTAGAAATGTTGGATATCATTTCACTAGGAAGTTAAATGCCAGGGCTTTTACGTTTCGTGACGTTATGTTGAAATTTTTTGGACTTTCTGAGCAGAAACAGTGTGCAATCTGGGAAGAACCTTGAATTACATTGCGTCGACTATTTATTGATAGAAACATACATGAGTATATTTTGTAAAGATACTGCATATTTCATTGAGGATTTAAAACAGCTTTTTATTATTTAACAGAGATGTTATAATAGATACGCCTTAACAAAATGATGTGTGTAATTTTCTTTTTTATCTTGTTAACTTTGTTAACTTTTGTTATATTTACTATACGCTGATAGCTTTGTGTTGGCTGTATTTATGAGAAAGCGTTGTGTAAAATGCCGCCATAACTCCTGGCTTTAAAAATGAAAACACAAATTATCCGATTTTTCAGCTTTCAAAAGTGATTCTGTGGTCTCTTCTTTGACGTGCAGTTCTTACGTCCATATAGTGGTGACATCATGTGTCTTGTCAAAGGTGTGAGGTTGCACGTCCCTTATCCTTGAACCCTGTACTGGCAACTCTGAGTCTCGGAGCTTTGATTAAATAGAAATTTATTTAAAAGTATATGTACAACTATGCTTGACTCTTTGCTTTAGCGTAATTGTGCCAGGAGAGGTCGCTACGATAATTTCTATAAGCTTTCCGCCAAGCAGTTAGCATTAATCACCAAGTGTGGGTTAGCTTAGCAACAACCGAGCATTGTCTTCTTTTAATATGTGCTTTTATGCTTTGTCAGTTGCACATTTCTTGGGATTTGAACTCGTACTTGAACGTTAAAAGACCAGGTGTGAATGACATTGTGAATGTGTATGTACATGGTGCCATGCAGTGGACTGGCATCCCATCCGGGGTGAATTCTCCTGCCTTGGACACAGTGTCACCATGATTGTTTCCAGATCTTCCATGACCCTGACCAGGATAAAGCAGTTACTGATGATGTAACCGCTTCTATTACTTGCTAGCGCCATTGCAAAAGTAAAGACTTTTATTAGGAGCGAAGAGACATCGTAAACAAATATATGACTAGGATATATATATAAAGAGAAAGAGTAAAAGTTTTTCCCTTCCCTTTAATAGTAAAGTACATCTCATTAAATTTCCCGGAGTGAACATACGGTACTACTAACGCTAAAATATCTAGCACGCTACAGATTTATGTGAGTTGCAGCTAAATATTTAAGATTTTTCTTTTTCCCCGGTAGTATTATGTTCTTCTTCCTGTTTGTGAAACACCACCCCATCTGGATGCACCCTCCATTTCACCATGATGTTCTCTGCCATCCCATTATCTAAAGAATACGACTTTTATTACTAAACAGTTCAGGATAGCGACACTAATCGCTTGCGAAACTTGTAGAAATGCGACAAACACTGAACACAAGAGTCAGATCCTGATTACGGTAGAGTGTGTATGTGTCAGAACTTGATGAAGACTCTGGATGAACTATTTCTCAAATGAGGAAGAGAATTATAAGTCTCATCCTCGTGGAGGACGAGACCCACCTTCTCCAAGATGGCTGGCTTTGACGCACTGACATCCTGATTGGACAGGACCGTCACCCTTATGGTTTGTTGTTTCTTGATTACTGGATGTAGAGATGCAAAGACAGATAGAAACACACACACACGAACAAACTGATTAAACTAATATTGTAAATGTAGTTTACATTTTTCTAGATATGAGACTCAGTGAAACTAACTCACCTGTGTAGCAGAAGAAAGGCTTTATGTCTGAGCACTGAGCATCAGCAGCCTGACTGTTATTTAAATAACCACAGTTTTCATTCTGCAGGACATTATCAGGGTTTCCAGACATCCAAGTGATGGTAGAGACATTGCTTTGGTCTGTCCACTTCCAGGAGTCTCTGAACAAACCAACCCAAATGTAAAGTGACAAAGGTGCTGCCATTCCATTCATAACTGAGAATTCTGTTTCATCTCTTGTGCTGGCCGGGTCTGTGTGATACCGTCTACAGTAACTCCGAGCTCCATACCATGTCATCTTATTAGAGCTGAAAATGTACCTCTCGGTTTCTGCGAGAATTTAAATAAAAACGTGATGATTCACCTTGAATATTCAGGAACTGTTAATGCGGAGTGAAAAGTAAAGAGGGTACAGTATAACATAAGAAGACTAAAAAGTTTCCCAGAGATAATAAAAGATGAAAATGGAGCAAATACACACACACGTCAGCCTAGATATAGTGTACCATTAATCCAGTAAATATGTTTGGTATTTAAAGAGCACACTTAAGTTCATTTAGCACTCTGAAAACCCAAATTTTAGAATTTTCTTATGACAACAGTCTCTCCTGACATTAATTTGTCTACAGACAGGGGAGCTATAGACCTTTGACCCCTAATATCTGTAGTGCCCTTTCTGAAAAGGTTCTTTTCATGGCTGTACAGTACGTGCAAAAACCTACACAGAAAGTAGCCTGAGATCGGGATCAAACACGGGACCCTAGAGCTGTTAATCCTGCCCCGCCCCGCCCCGCCCCGCCCCTTCTTAGACCTCCTGTTACCCCAGGGTGTTGATCGAGTTCCCCATCATACCACAGCAGCAGACAAAAATTATTAGCACTACTTCATGTCTTTTACTGTCTTTACTGTCTTTCACCTCTCTGAGAGAAATAAGCCAGGTGACCTTGATGCTCATATTAACGATCCTTTCAACACACTCTGTTTGACTTCCTTTTGTACTGTTTGACTTTATAGTATACGGCTGTGAAAGAGTAATGATTAATAATCATACTATCAGGTGTCACCCAGAGGAGTATAAGTGTGCCTTTGAGCCTCATTCCTCTCAGGGTTTCTTCCTCATATCATCTCAGGGAGATTTTCCTTGCCAGTGTTGCCTCTGGCTTTCTCATTATGGATCTAAAGATACATCTGGATTACTGTAAAGCTGCATTGGGACAGTGCTTATTGTTAAAAGAATTGAATTGAAACAACATGCATATCACACATCCTCAGAGATGAGCATCAAGTGGCAGGCTTACTGCCAGATGGAAATACTGAAGAGAGCCTGAGCCCCCGAGCTTCCCTGGTAGTCCATGTTAAATAGAAAGGGAACAGTGGAGGTTTTGCAGTAGAAATGTTGCTGGCTTAATTCTATTGCTGTCAAGGACTTCTGCCTACTTCTTTGGATGGATGACATCCTTAATGCCTTGGCACGCTCCTCATGGTTTATCATGATAGACTTTTCTAATGGCTACTGGCAGGTGGAGGTGGCTGAGGAAGACAAGAAGATGATGGTCTTCACCACAGGTCAGGGCTATTACCAGCAGCATGCCATGCCTATGAGCCTGACCATTTCTCCTGCTACGTTTTAGCACTTGCTGTAGTTGATGCTCAGGGGCCTGCTATGGCACAGCTGCATGGGCTATCTGGATGATATTTTGATTTACAGTCACACATTTGACTATTTCACTGCCGAAATAGCTCAGTTGGGAGAGCGTTAGACTGAAGATCTAAAGGTCCCTGGTTCGATCCCGGGTTTCGGCAGCTGAGAACAACCTCTTTCTTGGGGGCAGTCGTGGCCTAATGTTTAGAGAGTCGGACTTGTAATTTGAGGGTTTGAGTCTCAGGTCTAGCAGGGATTGTAGGTGGGGGGAGTGAATGACCAGCGCTCTCTTCCACCCTTAATACCACAACTGAGGTGAGACCTTTGAGCAAGGCAGCAAAAAAAAAAACAAAAGGCTGCCCACTGCTCTGGGTGTGTGTGTGTGTGTCCGCACTTGGATGGGTTAAATGCAGAGCACAAATTCCGAGTATGGGTCACCACACTTGGCCACACGTCACTTGAAGATCATCTGGACAGTTTTTACCAGGTTCTGTCCAGTGAAGAGTGCTGATGTGAGATGTGACTCTATGAACAACTAGAAGTCAAAGGTTTCTTGAGCAGATTTCTTTTTTTTCATAGGTGAATAGACAACAATGTCATCAATGGATACAAAACTGGACTTTCATCTTAACTTGCCCAGGACTGTCTCCAGTACGTTTGTCTGAAAGATTTAGTTTGTACCAGGCTCTGCAGAGGACTGTTTAAGATGAAGAGAACTAAAGGCCTTGATAGATTAACAGGCAGAACTCAGAGTACACATGCAGGAGGTATGTGCATAAGATATATTGATAAGGATGGAAGTTGAGACATCTCCTAGGTCAGCCTGAGAGAGAGAAATCATAATTTTTATCTTATATCTTAGCGAGTAAATATATCTTAAATATAGGCAAATTCAACTAATGTTTCTTGTTTCTATTAGATTGTTTTTAACCAAACATACAAATTTTATGCCTATTTCGAAATATATTTTACTCATGTCAAGCTTGAAATGGTCTTATTCTACTGACAGATAATTTTGCTCATTTACCTGCCAATAGTGTAAGATAATTTTAGCTTGAAGTTAGTAACTATGTTTAGAAATAGGTGTAATGGTCTTAAATTTGTTATATGATACTCTAATGAGAAATTTTATATAACTTTTAATTTAATCAAGAATCTTTAATTAATTTAATTTAATTTATTCAAGGAAACTACCTTTGGCTGTATAGTTTATTCTTAAAGTCTAGAAATATGAATTATCACTTTTTAGCAAGACAGACATGAGTCGTTCATAAGCAGGTTATTTAGGGTGAAATATTTCACATACAACCAACATCTTTTATTTAGTGCTCAGTTAAGTGCGAGATGAAGCTGTGGAGTTTCAGTCTGCGTTTAAACTCAGCTGGTAGGAAAGCCATGGGAAGTTTATTCCTCCACCTGGGTGCAGGACAGATTAGAGTCTTGATGCATGGTTTCCTGATTTAATCATTGTATAATTAAAGCCCTGGAGTAAAATTAAAATTAATGCAGTTATCCAGCATCAAACCCAGGATGCCGGGAGCTGTAAGGCGGCAAAGTTACCCACTGCTCTACCACAACATGTACAATTCAATCAAAATAATTTAATACTAGTTATTTCTTCCTGTCAGCCTCGATGTCCTCACAGGATATTACAACATAACTAAGCCACGTTAATAGTAGGTCAGTTGATCACATTGACTCAAATTAGTAGATTAGATTTTTATTTCAATTAAATTTTAAGCAATATAAGCAATGATATCACATGATGCGTAATTACATTTTTTTTTTATGTAAACTGTATATGATATTTCCTCTGACCAACCACATATTCCCTTTCTTCAGTATAATCATCTCTGCTCCCTACAACCGAATCATCTGAGTCATCTAAGGTTGTAGGTGGAAGTTCTCAGGGTTGTATCTGAAGTCTGAGGTGTAGAGGGTCAATAAGAAGGGAGGCAGGACAGTCCCCTGTGGTGTCCCTGTACTACTCACCACAGTATCTGACCCACAGGTTTACAGTCTTACAAATACAGTCAGATAGTGCATAATCAAGTCAACTAGTCGAGTGTCAACCCTCATCTTGGTAAGCTTATCCTTCAGACCTCAGCAGCTTTCTAAATTGTTAATCTCTAAAACACTCTTTCGGTTGCTCCAGTTAGGGGTCGCCACAGCAGATCATTGGTCCGTATATTTGATTTGGCACAGTTTTGACACCGGATGCCCTTCCTGACGCAACCCTCCCCAATTTTATCCGGGCTTGGGACCAGCACTGAGAGCACAGTGGCTGGGGTTGGTTCCCTGGCTGGGAATCAAACCCAGCCAGGGAACCTTTTGGCCTAACCACTAGTCCAAAAGAATGATAGATCATATCTAGATCATGTCTAGATCAGGCTGTTCAGTATGAGCAGAATCTAGATAACAGAATCCATGTGGAACCATCTTCAGCAGCAGTAAGTGAAGTAAAAGTGCTAAACTAGAGCAGGATGAATCAGGCAGGTCCATAGGGTAAGAGGAGCCATAGCAGTACAGCTGCGTCAGGATCCAGTCCTGGCATCACATCACCCATGAATGGGATTCTGCGTATTAGAATAAGGCAGTGATTCCAAATAAAGAGTCTAATTTCCATGTAAAGAAAAAAACTAACATGCAGTTGGTAAGAGCCTTGCAGGAGTTTTGCATAACTAAAGAAAAAAGTAAACTGAAAGATTACTGAATGTATAGCAAAGAGTTAAGACAAACTGCAATATTTCGGGCATCAGGAATAACACATAGAGTTGACAGATAGAGAAAGAGAACAGATGATTAGATATGCTCTCGTCCTACAGTACACTGTGATCAGAGTGCAAGCATTAGATATAGCTATTAGATATGTACATTGGGACATAAAGAATCCCACCGTTAACAATCTATAAATCTCTATGGCCATGAACCCCCCAGATGTGCAGGTTTACCTAAGAAAAAAACATTTAACAAAATTCCTGAGTAAACTAATAGGTTTTCCGCCTGCTCTAGACTACTTGTTGTATCTACTGGAGCATCCAGAGAGCAAGGCATCATGTGACGATATTATATTTCTCAGCTTAGCAAGATTTCTATTCCAGTAATATTATACATTGTTATGACTATCTTGAATATAGTCAAATTGATCTAGTAGTTCTTATTATAAGATTAAAATAAACTAAATACTAGACAAATGTGACTATTTTCAAGGTATTCTACTTGCTAAGATACCATTTTTATGCAGTGTGGAAAGAAAGAAAGAAAGAAAGAAAGAAAGAAAGAAAGAAAGACTTGACTGGAAATGAATGAAAAGGGAAAGTGTGGGTTTTTTTTGCATTGTAATACCGCCATCTAGTGGTTAAATTCAACATCACACTCACCAAACCCCGCATGCTATTAAGTTTCCTTTCAGCATCAAATAAATCAAATTATGTAATAATTATTAGATATAGAAGTGATCTAAACAGTGCAATAAGTTATATTTTATAGTGAATAAAGGTGAATAATTTATAGCCTATATTTTGTATGAACGTTAATAATTCAGTTAAAAATGATAGTAAATGATGTTTCTTTGTAACATTTGGACTTCATAAACAGACATACTATAAAGGCATACTATATATATATATATATATATATATATATATATATAGAGAGAGAGGGAGAGAGAGAGAGAGAGAGAGAGAGAGAGATTTCACTTAGTGTACTGTTTTGATATAATTGTCTAGATTGATACTGTTATTTATTTATTTATTTATTAAGAAATACCTGGAGGTGTTTTATTGTGATTTATTTTAACTTTAATCTGTTTCTACTGATTTCTATTTATTGATTTATTTATTTTTTGACAGAAGGGCTCTCCAGGACCAATCTTAGGAACCTGTGACGCAGGCAAAGCGCGCACCTGGAGACTTCCCCGGTAATTACCGCTGTGTGGCGCCACGTGGTTGCGACATGTTGATTTGTCGTCTTTTTCAGGTGTAGTTGCATGTCATCATCATCATCATCATCCTCCTCCTCCACCTGGCCTTCCAACGCTTCCCACTTTCACAGAGACAATTTAAATAATTAATAAATCCAGGTGCGTCTTGGGGCTTGAACGTGAAGGTTTATGGATAAATTACGGGCGGTGTTGAGCGGTCGAGATGGAAACACTGACAGCACTCCGAATATAATCGAGGTAAAGAAGTGATGTGTGACGTTTATTATTCACAGAGACTGTACAGAAATCTTTATTAGCTTTATTAGATTTCAATCATTTCTATTGATGAGTTAAAGGATGTTCCCAAAAGGACGCACTGTGTAGCCATGACGCACAGGTTAGAGCAAGGCAGGGAAGTTTCTTTTAGGAGAGATTATTTAAGATTTATGTGCTCTGATGTGCTCTGAGTTAATAGTCACCATTTATTTAGTGATAGGTGTTGATTTTTTTTTATTTTTTAGCTCCTGAAACATAAGGGCTGTAAGTTCAAATCCCATTGCTGAGTCCTTTATAATAAGGACAAACGCTTTATTTATTGATTGATTGATTGATTGATTGATTGCTTTATATCTTGTGCCTATTGAGAACAAAATCTACCCAATGAGTAAAACTAAAACTAGCCCTCTGTGTTTGCAGGCAGCCAATCAAGCGTCCACATTGTCATGGCGCACGAGGGTGAGAGGGTTTGCTATCTGCATGGGCATTGGGATCTTCTGCTCAATCCTGGTTTGTATCTGGAGATATATATTGTGTATATATATATTGTTTGATTACTTCGTTGTTGCTTGAGGAAAGAGTCTGAAGCATGCTTTGGACTCTGGCATTTCGGTGGGAATGAGGTAGGGCAGTGTGGCAGGTCAGACCAGCTCTGAGGAATGTCACACAGAACAGGAATGCACTCAGATATGCATCGAGTCACTGACGAATCGGTTCTTTTCGAATGAATCTTTTAAGTGAGTCGAATCTAAAACGTTGGCAAAAGGAACTGGGGGGGGAAGGAAACAATAATCCCTGCATAAGTACAGTAGTCTGGCACTGAGTTTGAGTACATGTTGTACAGTATACTGGCACTGTTAAACATTTCTTGCAGTAAATTAACAGCCAGTAATAATATAGTGAGGATTTGA